>CAEFZP010001523.1:0-277271 GCA_903064625.1 Mallotus villosus
CCTTGACTATTTTGTTCTGGTGAATACACCTTTCTCCTTGCCATGTTTGCAGTAGCTTGTTATTTACCTTGTCCCTCCCCCCTTCCAACCCCTCTTCCGCAATTACTCTGCAACCAACATACTCCTTTTTCACTTACTTTCCTACTGCTATGCTTACTCTTTATACGTCGCTCTCGATGACCCTTTCAGCCTTTTCTGTCATGGCAACATGTATCTATTGATCCTGCACTCTTCCCCCATAAATCGTCTACTCTGTCATGCTCTCCATTACGACCGCCCGCCCCCGTCTCTCCTAGCTTTAACTCTTCGATATTCAACTTCCATGCTAGAAGCGTAGGGACTTGGAATGTGGCAGAGAGGATGAGAAAGTTGGGATGGGGACATTCACCAATTGTAATGGGATAGGACAGGATTTCCTTTTGTTGTTTCTTTTTTTTTTTTTTTTGAACAAGTCAAACAGTAGAGAAGACAACGCAAGCCAGCACATAACTTGAGTGGCTGCTAGAACGATGAGAGAGAGGGTGGGGGGAGTGAGGGGAGTGAGAAGAGCAGAAGGTGGGGGCTGGGGTAGAGAAGGTGGGCGGGGCCTGGGTAAGAGAAAGTGGGCGGGGCTGGGGATAGAGAAGGTGGGCGGGGGCCTGGGGATAGAGAAGGTAGGCGGGCAGCCCTAAGTGTTGCTATGCAGTTACATGGTAGGTTACTATGTGTTGCTATGCAGTTACATGGTAGGTTACTAAGTGTTACTATGCAGTTACATGGTAGGTAACTAAGTGTTGGTATGCAGTTACATGGTAGGTTACTAAGTGTTACTATGCAGTTACATGGTAGGTAACTAAGTGTTGCTATGCAGTTACATGGTAGGTAACTAAGTGTTGCTATGCAGTTACATGGTAGGTTACTAAGTGTTGCTATGCAGTTACATGGTAGGTTACTAAGTGTTGCTGTCACTCAGTATCCGGGCTGGAGCCAGATGGAGGATGGGAGCATCCACGTGGCGGAGGTGACAGAAGACTCTCTGGGCATCTACACCTGCATGCCTTACAAACGTCCTGGGCTCCATGGGACCCTCTCCTCCTGCCCCCCTGGTGCTAAAGGTAGCAGCATGCTAACTCCTCCTGTCCCCCTGGTGCTAAAGGTAGCAGCATGCTAACTCCTCCTGCCCCCCTGGTGCTAAAGGTAGCAGCATGCTACTCCTCCTGCCCCCCTGGTGCTAAAGGTAGCAGCATGCTAACTCCTCCTGCCCCCCTGGTGCTAAAGGTAGCATCATGCTAACTCCTCCTGTCCCCCTGGTGCTAAAGGTAGCAGCATGCTAACTCCTCCTGCCCCCCTGGTGCTAAAGGTAGCAGCATGCTAACTCCTCCTGCCCCCCCTGGTGCTAAAGGTAGCAGCATGCTAACTCCTCCTGCCCCCCTGGTGCTAAAGGTAGCAGCATGCTAACTCCTCCTGCCCCCCCTGGTGCTAAAGGTAGCAGCATGCTAACTCCTCCTGCCCCCCTGGTGCTAAAGGTAGCAGCATGCTAACTCCTCCTGCCCCCCTGGTGCTAAAGGTAGCAGCATGCTAACTTAGCTAGCTCAGGGATTCCCATGTGTTTTCTATGTGAAAGATTTTAAAGGTACTTTATCATGCAAAGTTAGCTAGATGAGGAATTCCTAAATGTCCTGTTATAGAATTAGCATTTGGCTAGTTAGCTCAGCGGCTACACCCATTACCAGCCCTGACTTGCCCCCTTGGGGTGCTGTGTCTCTGGGCAGGATCCTCCCAAGTTCTCGGTTGTTCCTGGAGGGGAGTACCGGCAGGAGGCCGGGAGAGAGCTGATCATCCCCTGCGAGGCGGAGGGAGACCCTTTCCCCAACATCACCTGGAGGAAGGTGAGACACACCTGTCTGTGTGTTGTGTGGGTTGTGTGTGTGTGTGTGTGTGTTGTGTGTATGTGTGTGTGTGTGTGTTGCTAACCGTTGCTGTGCTGCAGGTGGGGAAGCAGGGCAGGACCAAGCACAGCGTCCTGGCACGAGGCAGCTTACACCTCCAGTCTCTGGGGAAGGACGACCAGGGGGAGTGGGAGTGTGTCGCCACCAACGACGCCACAAGCATCACTGCCAGCACACACCTGCTAGTCACTGGTACCCAACACACACACACAGACCCCCTTTTTAAAAGATGTTGGTAAATACCTCATCCAGCAGTGTGTTCAGGCTGAGCAGGGTTAGTCATAGAGAGGTCATGTGCAGTCCTAAGTGGGGGTTACTCGGGGTGATGGGGAAGTGACGACTGTTGACCCAACGCCGGTCCCTCGCCTGCGGCCGAGAGCAGCGGAGCAGGGCACCAGAGAGCCATCTGCTCTGCACTGCATTAAACAACATGTTTTATTAAGTGGAATGTGTCCGAGGATGTGCTTGTGTTCATGTGACGACCAGGCACAAGCCCCCACGCCCCGACCAGAGTCCAGGGCCTCCGTCTCCTCCACCTGGGCCAACGTCTCCTGGAGGCGGGCTACGACGGAGGCTTCCAGCAGACGTGCTCAGTCTGGTACGGCCATGTGTGAGTCCTCCCAGCATGCTTTGCTTTCTGCTTCTTTTCCTTCTTTTCTTTCCTCCTCTTCATGTCTCTCCTTCTGTGCCTGCAGAGGAGTGCTCCTCAGCGGGTCTGTCTTACTGAGTCACCTGCGCCTCAGGTGTGCTCCTGCACTACCTCACCCAGCTCTGCAGGGGGCGCTGCTGCTGGGCGCAGGGACAACGGCTACTGGAGCTTTGATCTGCTTTCTGAAGGAAGTTTCACTGAGGGCAAACTAACTGAGGTGCTTTAAGACTTGAAAGAACACGCCTTGTTTCCCTCTCATCTTGAAGGAATGTGAGTGTTTGGAAGATGTGAGGTGGACAGGATGTGAAGTGTTAGTGGACAGGATGTGAGGTGTTAGTGGACAGATGTGAGTGTTTGGGCATGTGGGTGTTAGTGGACAGGATGTGAGGTTGTGGGCAGGATTGATTGTTAGTGACAGGATGTGAGGTGTTAGTGGGCAGATGTGAGTGTTAGTGGGCAGGATGTGAGTTGTTAGTGGACAGGATGTGAGTTGTTAGTGGACAGGATGTGAGGTGTTAGTGGACAGGATGTGAGGTGTTAGTGGACAGGATGTGAGGTGTTAGTGGGCAGGATGTGAGGTGTTAGTGGACAGGATGTGAGTTGTTAGTGGACAGGATGTGAGTGTTAGTGGACAGGATGTGAGTGTTAGTGGGCAGGATGTGAGTTGTTAGTGGACAGGATGTGAGGTGTTAGTGGACAGGATGTGAGGTGTTAGTGGCAGGATGTGAGTTTAGTGACAGGATGTGAGGTGTTAGTGGACAGGATGTGAGGTGTTAGTGGGCAGGATGTGAGTTGTTAGTGGACAGGATGTGAGGTGTTAGTGGACAGGATGTGAGTTGTTAGTGGACAGGATGTGAGGTGTTAGTGGACAGGATGTGAGGTGTTTAGTGGACAGGATGTGAGGTGTTAGTGGACAGGATGTGAGGTGTTAGTGGACAGGATGTGAGGTGTTAGTGGACAGGATGTGAGGTGTTAGTGGAGCTGGATCATCGGTAACCATGGTAATGCTTTACATCTTAGGGCATGAATATTCAGGCAGTTTCTGGAAGAACAGCTACAACATTATCCTACATCATCAAACAGCCTTTACTGATATGGAAGTGTTCTCTCTCCTCTCTGCCTTCCCTCTACCTGCACCCCTCCCTGAAGCTACGCTAACGCTATGCAGAAACCCTCCCTGAAGCTACGCTAACGCTATGCAGAAACCCTCCCTTGAAGCTACGCTAACGCTATGCAGAAACCCTCCCTGAAGCTACGCTAACGCTATGCAGAAACCCTCCCTGAAGCTACGCTAACGCTATGCAGAAACCCTCCCTGAAGCTACGCTAACGCTATGCAGAAACCCTCCCTTGAAGCTACGCTAACGCTATGCAGAAACCCTCCCTTGAAGCTACGCTAACGCTATGCAGAAACCCTCCCTGAAGCTACGCTAACGCTATGCAGAAACCCTCCTGAAGCTACGCTAACGCTATGCAGAAACCCTCCCTGAAGCTATGCTAACGCTATGCAGAAACCCTCCTTGAAGCTACGCTAACGCTATGCAGAAACCCTCCACCTGACTGCTGTCATTCCTGCTAACCTCATGCTACTCCTCTGGCTACTGAATGATGACAGGCATCAACCTTTTGTCCAAGTTGTTTTGTTTTGTTTTCAGCTAAGCCGGATCCCTTAAACTGGTTATGTGCCGGTGTAAAGGATTTCTGTTACAAAAAGTATTTGCAAGTTATTCTGAGCAGAGGATTCATATTTAGTTTGATAAGATTCAGGCAACACTATATTAATACAGAGTATTCAGAGCATGCATACCTTGCCAGAGGCAGTCAGGGATGTTTAGAGGCAGTCAGCATGTTTAGAGGCAGTCAGCATGTTTAGAGGCATGGCTGAACCTGAACCAAGTGCACGGCTGGGCAGCATGAGCGTCCCACCAAACGAGTGACTGAGATCAAATACAACTGTTTATCAAATCCAGAGGTATTCACATGCTATGTGTGATAGAAGCTATCTGTTTGACAGTGGTTGTGGTATGTCACGTTTACCTATGTGTGATAGGTATTCAAACCCCCAAAATGTTTTGACAGGGGCGATGAAAGTTTTACTTTGCATCAACTCCCAACTCATGGGTGGTCGTGTCTATGGCAGTCAGTCCTCGTACTCATCTACCCTCACAAAAAACAAGAGAGAAAAGACAAATAGGAGAAGACAACCCCTCTATCATACTCTCCCTCTCTCTCTCCTCTCCCCCCTCTCCCGCAGGGTGAAGAGGGAGTGCTGGTGCCCCATGATGGCTGTCTCTGCCCGTGCCTGGGGGGCAGAGCTGGCTGCTGGTGGCCGGCCTGGATCCCAGAATGCGTACCAGTTCAGCGTCCTGGCTCAGAACAAGCTGGGAAATGGCCCCGTCAGTCAGGTCGTCACTGTGAACACACTAGGTAACCTGGGTAACACTCGCTCCCAATCACTGTGAAAAAAAGAGGTGAAAGGGGAAACGTAAAATAAGGTAGGAGAAAGAGCAAAGAGAAAGAGAAAGAGAAAGGTAGAAAGAGAAAGAAAGAGAAAGAGAAAGAGAAAGAGAGGAAAGAGAAAGCGAAAGAGAAAGAGAAAGGAGGAAGAGAAAGGAGAGAAAGAGAAAGAGAAGGATAAAGAGAAAGAGAAAGAGAAAGAGATAGCGAAAGAGACGAGAGAAAGAGAAAGACTAAGAAGAAGCGAAAGAGAAAGCGACAAGACGGAACAGATACAGTCGCACGCATCACGCTACGAGACATAGGAGTATCACTCCCTCTACTCTCCATCATCACCTTGCCTCTCCCTATCCTCTACCGCTCCTCACCTCTCCTCTCCCTCTCCCTCTCCCTTCTCCCTCTCCCTCTCAGTATTTCCCGTCAGGCCCCCTGAGCCCCTGGTGCTGCTCACCCCACCACGTTGCCTCACAGCTAACCGGACCCAGCAGGGGGTCCTGCTGTCCTGGATCCCTCCAGCCAATCACACAGCGCCTATCCAGCATTACGTCATGGAGTTCCGTCTTGGGGAGAGGTGGGACCTTCTGGACGACAGCATCCCTGCCAGCGACACCGAACTCCTGGCCCGAGACCTCATCCAGGTAAGACCTCAGGTGTGGTCGTCAGTGATGTGTGTGCGTGAGTGTGTGAGTGCGTGTGTGTGTGTGTGTGCGTGTGTGTGAGTGAAGACTTAACCTGCTGTTGAAAGTTGTTGAGTGAGTGTTTTGCCAGGGGAGAATTATAGGTTGTTTTCAACTGTAGGAATCGGTGTTGTCACCAGTGTAGGTGAGAACACAGAAACCATGACATCACTTCTCTCTCACGTGACTGAGAAGCTCGAGTGTTTTTTCTTGTTGTAACCATCACAGCTGCACACGCTCCTTTTATGTCTTCTCAACGCCCACACTCCCATCTCCCCTCTCCCTTTCTCTCTCCCTCCCCCCGCTCACACACACACACACACACACACACACACACACACACACACACACACACACAACACAACACACCTACAGTATGTTAGTGGTTCCTGCTGCCCACACTTGACAGAAGTGGTAAATTGGGGATTATCCTCACCTGAGAAGACAGGGCAAAGACCCACAGCTCTTCCTCTCTCACACACATTCTCTCACACACTCTCTCTCTATCACACACACTCTCTCTCACACACTCTGTCTCACACACACTCTCTCTCACACATACTCTCTCACACACACTCTTTCTCACACACACTCTCTCTCTCACACACACTCTGTCTCACACACACACTCTCACACACTCTTTCTCTCACACATACTCTCTCTCTCACACACTCTCTCTCTCTCTCACACACACTCTCTCTAACACACTCTCTCTCTCACACACTCTCTCTCACACATACTCTCTCACACACACTCTTTCTCACACACACTCTCTCTCTCACACACACTCTCTCTCTCACACACACTCTGTCTCACACATACTCTCTCACACACACTCTTTCTCACACACACTCTCTCTCTCACACACACTCTGTCTCACACACACACTCTCACACACTCTTTCTCTCACACATACTCTCTCTCTCACACACACTCTCTCACACACTCTCTCTCTCACACACACTCTGTCTCACACACACACTCTCACACACTCTCTCACACACACTCTCTCTCTATCACACACTCTCTCTCACACACTCTCTCTCACACATACTCTCTCACACACACTCTTTCTCACACATACTCTCTCTCTCACACACACTCTCTCACACACTCTCTCTCTCACACACACTCTGTCTCACACACACACTCTCACATACTCTCTCTCTCACACTCTCTCTCTCTCTCTCACACACACTCTCCCTGAGCATCTCTCGTTCTGTGTCTGGTGTTAGGAAGCGTGGTATGAGTTCCGGGTCGTGGCGGTGATGGAGGACTTGGTCAGCGAGCCCAGCAACATCGTAGGAGTGTCCAGCACAGGTCAGTCCACTCTTCTCCCAGCAGAGTTGCTTCTGTACACTCCAGGGTGAGCAATATGTCGTTAGCAATCATCTACAGTAACTCAATCATATCACTTGACAATGTTAAGTGTTGGTCTTGATTTACATCCACAAAAATTGTAAATTCGTCTCATGAGCATGAAAAGAACACCTTCAGTTTCACGTACTTCAGCTTATAATGTCCCACCCTGAAAGGTATGAGATCATCCCCCATGCCCACCCAGCAGAAGCTGTCCTGTCAGAGTTAGGGAGGGTGCAGAGCAGAACCTGTCCTGTTGGAAGGATGAGCTGCTGAATCAGACCAGCTGGACAGCTGGACAGCAGCTGCTTGTTTGAATGATTGGCAGGAGCCTGACGATGGACTGATAGACAGACACACATATGTACACGCACGTACTCACACACACACACATTGAAATGTGTTTGGCGTGAGTATTTAACCCTCAGATTGATAGTGGTGGACAGCATCAGATAAAGCTGAGTCAGGCTTGACTGGGTGATTCTGAGGATGTTCATTAAAGATCCTTAAAAACAGGGCTTCTCTAAAGTGTTGAGCTGTTTGTTTGTCTTCTTCTGAACTTGTGTCCCCCCCCCCTCCCCAGACTTCTTCCCCCCCCCCAGACCTGGGTGAGGAGGGGGGGCTGGCGAGGCCCGTGGTGGCAGGCATCGTGGCCACCATCTGTTTCCTGGCGGCCGCTGTCCTCTTCAGCACCCTGGCCGCCTGCTTCGTCAACAAGCAGCGCCGACGCAAGCTCAAGAGGAGGAGAGGTGAGGCCTTGCTCTGAACAGCACCTCCTCTCAGCACCTCCTCTGAGCACCTCCTCTCAGGGTGGTGATCTGTAGAGGCACTGCTCTGAGTTCAACAAACCTATTGTGCTTTTGGAGTTCTCTGCGCTCACAGACGATGACTTGTCATGTTGTCATCATTTTCTGTCACAGGACATTTTCGGTATCTATTGTTAATGTTTTTGACCAGATGTATCTTTTTCCAGACCCTCCTCTCTCCATAACCCACTGCAGGAAAAGCTTGGAGACTCCGTAAGTAAACAAACACCACATTGTCTCAGATTGACCTGAAGATAGGGAGGAGTTATAGGTTTTATACAGCTTCCTGTGGAGGTCCCCCCCCTCGAAGACTGGTCTACAGCCTGGGAACATCCCCAACTGAATACTGTTTACATTTATTGTAAACTTGACGGTTGTTAACTGGGTGATTAATTAGAGTGCAGGTGCTGCCTACAGGTTTTGAGTACAGACACAGTCATACGTGTTCCTGACAGGTGGTTCGGCCCGCCTCACTCTGGGCTGTCAGTGTGAATGTTGGAAGGAGGTGCAGTGGTAGTTGGAGCCACCAGGTGGTGTCAGTGAGCTGCCCTGCACCTCCTCCCTCCTGAGGAACAGGAAGTCATCTTCTTCATGTAAAGTGTGATGGGCAGAGTGTTAATAAACGGGCTGGTGGTGATGGGGGTGTGTCTACTGTTTGATGCTGCTCCTGCCCCTCCTGCTCGTGGCACGATTCAGGGTTGGAAATGAGGGAGGCTGGGGGTCCCAAAGGGAGGCTGGGGGTCCCAGAGGGAGACTGGGGGTCCCAAAGGGAGGCTGGGAGTCCCAAAGGGAGGCTGGGGTCCCAAAGGGAGGCTGGGGTCCCAAAGGGAGGCTGGGGGTCCCAAAGGGAGGCTGGGGGTCCCAGAGGGAGACTGGGGGTCCCAAAGGGAGGCTGGGAGTCCCAAAGGGAGGCTGGGGTCCCAAAGGGAGGCTGGGGGGTCCCAAAGGGAGGCTGGGGGTCCCAAAAGGAGGCTGGGGGTCCCAGGGTGAGGCTAGGGGTCCCAAAGGGAGGCTGGGGGTCCCAGAGGGAGACTGGGGGTCCCAAAGGGAGGCTGGGGGTCCCAGAGGGAGGCTGGGGGTCCCAAAGGGAGGCTGGGGGTCCCAAAGGGAGGCTGGGGGTCCCAGAGGGAGGCTGGGGGTCCCAAAGGGAGGCTGGGGGTCCCAAAGGGAGGCTGGGGGTCCCAAAGGGAGGCTGGGGGTCCCAAAGGGAGGCTGGGGGTCCCAGAGGGAGGCTGGGGGTCCCAAAGGGAGGCTGGGGGTCCCAAAGGGAGGCTGGGGGTCCCAAAGGGAGGCTGGGGGTCCCAAAGGGAGGCTGGGGGTCCCAGAGGGAGGCTGGGGGTCCCAAAGGGAGGCTGGGGGTCCCAGAGGGAGGCTGGGGGTCCCAAAGGGAGGCTGGGGGTCCCAAAGGGAGGCTGGGGGTCCCAGAGGGAGGCTGGGGGTCCCAGAGGGAGGCTGGGGGTCCCAGAGGGAGCCAACATTAAAACATGGAAAAGATACAGATAACAAAGCAATATGGTGTTCAGGATTTTAAATGATGACATGTTAGGGAAGTAGGAGTCGTAGGTCATTTAGAACCCTGGATGAGGCTGAGACGCTGTCGCTATGAAGGCGCTCGCTAGCAACGACCGCTAGATGTGAGGTTCCATGGCAACACACCCACACACCACTTCCAGTTGGGGCGGGGCCCCAGTGACACCTGAAGGGTTGATGAGACGTGTGTGTGTGTGTGTGAAGGGTTGATGAGACGTGTGTGTGTGTGTGTGAAGGGTTGACGAGACGTGTGTGTGTGTGTGTGTGTGTGTGAAGGGTTGATGAGACGTGTGTGTGTGTGTGTGAAGGGTTGACGTGTGTGTGTATGTTTTATCCACAGTTCTAATAACTTTGGCATTTTATTCGTCGCACAGATGTTTGAAATGTCAAGCAGATGCACTAATGTATGAGTCATTTGTTTTCTCTAAATATGTGGCAACATTGTGTTTGATCGTTTTGAACCAATGTCAGCACAGTAAAAAAGACAGCAATCCAGGCTTGCAGTTATCTTTATCTTTACATTATAATCTTTAAACAGTATGATCCAATACCGTATATGCTGCAGTAGGCTGGAGGAACAAGGCAGAAAGACAATGAGTTTCTGTAAAATACAATGATGCCACACATCTGGTGCTAGGAAATGCTACCATATTGTACAGCGTTGTGTGTTTGTCTGATGCACTTGGGGTCGTAACAGCTATACTATTGGAGTAAGTTATCATTTAACTCATTCATGTAAAGACAGTTAATCATTTCCTAGACACACACAACCAGTATGCGTCTGAAAGTGTGCTGTAACTGCAATCATGTTAGTGTCTTATCAAAAGATTTTCAAGTCCAGAATTATACTTGTATTAACTCGATTTACTTTCTCAAAGGGTATGTGTAAAACATTTCTACTGTTTATTTTTGTAAAAAGATTAAAGGCCGGGATTAAGCGATTTCTGCTACTTACAGGCCCAATGTAAAACTTTGGTTGGCCTTTGCTACAATTATGTGAACAAAGCAAGATTAAAAAATTTGATCCCAAAAAAATTGAGCCTATAAAATTCGACCCTCTAAAAATCGAGCCTATCAAATTCGAACCGAATTTTTTGGAGCTGAAAAATTTGAGCCAAAAATAATTGAGCCTATCAAATTCGAACCGAAAATGTTCCAGCTGAAAAAATTCGACCCTCAAAAATCGAGCCTATCAAATTCGACCCGAAAAATGTTGTTGTAACATCCGGGATTTCAAGGACAGGAGCATCAATGTAATCGAAACAACTTCTGACCTATCCAACTGCAGTGCTCCCTCCTCAGGCCCCTCTAAACTGGAACTCTCTCCTCAGGCCCCTGGATTGGAGCTGCTCAGGATGCTCGATTGCTCTACCTGTCCTTGATATCCCGGATGTAAAAAAAAATTAAGGTCGGAATTTTTCGGGTCAGAATTTTTCGGGTCTAAATTTTTCGGGTCGAATTTGATAGGCTCGAATTTTGGAGGGTCGAATTTTATAGGGTCAAATTTTATAGGCTCGAATTTTTTCAGCTGGAAAATTTTCGACTTGAATTTGATAGGGTTGATTTTTTTATGGTTGAATTTTTTAAGATCGATTTTTTAGGGTCGAATTTGAGCAACCTGAATTTTATTTTACATTAAAATATATTCAAATGAGAATTCAATGTTGGTATTCGATGCCTTTTAAAATTAAAAACATTATGGCACTGATTTGCTTCCATACAAGATCATGGCTACAAATGATTGTGAATTCATCACATCCACGACACTCAGTACGCAGTTCACACTGTCCCAGCTTGTGTGGTCCTCTATCCATCTAGCTGTTGTTTCTGTCTTTATTCACATGAATCTCTCAACTCCTCCTGTTGTTATTCTATCTCTCCTCTGTGCTCTCTACTGTTCTTCTGTCTCCTGGATGTCATCCAGTCTCTTGCTGTATGGACGTTTGGTCACCTCATTTATAGGCTCTGTTCTCCTCTTCCTCCTTCTTCCCTTCTCCTTCTCTTTCTTCTCCTACCCATCCTCTCCTTCTCCCTTCTGCTCTACTCCTCTCCTTCTCCTTCTCCTCCCCCTGCTCTCCTTCTCCCTTCTCCTCCTCCTGCTCTCCTTCTCCCTTCTCCTCCTCCTGCTCTCCTCCTCCATCTCTTGTCGTCCCCCCACAGGAGTCCTCTTAGCTCCCTCCCCGGGGTTGAGCCCTACTGGGGAGACGGCCGCAGCCTCAGGCCCCCTGCCTCCAGCCCTCAGTGAGTGAGCCCTGCCCTGTCCCCCCTCACCCACCTCACCTCACCCTGCCCTGTCCCCCCTCACCTCACCCTGCCCTGTCCCCCTTACCTCGCCCTGCCCTGTCCCCCCTCACCCTGCCCTGTCCCCCCTCACCCACCTCACCTCGCCCTGCCCTGTCCCCCCTCACCCTGCCCTGTCCCCCCTCACCCACCTCACCTCGCCCTGCCCTGTCCCCCCTCACCCTGCCCTGTCCCACCTCACCTCACCCACCTCACCTCACCCCCCCCTGCCTCCAGCCCTCAGTGAGTGAGCCCTGACCTATCCCCCCTCACCAACCTCACCTCCCCCCTCCCCTGTCTCACCCCCTCCCTCCCTCACCCCTGCCCAGCCTCCCCTGCCCCCGCCCCGCCTCATGCTCGGGGCCAGAGAGCCCCTGAGGGATCCACTCAAGGGAGATGCAGAAGTCATGGCCAGTCCTTCCAGTTTCTAATTACAAGAAGATGATTCATCAGGGGGTTTGAAGTGGTTTACATGTCCAGCAGGGGGCAGTCTCACTTCACAGAACTTATTCACATCTCTGTGTTATTTGGGTATTTAAAACTTTTCAGTAGCAGGGCTTTATTTACATATCTGTGCATGAGTCAAGTACTGCGAAACTTATGTTCTTATTGAGTACACTTAAATAAACATGTATATTTTGCCCAGGAACGTCCGTTAACAATGTATGCTTGGTACCTGTCTGTTGCATGGCAACACACTCTCCCACCACTTTCAATAGAGCTCCAGCTTAAGGTCAAATTACTCCTGAATTGTCTCAAGGCCATTGTGGTAAAATCCATTCACCTCGTCCACGATGAACCTCTGCTGCTGGACATGTAATACTAAACCAGTCTTGGTATGTGGAAGGGTTAGGTCTTGGTATCTAGCAGGACTGGTTGCTTCTCTTTTGAGTTGGCAGGCCTTCCATCCCAGTTAGTCTCACAGTACACGGGTAAACCAGTCGTCCCCTGGCATCTCATTGGCTGCACTGCTGTTTGTGCTTCTGCCTCCGCCCTGCCCTGCCTCCGCCCTGCCTCCGCCCTGCCTCCGCCCTGCCTCTGCCCTGTCCTCTGCCACAGGAACCTCCAGCTCTCCCAGCTGCCTCAGGCTGCCTCCGTACCATCCGGATCCTTCCACTACTCTGTAAAACAGTCCAGAATGAGAGCTTTGTCAGTGAGTGTGTCAGTGAGTGTGTCAGTGAGTGTGTCAGTGAGTGTGTCAGCGTGTTCCCCCTCCTGGTTCTGAGAAGCTGAATGTGCCTTGTGTTCTTCCAGATATTTTGCAGCCAAACAACCCCTCAATCGCTGCCTCTTTGTGATGAACCCTCCCCTGCACACTCCCGCTTGACCTACCTAGCCCTGTGACCTCTGCACTCCCTGTGACCTCTGCACTCCTCTTCTTATCTTTATGCTTTTAGGAACTGATTTCCTGTGATGAATTGTTTCCCTAACATATTTTCTTGGACAAATTATTATCTTGATAAACGCTTCTGGCAAAGTTCTCCCATTTTTCCTGCTTTGTAAGTTTGAAATGGATTTATTCCGTCAGAAGTATTAATTATTCAGTATAGTTTGTGTAATTATTCAGTATAGTTTGTGTAATTATTCAGTATAGTTTGTTTAAGCTTGTTGTAGTTAATATTCAGCATCAGTGCCAAATCGTGATCCTGGTTTTACGCAAATATAATAATAATATAATGCTGTCATTGTATTTTACGCATGTGCAGTTTTATACCAAGTGAAAGTATAGATGATACACGGCAGATACAGATGGTATAGATGATACACGGCAGATACAGATGGTATAGATGACACACGGCAGATACAGATGGGTATAGATGATACACGGCAGATACAGATGGGTATAGATGAAACACGGCAGATACAGATGGTATAGATGATACACTGCAGATACAGATGGTATAGATGATACACTGCAGATACAGATGGTATAGATGATACACTGCAGATACAGATGGTAAGGATGATACACGGCAGATACAGATGGGTATAGATGATACACGGCAGATACAGATGGTATAGATGATACACTGCAGATACAGATGGTATAGATGATACACTGCAGATACAGATGGTAGATGATACACTGCAGATACAGATGGTATAGATGATACACTGCAGATACAGATGGTATAGATGATACACTGCAGATACAGATGGGTATAGATGATACACTGCAGATACAGATGGTTATCTAATGCAGAGGTCTTCAACCCTGGTCGTAATGGGACCCTCTGTCCTGACCTCTGATCTAACGGGTATCTACCTTTTTCATAGTGAAAAACTACCCAGAATATTATTTTCAACCATGCAGCTGATGAACCTAGAACAAATGACACTGAATTGAAGAGACTAGATATTATTGCCTTTTCATCCTGTAGCTGTCTTCATCCTGTACTCTGGGTTTCACAGCTGTACATTTTGAACATGACCAGCCTTGTTGCCATGGATCTTACAGTCAGGAACTATACTTGCAGACTCATGAAGCCGTCGTCGTGGTTTCCTCTGGCAGCTTAGGGTTCTCCTGATGTACCCTGGGTAAACTAAAGTGCTGCATTTGCTCTGTCACACTCATGAAAATACGCTGAAAAAACGAGTTTGTATCAACGGTATAGAATGTGGCATTTCGGACTGTTTCAATACTTGAGTTGCAGCTGATAATTAAAGCACTGTTAGTGTTCCATAAACTATCTTAAGCCTGCAACTGCTTACATTTCAAATGAAAGGAAAT
The DNA here is from genome assembly GCA_903064625.1 of Mallotus villosus. Lineage (NCBI taxonomy): Eukaryota > Metazoa > Chordata > Actinopteri > Osmeriformes > Salangidae > Mallotus > Mallotus villosus. The sequence continues at coordinate 14,417 of CAEFZP010001523.1, forward strand.
GTAAGAAATATTAAAGCCAGTATTTAGTTACAAAAACTGCATGCAACATCTGTTGGTCTCAGACTCTTTCATGAGCTTGAAGATCAAATGAAACACAAAGTACTTTCATTAGTAGTTGGTAAAAAGTGTCTGAAAATGTCACATTGTGTCTCTTACTACGTCATATTTGAACGGTATTTTCATCCTTGAGTGTATAGCAGAAGCAGTGTTATTGTTTGAATAGTTAGGAGGTGCCGCACTCAGCGGAGACGAGATCTTTGCCATCTCGGTCATCTAGGTCAGTTGCCATGGAAACGCCTCCTTCGCCAGCACAGCCATCACAAGCACAATAACAAGACAAACCCTGAGCAAAGCGTTGTATTTTGTCTAAATAAAGATATGATCATTTCAAAAAGCCCCTCTCTCCTCTCTTGTTTCTGTGAGATGATTGTTGTCCCTCATTACTTGGTAACTCTCATGGCTATATTGAATTATTAATGGGTTTGAATTAGACACATACAATTGACTGAGTTGATAATACATGTTGTGTTTTCAACTTGACATGAAAGAACATGTACAACACTAATACTACATGAGTTGATATGTAAGAGGCCATCGATAATGAGAGAGTGTCCAGGGAGGTGTCAGGGATGACAAGACATCTCCAGAAAGGTGGAGAACAATATCAACACGAGTCAAGTAGAGCCCGACCGATAAAGGATTTTTAAGGCCGATACCGATACAAATATTTGGTGATTGAAAAATCCGATATTCCGATATTGGCCGATATAAAAAATTATCAAAAAAATCCAGAAACACGTAACAAAACAAACTGATTTCCCTAACATTAGTTATTTGTAGTTCACATTTAGTCACTTTTAGCAGAAGTTCTTATCCAGAGCGACTAAGTACAGGGACATTCCCAGAGGCAAGTAGGGTTAAGTGCCTTGCCAAAGGACACAACGTAATTTGACATGGCCGGGAATCGAACCAGCAACCCTCTGATTAAGAGCCCGATTCCCTAACTGCTTAGCCATCTGACTCCTGTTATTACTTCCTCACTAAAATAATATGATAATGCAGTATATTCATTTATCGGCCATTATAAATACCGATACCGATAGATCGGAAAATGCCTAATATCGGCCGATAATATCGGCCCGCCGATATATCGGTCGGGCTCTAGTCAAGATCAGTACAGGCTGCTTGGGAGTTAGATGTTCCAGAAACATTCAGTTCCGTGACACTACATTTCTAAATTGAGCTCAAAGCTTCTGATCAATGGTATCAATATGACTCACAGACAGTTAGTGGTCTGTGTGTGTTTGAGTGATGGAGGTTAGTGGTCTGTGTGTGTTTTGAGTGATGGAGGTCAGTGGTCTGTGTGTTTTTGAGTGATGGAGGTTAGTGTGTGTGTGTGTGTTTGAGTGATGGAGGTTAGTGCTCTGTGTGTGTTTGAGTGATGGAGGTCAGTGCTCTGTGTGTGTTTGAGTGATGGAGGTCAGTGGTCTGTGTGTGTTTGAGTGTGTTTAGCGTCCTGGTTGTGACCTGCTGGTTTGTCTGCTCGTCAGGGTGTCCTCTGGGAAGGAGAGTCCAGAGAGCCTGCGCTCGGTGGGACCGCCGTCTGAATCGTCAGAGGATGGACACGGCCTTCACGTGAAGCCCTCCAGCCCTGGGAGGAAGGAGGAGCTCTCTCTGTACAAGAAGACCAAAAGAGCAATAATCAGCAAGAGGTACAGCGTGTCCAAGCCTGAGGCGGAGGCCACCACGCCCATCGAGCTGATCAGCCGCGGGCCGGACGGCCGCTTCGTCATGGACCTCTCCGACGTGGAGATGTCCATCAAGCCTCGACGCATCGAGGGCTTCCCATTCGTGGAAGAGTCCGACCTGTATCCGGAGTTCCGCCAGTCGGACGAAGAGAACGACGACCCAGGGCCCATGCCTCCCGTCATGGCCACGCTCCGGCCTCACCAGATCTCCCCCATGTCCTCCAGCCAGGACTCCTACATGCAGCCTCCAGCCTACAGCCCTCGCTTCCAGAGGCCCATGGAGGGTATGACCATCATGGAGAGCAGCCGTCTGCAAGCCACGGGCCAGATCCGAGGCTCGCTCCACCACAGGGTGTTCCCCCCCCAGCCACTTCTACAGCTACCTGGGCAGTCCTGGGGAACACGACCCCCCCCCCTCCCTTCTACATGCCCGACACCAGCCCTCTTAGCTCCGTCATGTCCTCCCCTCCATATCTCCCAGAAGGACCTTTTGGTCACCCAGCCATTCCTGAAGAAATGGGGGAGGGAGATGTCCACCATTACGCCCTTTCCAGCTTCCCCCTCCCCCTGACGCTCACCTCATCCTCCCGCTCCCCAGACATCTGGCAAAGACCCGATTTCACCTTCGCCAGTCTTGAGCCTCACTTCATCTTCCCTCCTCACCACTCTCTCCATCTCCACCGGGAGCCTCTGTTCCCCCCCCCCTCCTCACCTCCTTCCCCTCGGGGCTCTCCAGCCCTCGTCGCTGCAGATGCCCTCCTATGCTGGTGTCCTGTCGCTGGAGGGCCCAAAGAGCCGGCCAGGCAAGTCTCCCAGCAAGGCCCAGGGGCCTCCAGCCAAGCATGTAGCTATGCACGAGGCCCAGGGTCGGGGCCAGCTGAGACACACCAGCAACGGGATGGGTGTGCCTGTCTTGCCTTACCCCGCCCCCATGGCCCACGTGGTTCCCAGCACGTTCAGCAGTCTGGACACGCGCTGGTTCGAGCCCCCTCGGTTCAGCCCCAGGCAGATCCGCAGGATGGAGGCCAGCATGCAGCAGGTGGTCCTGCAGCCCTCGCGCCTCTCGCCCCTCACCCAGAGCCCCCTCAGCTCCCAGAACGGCTCCCCGGAGATCGTGGTGCGCCCCCGGCCCCGCCCCGGCCTCGTGCAGCCCTCCATCCCTCCAGAAATGTCTGAGATCACCCTACTGCCCCCAGCGTCAGCCAGCTTCTCCCGACGGTCCTCCCCTTCCTCCTCTCCCGCCCAGATCAGCAGGAGGGCCAGTTCCAGCTACCGCACCCACATGGCCCTGGCCACGGCCGCCAGCAGCTACCCCTCACAGTCCCCCTCACCCCCCGGGGAAAGCGCCAACGTTTTTGGACAGATGCCGTCACAGAGGAGGACTGAGGAGGAGGTGCTGCCGACCAAGCCGTCTGCTTCACAGCTGTCGTCGTCAGGGTAGGTGCTGCGGACCCCAGACAGGGGGCTCTGTGTGGCCATCTGCCTCATCCCATTCTGCTTTGAGTTGCCTTAAAGTTTGACCACAGTGTTGCAAAAAGGTTCTCTGCTATCTGCATTAGCAAGCATAGTTTTCAATCAAATGGAAGGAATGTTTGCCGTCCAAATTTATTATTAATTTAAAATGGAAAGTTTTCAGGATGTCTTGCATCATCCCGCATTGCTCTAATATAGAGAGAGAGATTTGATTAGCTTGGGAGTTACATTGTTCTCAACTCAATCAATGCTGCTTTTCATGCCAGACATCAAATTTAAAACATAAATCTGTGAAGCATTGTGCTAAAGTTTTCACCTTCAGGAAACGTCTTCTCTATTTTTTTATGTAAACACCCTGGCATTGTAACAAAAAAGAATTATGTGACAAGAAACGTGCATATGCTTCACAGATGACCACAGAACAGAACATTTGGGGCTACAGTATGTCTTGAAAGAAAGCACCATTCTATTTGTCCATCTTCAGCGCATTGTGCTATTTGTTGAATATGAGCCCCTTAAAGCCTGGAATCAGAGGAGCATCTGGAAGGCTGTTTGTCCATCTGCGCCTCGCTTCACCCTGCTCTCACCCAACAGGAGGAAGCCCTGATTCTGTACCCTAAAACAAGCGCTCCTTGTGTCTGCCTGAATGGTAGAGGTCTTGTCGAGGAGGCAGAGGGGGGCTGGAGTCTGTCTGGAGTCACAGGGCTCATCTCTTCCTTAGTGACCTGATAGCTTGACCTCCTCCTACCCCTAACCCCCAACCCTTTCTCCTCTGTTTCTCCTCTCCCCCCCCTCTCCTCTCTGTCCACCCTAACCCCTATTCCCCCCTCCCTTCCCCCTGTCCCTCAGGTCCCAGGGTGTCCCAGGGTGTCCCTCAGGTCCCAGGGTGTCCCAGGGTGTCCCAGGGTGTCCCTCAGGTCCCAGGGTGTCCCAGGGTGTCCCAGGGTGTCCCTCAGGTCCCAGGGTGTCCCAGGGTGTCCCAGGGTGTCCCTCAGGTCCCAGGGTGTCCCAGGGTGTCCCAGGGTGTCCCAGGGTGTCCCAGGGTGTCCCTCAGGCCCCAGGGTGTCCCAGGGTGTCCCAGGGTGTCCCAGGGTGTCCCAGGGTGTCCCAGGGTGTCCCTCAGGTCCCAGGGTGTCCCAGGGTGTCCCTCAGGTCCCAGGGTGTCCCTCAGGTCCCAGGGTGTCCCTCAGGTCCCAGGGTGTCCCAGGGTGTCCCAGGGTGTCCCAGGGTGTCCCAGGGTGTCCCTCAGGTCCCAGGGTGTCCCAGGGTGTCCCCCAGGTCCCAGGGTATCCCCCAGGTCTGGCTCCTAGGGTGCTTGTTGGGCGAAGTGTTGCAGGGCCTGTCTGCTTGTCATGTGTTGCAGTGTCTCCATCATACAGTGTGACGTTAGGGCTGGTTCTCTCCTGGAGTCTGACCTGCTTTGTTTTTGATCTCAGCTATCTGGGCAGCGTTGTTGACACCAGGTCCTCCACACCTCAATAGGTAAGGGTCGGATCCATGTCTGAGAGGGGGGGGGTCGCAGGTGGGGCTTTAATCACCTCGTCCTTTAAAGGGGAATACGAGCCGCTGGATCTTGTTTCCTTTACTTCCTTACTTCTACCAACTTCTTATTTTCGTTTTCCTTTTTTTTCTTTTTTGTTTCCCCAAAGTATTTCAGTTCTGCAGTCTTCAACACGATGCATTCTGCATTTGCTGCTGTCTGAGCAAGTCTCAGGTTAGGGTTAGGGTTAGACAGTCGCACGTTTCCCTGACGACACTTCCTCCTGGTGTTAATGCTGGAAACACTAAAGGAGCGTTTGATTTGAAACACACAGAAATCTGACACCCTACAATGTGAAGTTTGTCTTCATATGACAAACAGCTGAAAGTAGAAGTCCTGCACAAACACAGATCCAGGTGCCTTAACAAGCTGCAAACGTTACTTTGGTACGTGAGAATGACATCTTTTTGATGTGTAAAAACATCAACTTGTTGTAGTTGTTACTGATGCATAGCTTATGGCAACTCTGTTAGTGTGGGTTTTCCTGGCTAGTAACAGATTTAGTCTCTCTGATACAAACACATTTAGCAGCTCTCTCAAGATGATTAAACACTAATTGAAAATATTTCTTTACTCAAGATTCCCAGGAAATATTTTATGTGAATAAACTCCGTATTTAGAGCATGAACCAAAATACTTGAGAGTGCAATATAACACTTGGACACGTTTGGACTGCAGAACAGTTTTCACGATCATGTGAAGCAAGTGTCTTTCCAGAACACACTATTTTTTTTATTGTGGGGAAATATAAATGCAGGGTGTGGGTAAAGCACCCCCAGTGCCGATGAAGTGGATATCAAAGTATTCCCCTTTAAAGACTGTTCCATGTGCAAACTGACATGCATGCTATTGCTAAATATTTCTCCTCGGTTAAAAAAAAAGAAACAGAAAAAAAAACTACTATCTGAATAAACTCTTGTTACATTTGTTGTCCACGTGTTTGGTTTTGGCTTATTTTCCGTTATGTGACTGTTCCCAAGTAGCCATTTCCCCCCCCGCCATCTCTCCCTGTCGGCATGGTGAAGCCCATTGTAGACAGTTTCCATGTCTATGAATACCGATGATGCTGTTACTCAGATGTGGTCTTCCCCCTCTACTAACAGCCTTCCATTTCTCCCAACAGCCACAGACACAGGACAGCCCCTCTGTCATGCTGTGTTTTCCTTGCCTTGTGAAAGAGCCCGGTTGTGTATTGACAGAGAGCGTGGGTTAGGGTTAGGCGAAGCGTGGGCTGCCAGGTGTCTCTGTATGTGAAATGGACGGCAGGCACTGTCAACACACCTGCAAACACATGAACACACCTGCCCACACATGAACACACCTGCACACACATGAACACACCTGCACACACATGAACACACCTGCACACACACGAACACACCTGCACACACATGAACACACCTGCACACACATGAACACTGCATTGTAATTTAAACTGTTCTTCTTCAATCACAACAGGTGCAAACTGTATTACGTCCTTTCTCTGTATGATGGTTGTATAAATGGACAGTTTTAGACAGTTTGAGATCAATAGCCTGCTTATTTAATACAATAGTATGTAGATATAAATATGACACCAGTGTAATTTATTAGACATTGCTTTCATGTAGATGTGAAATCAGTAGACCTGTAGCTGTAGCCTGGTGTGAACCAGCGGAGCTGCAGAGAACCAGCGGAGCTGCAGAGAGTCGGAGGAGCTGCAGAGAGTCGGAGGTTTGATCGACGCTCCTGGGGTTATCTGGTTGTTCTTTTTGTTTTTGCTCAGAAAACGTGGAGGAGTTCCGAGCAGGCCTGTGGGGCCAGAGAGGATAGAGGCACTGAGATACCAACGTCTTAAAAAAGTCAAGAAGATGGTCATCAACAACAACAACTCAAAGAGTAGAACGAAAGCAGGTGAGTGTCCACCTGCAGTGTGTGTGTGTTCTGCAGTGTGTGTTCTGCAGTGTGTGTGTGTTCTGCAGTGTGTGTTCTGCAGTGTGTGTGTGTTCTGCAGTGTGTGTTCTGCAGTGTGTGTGTGTTCTGCAGTGTGTGTGTGTTCTGCAGTGTGTGTGTGTTCTGCAGTGTGTGTGTGTTCTGCAGTGTGTGTTCTGCAGTGTGTGTGTGTTCTGCAGTGTGTGTGTGTTCTGCAGTGTGTGTTCTGCAGTGTGTGTTCTGCAGTGTGTGTGTGTTCTGCAGTGTGTGTGTGTTCTGCAGTGTGTGTGTGTTCTGCAGTGTGTGTGTGTTCTGCAGTGTGTGTGTGTTCTGCAGTGTGTGTGTGTTCTGCAGTGTGTGTTCTGCAGTGTGTGTTCTGCAGTGTGTGTTCTGCAGTGTGTGTTCTGCAGTGTGTGTTCTGCAGTGTGTGTTCTGCAGTGTGTGTTCTGCAGTGTGTGTTCTGCAGTGTGTGTGTGTTCTGCAGTGTGCGTGTGTTCTGCAGTGTGTGTTCTGCAGTGTGTGTTCTGCAGTGTGTGTTCTGCAGTGTGTGTGTGTTCTGCAGTGTGTGTTCTGCAGTGTGTGTGTGTTCTGCAGTGTGTGTTCTGCAGTGTGTGTTCTGCAGTGTCATTCTCCTTTTCAGACCCTCTCTAGGTCAGGTAGAGCAGGGTGTCTGAGAGCGGTGGTCCTCAGGGCTCCACAGATGTTCTGAGGGATGTTTCCTGGTGTTCTGAGGGGCGTTCAGACACTTCAAGCTACTCCAGCATATTTGTGTCTGTGTGTTTGTGTTTGTTGTTTTGCTGAAGGTCTGATCTCTGCCCCAGTCTGAAGTTGTGTACACTCTGCAGCAGATATATTCAAGGAGCTTCAGATTTTGGACTCTGTTTAGAGAAACAAATCTTGCAATGTTTCATCTAACACTCTTTTCTTTTCTTTGCCTTGCCTTTCCATCCACGATCCACTAGCACCCCTGGTCCTTACTCTCCTCCCTCCCCCCCTGTCTCTGTACCTGACCCCTGACCTCTGACATCCCCCCAGGTGACCCCTCCTCTCAGCCCCCCCGCTCCTCCCTGGTGCTGCAGCCTGAAGAAGCTCTCTACCTCCGTAAGAAGAAGAAGACTCCCCTCCGACAGGACCCCTACGCTCGCTTCTCTGCCCTGCTGTACCGCCGCCCTCCCAGGGAAGACCAAAAGGCCATTCTGGCCAGCATGGACAGCATGGACCCAGACCATGCCACTCTCCTCTGAGTCCGCCAAGGTTAAACTACTCCCCCAAAACGTCACATGCCATTAAAACTCACTTTTGTCCCAAGGGAAAAAATGGTTTTCAGAACAAAAAAGAGTGTCTACCTGAGGTTTACAAAGTCTTGCTCCAGTGCAAAACATACAAGAAAGCATTTGAGTTTCTTTATTTAGAAAGAATGTTTTGGGGTCCATGAACCTAGAGGTATAGTCAGTCTCTGTTTACAGCACGTCTCCCCTGCTTCCAGCCTCTCCCCCCAACACGCCAGTCACACATCCCCCCAACACGCCAGTCACACATCCCTCCAACACACCAGTCACACATCCCTCCAACACGCCAGTCACACATCCCTCCAACACGCCAGTCACACATCCCACCAACACACCAGTCACACATCCCACCAACACGCCAGTCACACATCCCTCCAACACGCCACCAACACGCCAGTCACACATCCCCCCAACACGCCAGTCACGCATCCCTCCAACACGCCACCAACACGCCAGTCACACATCCCCCCCAACACGCCACCAACACGCCAGTCACACATCCCTCCAACACGCCAGTCACACATCCCCCCAACACGCCACCAACACGCCAGTCACACATCCCTCCAACACACCACCAACACGCCAGTCACACATCCCCCCCAACACGCCACCAACACGCCAGTCACACATCCCTCCAACACGCCAGTCACACATCCCACCAACACACCAGTCACACATCCCCCCAACACGCCACCAACACGCCAGTCACACATCCCACCAACACGCCAGTCACACATCCCCCCAACACGCCACCAACACGCCAGTCACACATTCCCCCAACACGCCACCAACACGCCAGTCACACATCCCTCCAACACGCCAGTCACACATCCCTCCAACACGCCAGTCACACATCCCTCCAACACGCCAGTCACACATCCCTCCAACACGCCAGTCACACATCCCCCCAACACGCCACCAACACGCCAGTCACACATCCCTCCAACACGCCAGTCACACATCCCTCCAACACGCCAGTCACACATCCCTCCAACACGCCAGTCACACATCCCACCAACACACCAGTCACACATCCCACCAACACGCCAGTCACACATCCCCCCAACACGCCACCAACACGCCAGTCACACATCCCCCCAACACGCCAGTCAGACACAGGGTTCTCACAAGCTACAAACTGTAACTAAGATTATATTTTTTTTTCATCATTACATGAACATTTCTGTTTGAAGCTTTTGATATACAATGAATTGTTTTGTTGTTATTTCCCATAACATTATAATTTTAAAAGAGAAAGCTGTCATAACCAAAGCACAATACACATATTCCTTTACAAAGGATCACATTAGTACTGGAGCAGTCGTCAGGCACATGTGGGTGTAGATGCCCAGAGCTGACCCCCAGTCCTGCATCTCTCATGAGGTCTCACACCTGGGACCCCGAGTCCTGCATCTCTCATGAGGTCTCACACCTGGGACCCCCAATCCTGCATCTCTCATGTCACACACCTGGGACCCCCAATCCTGCATCTCTCATGTCTCACACCTGGGACCCCCAATCCTGCATCTCTCATGTCTCACACCTGGGACCCCCAATCCTGCATCTCTCATGTCACACACCTGGGACCCCCAATCCTGCATCTCTCATGTCTCACACCTGGGACCCCCAGTCCTCCATCTCTCATGTCTCACACCTGGGACCCCCAATCCTGCATCTCTCATGTCACACACCTGGGACCCCCAATCCTGCATCTCTCATGTCACACACCTGGGACCCCCAATCCTGCATCTCTCATGTCACAGGGCCCGTTTGCACTGGAGCAAAACTTTGGCTACTGCCATATTGCATATACAGTATATATATATATATAAATAAATATACAAAAAAATATACATATATAATAGTTTGATCTTTAACCACACTTATCTTGTAGCATTATGGGTAGTACAGAGGGATCATAATCCTTTTATTTTAAAAGTACTATAGCAATGCCAAACATACCACAACTTCCTTAATCTTTGAAACATGTACTGTACGGAAAGGAGGACAGGATTTTGTGCCATAGTGTTCTATAGTATTCTGTAGTATTCTGTAGTGTTCTATAGTATTCTATAGTGTTCTATAGTATTCTGTAGTATTCTATAGTATTCTATAGTATTTTGTCATTTATGTGGGAGGACCTTGAACCAAAAGTCTTTACAAGGATTCTGGTTCCCTACATCAGTTCAGATTTTCTTTCATGTTTTACTGTATCAGAGGAACTGCCCCGACAGCCATGTGCTGTGTTTGTAGCCTTGCTCTTTGTCACGTAATTGTCACTTGGTCACTGTGTTGACAAAACACCCTTCTCTGTTTTGGAACCGACAGAAGCACTTCTTGTGGCATTCCGGGGCTGAGCAGCCAAAACGATTACTGTGTCTAAAGGTGCTTGTTTTCTATAGATTACCATTGATTCATTTGTGGTTCCTTTGTAGACATATCTAGAAGATGACCATGTGGGTGGTATGGAGGGGTTCCAGGGGGGTATTCCAGGTAGCCGGTTTTGTGAAAACTCTGAGTTGTTTAACCCTGAAAATAGGCAAACTCCGAGGTTTCCGTTCCAGAAAGAGAGGTAACGAAACCTTTTGGTAAGTTGCCATGGTAACTTACGCTGTGAAACTAACCTGGTCGCGAGCAGGTTAGTTCCATGCCAAACTCTGAGTTTTACCTATCCCCTCCCACTTTCTGAGTTTGATAGCGTTGGAAGACATGGGATATCGTTTCCTGGTTCAGCCGAGCGATCTCGAACAAAATTAAATTCGCTTAGTTATACGCCAGGAGACGATTTCAAGACTGCGATTTGATGTGCTTTAATTCCCTAATGAATGCCTAAGTTAACGTTACCGTTTCCCGTCACGATCTGTAATTTATTTGAGCAACATTCTCAGCCCTTGGGTCTTCATCGCTAGTGTTATACGCCGTGGACGTGCACACATAATTGACCAAAAGCTTTTTGGCACTGAAATAAAGAAAAATCATTGAAATTGTAGGATTTGATCTTCTTCATTGCCTACAAATAGAAATCTAACAATGAGTAGCCTTGGTTTGAAGGAAGATGGGAAACTGAACAGTAGGCCTATTAACATTAACCAAATAAGGCCAATAGCCTACCAATTGCAGTTATTTGACTCTTTGGGTTAAATCAAAGCAAGAATGGTCAAATTAAAGTGAAATAATATAATCATATAATCATATTGCAAATGAATGAAATCAATGAAAGTTAACTAGGCCTACTCTACCATGACTAGGCCCATTGTAAACCAGAGATACAAAGCCAGAGCTGAGGAGAAGGTCTCAGGAGATCAATCATCCACAGAAAAATGCTTCACAATTCCTTTTAATACCCAAGAACAACTACAATCACACCACAATCTTGACCCTTTCTTATCAACATGACAATGCTACAGTAAGTTACACAATGAGATGTGAGAGCCATCAAGTTGAGACTCCATCCAGTAACTCCATAGTTTACCATATGAGAGGTGGGGGCAGGTTGATAGCCTTACAAGGTCAGCCTCTATTCTTCTGCCCTAAGTCCTACACCATCTCTTGGTAAAAATAGAAATTCAGCAAATTCAATAATTAATTTTCATAGCCTATAGGTTATTGTTCCTACAATTAACATCACTTTTGACCATGCATTCTCCCGTAACTGGAGTTCCAGTAAATCGTTTTCGAGATTAGTCTTTATTCGTCTACCCTAAGTAGGCCTACACCATCTCTTGGTCAGTTTTTGGCACTTTCTTCATGAGGTACAGTTTGTACAACTCATTTATTTGTAACTATATAGGAATAGGCCTACATGAGATTACATTAGCTACATTTCACAGTTCCACATGCAAAATACACCTGCCATTAAATGAACATCTCACTGTAGCATCCATGCTCTGTTCAACATGATTAGAATGTGCAAATCGTTTTTATACGATGTAAATAATAGTAAGCTACATGGGGAGAGAACTACCAGCTACCACATAATTCTCTGCATCCATTTCTACGGCAGCCGTCAATGTCTTTTCGTCATCATCATCTTTTGATGAAAAGCATTCTGTTGGGGGAAACTGCTTGAAATAGGCACCAATTGATATTGAATTAGTATCATGTCGAATATGATTAAAACCAAGGTGACGTCGAGGCTACAATCACAAGCGTATAGCCTAAGCAAACTATGCATTACCTGCGTAGTATGTTTTTATATTTAATAAAACATTGAACCTGCTATTTTATTAAGGCCACCACTTTTTCTCCTGTAACATTAACGGACAGTTGGGTTAAATGTTCAATGTATGGACTGGCTATTATATTCAAATGTATGCTCGGCAGCAATTGTCTCCCACGCCACTTGCATACGCTGCTACAGCCGTGTTGCTTTTTTCCGGAAAATGTACTCGACCATAAACACGAAATGAAACTTGAATCTGAAGTTTGGTGACGTAGGACAACGTTTTTTGTCGCCGGGTGGCATGGTGGATCCTAGTATCGGAGCTCCATTGATGTTGGCTTTCAATAGTTCTCATGCCCGCGCTTAACTCTGAGTTGACGTACTCCGAGTTGAGTTAACTAATTCATATCAGCTTTTCTGGAACCGAATTCTCAGAGTTTCCAATGTTAGAGTAACTCAACTCAGAGTTCAGGGTTAATCTCAGAGTTTGTTAAACCCGCTACCTGGAATACCCCCCAGTAGTTTATTGTTTATTGTTTATTATCGATCCCCATTAGTTGTCGCAGAAGCAGCAGACTAGTCTTCCTGGGGTCCAATTAAAATCTGAACATAAAAACAATTAATCATCACTCAAATACAGTAAAAGTAGTGACAAAACTACAAATACATAGCAACAGTCAAACAAACAAATAAATGGGCATCTGGGCGCCTCAGAGCGCAAACACCTTCATCAAAACATTATTCATTGAGCGCCAAGTCAGAGTCCCGAGTTCATATTTAACATAAATAAAAATAGGATTTAATTTGCCTCTTGAATATATTCACAGGTATAACACGAATGAGCAAAGGGAGTATATTCCACAAAGAAATTGACCTATAGAAGGATGTCAGTTTGTAGTTTGCTTAGGTCAGTCTTAGAGGCAGAGGCCCAAATAACAGAACAATAGTCGAGATGGCATAATACTAATGTTTGAACCACCTGTCTCCGTAAAGTAGCTGGTAAGTAGGTGGCACATTTCCGGACCGTAGCAATGCTCCTACTCATCTTGGCAACTATCTGCCTAACATGATCAGTCCAGGACAGAGTGTTACAAATAGAAAGTCCCAGAAGCTTTAACTTGCTCTCCTGCTTGACTGGCTGACTAGAAATCTGCAGATCAAGCATAGGCTACATTATGCCGAGATCCAAAGACAATGTTGACAGTTTTTGATAGATTTAAAACAAGTCTATTTGCAGTAACCCAATTGACCACTGCTTTCAGATCTTGTGACAGAACGGACTTAAGTTTACAGCATGAAGATGCAGAATAGTACAGTGTAGAATCGTCAGCGTATAAAACCAAAGTGGATTCTTGAATAACAAACGGGAGATAATTCGTAAAAATTGAAAATAAGAGCGGACCCAAACAACTTCCTTGCGGCACACCACAGTCTATGTTAACGCTGTTGGACAGAGTACCATTCAAGAAAACCTGTTGAGTTCTGAAAGATAAATAATTTTCAAACCAAGAGATTGCCATAGGTCCAAAACCATAATGCGTGAGTTTTTCAATCAACAATTTATGGTCAATTAGGTCAAATGCAGCGCTGAAGTCCAACATGACAGCACCAGATAACAATGAATTGTCAATCCCCCTTAACCAATCGTCAGTCATTTTTACCAAGGCTGTGCAGGTGGAATGACCCTCTCTATAGGCATGTTGTGCATTACTTATCAAATCATTCTTAGACATATAATCATGGATTTGGTTATATACAATCCTTTCAAACATTTTACTCAAAACAGGTAGGATTGTTATAGGTCTACAGTTAGGACCACTGAATGTGGATTTGGTATCTTTTGGTATGGGAATAATTGTTCCTTCTTTCCAGATTTTAGGACATGTTCCATTAGATAAACAGGAATTAAATATGTGACATACAGGAAGAGCTATATAATCAACAGCTATTCTAAGGAATTTACCATCAATACAATCTGTACCAGCAGAGTTGTCTTTAGAAATGGATCTTAACCATTTTTCAACCTCCTTGATTTCAACCGAATTGAACTCAAAAGTTTGACACTGTTTGCCTTTCATTATGAGATCATCAATGAGCAGACACGATTTGTTCTTTACATTTGTACAAAAGCCCCCCCTCAAATGTTCTACTTTTTCCACAAAATACTTATTTAGGTAATTTGACATATCCTTAGGTTTAGAAATAAATACACCATTATCAGTTTCAATGAAGGATGCAGAAGCATTAGTACTCCGACCCATAATAACATTCATCACTTTCCATAATTTCTTACTGTCATGTTGGGCTCTATCAATCCTTTGCCGATACAATTCTCTCTTTTTTTTCTCTGTTCACCTTCGTAACTAGATTCCGTATTTTACAATATGCACTTTTATCATTGACTGAACCAGATGCAATAAAGCATCTTTTTAGCTCATTTCTTTGTTTCATTAAATTCTTTAACTCCTCATCAATCCAGGGAGCTCCATTAGGCTTGACAGTGAATTCCCTAAGTGGTGCATGTTTGTTTACAATGGGTACGAACAAATCCATAAAAATATTTAACGATTTTTCAGCTCAGGTTCAACACAGACTTTAGACCATTGAGCATACTTGACATCTTCTAAAAAAGCATTGTTGCTGAAATTCTTATATGACCTAGCACAGATTATCTTTGACTTTGCTTTTGGAAGCTTTGACTTTCTGGACACAGCAACCAGGTCATGGTCACTGAAGCCAACTAACAATGAAATTACCTTGGAACACCTGTCAGGCACATTTGTATAAATATGATCAATACAGGAGGATGATTGAGCTCCATCTCGGTTCAGAGCATTCCTAGTTGGTATGGAAACAATTTGACTCAAATGACAAGTATTGGTCATATCAAGCAACCTTTTCTTCATAGAGCAGCCATCTTCAAACCAGTTCACATTCAAATCACCAAGACAGTACATTTCTCTATTTTCATCTGCAACTCTGTCAAACATATCACAGATTCCATTGAGATATTCTATTCTAGAGTTGGGTGGTCTATAGCAACAACCAATCAGTATTGGGCTCGTATGGGGTAAATAAACCTGTAACCACAATGCCTCAATGTTGTCATTCATCAAATCAGGTCTTAGTTTTACCGGTATATGCTGTTTCACGTAGATTGCCACGCCCCCGCCAAATCTATTTCTATCTTTTCTGAACATAGAAAAACCCTCAATTGATATCAATGAGTCATCAAATGTACTATCCAAGTGTGTTTCAGTTATAGCCATTACATGAATTCCATTGTCCATCAATTTCGCTGAGAGTTCATGCGTTTTATTCCTCAAGCTGCAGATGTTTAAATGAGCTAATGCCAGGCCCTTAGGAAGACCCGGTTTGGAAAAAGTCCCATCAATGCTTGAACTAGCCATAAAACCAGTCCAGCATGCCAATACACAGGCCTACTGGGATTGTGACATTAAAATAACCAGGGAGTGATGCTGGAGTCTCTGAACAGTTGATTATTGATGTACAATTTGTCGACTACCAGGGTAACGCGGCTGTTATGGCTCCGATGTTCTCTCATGATAGGGAAAAGTACTTTACGCCTGTCATGTATCTCAGGAGGGAATTGGTCATTCATGCCGAAGGAGGTGTTCCTCAGCTCTCTGCCCCTCCCCTTGACAAGCTCCTTCTGCTGATAGTGTTCGAAACGAGCCACAATTGCATGAGTTCTTGACTGAACTCTAAGCTTTCTTTTAGGCCCTTTATCTCCCCCATCATAGCATTCAACATATCCAGTTTGTCAGGTTTCTTGTTGATGGACTGTAATGTTATCACCTTACTGTCCCCCTCACTAATTGCCAATGCATCATCTGATGGATATTCATCACCACTCTCAGCATCAGAGCATGTCTTTTTATTTGGAGACAGTAATCTTCTGCGACTGGGTATCTTGTTTCAGCTTCTGCCTTTGAGGCCTTGCAGCCTTCTGTGATTTACTCATGATATTGTAGTGATAACTATGAAGTTGCCAAGCTTACCTATCTGACCTCTAATCTCCACCTCCCAGTAACAGCGTCCAGACAGAGCCTCTCTACACAGCACCTGACAGTCCCAGGTGAACCTCTCTGGATGGTCAGGATATGGCTGCTTCTGGTGTAGAAGTGTCGCCTTCCTGTTCTCCTCAGACAGAGAGAGGCGTGTATATGCTGTGTTTGGGTCCAGAGTGAGCTGACAGGAATATGATAAGAGGTCTGCTCTGGTCTTGGGCTCTGGAGGCAGGAACACATCCACTGTGGAGACTGTGGTGGAGATCTTGGACCACTCTCTCTGGATCAGCTCCTCTAGTTTGTCTCTCAGCTCAGAGACCACCTCAGTCACATGTTTGAAGTACTGAAGAGGAGGAACAGAGATGCTGGGGACATCTGAAGATACACTGGTACTGGAGAGAGACTGGTAGTTCTGGAGGAAGTGGGTGTTGTCCTCTGTGTGTGAGAGCTTCTCCAGCTCAGCGTCTCTCCTCCTCAGCTCAGCTATCTCCTGCTCCAATCTCTCCAGCAGTCTTTCAGCCCGACTCACTGCTGCCCCCTGCAGGGCTCTGATCAGATCCTTCAACTCAGAGCACCTTCTCTCAATGGAGCGGATCAGCTCAGTGAAGATCCTCTCACTGTCCTCCACTGCTGCCTGGCCAGAGCGCTTGAAAGACTCCACAGCCTGTTGGAGTTCCTTCAGCTCCTTCTCTCTCTGCTGGACTCTCTGCTGGACTTCCTGCTGACTCAGGACCAGCTTGTCCATTTACTTACCGTGTACTTCCTTTCACGATAAGTGGTCAGTGGTGGTATAGTGGTCAGTAGTACAGCTGTGTGGTTGATCAAAGGGACCAACATGCTTCTGTGCTGTTGTGATCGTCTAGTTAGTTACTGACAGGTCGTCTTGGTTACTGACAGGTCGTCTTGGTTACTGACTACTATCCTTAACCCTAACCCTATCCTTAAACTTGACAACATGTGTCTTGACAAGATGTGTTCTGCCAATAACTACTTTGTAGGAACTGTATTTGATATTAGTGGTTCTTCTCACAGCTTTTGTCTCCTACTGACAGTCATCCTACGTTGAAGCAGTGCTGTACTAACATTTGACTGACATTTTAAAGTCATTCTGTAACTGAAAATGCTAATGCTACTTTAAATCTCTATTTCACAAGTTTCCAATCCTGAAACAAGTCTGAATCACTGGTGAAGATCAACACTGTCAGTTTATGGATCTCATAGGTATACAGTACAGAGGAGAATAGCAAAGGAACTGTGGAGTTTATGAGTGAAGCCAACCTGAAGTCTGTTGTGTCCTTCAAGTAAAAACATGACATTTGCACATCTGAAAACAAGATTACATTTGCCCTCGCTCAAACACTCATTGGCACATCTGAAAACACAATTTCCTGCAAGTATGTTCATTTGTGCTCTTTCTGTTTCAAACACATTTTAAACCACTTTTCTTGACACTTTTCTCTGCAAATTATCTCCAGAAATTAAATCACAAAGATCTCAAATGCGCTGAACATATTATGTTATATGTTAAAATATTATATTGTAAATACAATAATTGCATATATTGCACAATGTATTATAAAATGTGTATATTTTAAATAAATTGGACAATATATGCATGCACTTACATAATGCACATTATATATATTCCCCTATTTTGGATTTCATGTATGAAAAATGAAAACAATATTTCAGTTTTCCCCCCCACATCACAGCCCACTGACACAGTTACACCTTTTGATATCCTTGATGACATCATGTGATCCTGATAGGTGATCCAATGTTTGTCTAAATGTTGGATCATGACAATGGTTGTGTTTTGGTGTGGTCACTTTAAAAGGCAAGATATGTCGATGGTTAAAGTGTGCAGTAATTTATGTCCTGATTTTGGATCTGTCAGGTTAAATGAGCATTTAATCTAGATTGTTATTTCTGGTTGGATTGTGATCCATAGCCCTACTCTAGGCCTGCTTGAACCTTCACATTAATACTGGTGCTGATGACTTCTACTGGCTTGTGAGGTCAATGGGAAATGTACTTTTCTGTAGGATTCACAATAAAACAACTTCTGTTTCATGCTGGAAAATAACATTTTGTGGACTCATTTGTTGAGGCAGAGGAAAGCCTGGGTTTGTCTCAGATTGTTTCTAACTTGTGGAGGCTTTTCCTGTTGTTGGTGTTACTATTTTGATCTGAAGAAATCTCAGGAGACTAAATTCAAAGGAAGAATTTTTACCAAATAATGTCAAATTACTAACATTCAAGTATGTTCATTCACGTTCAGAGCTGAAAGGATTTTATCTGTAAATTGACCTAATTTGAGTCCCTTCGGCGAGAAGAGGTTAGGGTTATATACTATACATCGAGCATGGGCTGTCCCTTTTGACTGATTTATAGACGGTGTCCTGGTTTAGAACTGGCTGCATCTGTGTCTGGTACTTAAGCAGAATATAAAGGGATTTTCATAGATAAAGTAGTAGCACTCAGAAGCCCCTCACAGTCCATGAAAAGTTCACCTTTACTTGTTACTTGAATGTTGGCTTCAAGTTGGGATGAAAGAAGGGCCTGTTGTTGGTAGTGAATCTGAGGGATGTTTCCAATACTGAAGCTTTAGTGAATCTGAGGGATGTTTCCAATCCTGAAGCTTTAGTGAATCTGATGGATGTTTCCAGTCCTGAAGCTTTAGTGAATCTGATGGATGTTTCCAGTCCTGAAGCTTTAGTGAATCTGATGGATGTTTCCAGTCCTGAAGCTTTAGTGAATCTGATGGATGTTTCCAATCCTGAAGCTTTAGTGAATCTGATGGATGTTTCCAGTCCTGAAGCTTTAGTGAATCTGATGGATGTTTCCAATCCTGAAGCTTTAGTGAATCTGATGGATGTTTCCAATCCTGAAGCTTTGCTTTCCTGCTAGTTATTTCTGCAGTCAGCGTTAGGGTTAGCGGTTCAGCGATGGTGAAGCTGAACATGATGGTGAACGACCCTGAAGAGTCTCAGGTCAGACAGATCCCACATGTACTGGATGAAACATGGATGAAACATGGATGAAACATGTATGAAACATGGATGAAACATGGATGAAACATGGATGAAACATGGATGAAACATGGATGAAACATGGATGAAACATGGATGAAACATGTCTGTGTAGAGAGGTTCATGGTTGTTTTGTGTGAAGCTGGATGGTTGTTTTGTGTGAATCTGCTGTAATAAGGAGCTCATGCAGATGAACTGTATGCTGTTCCTTACATGAGCAAGGGAAGGTCATGTGGAAAGAGAAGTTATTTAGGAATCCTTCAAATCATTTTTTTGTTGATATTTAAAGATATTATATGAATTACACAAAGATATTGCCAATATAAAGACTGTGCTATGAGGCGTAAGTACAATATATACTCAGAAATTACTTCTAATATTGAATACACGTTTTTGTGGCTTTACATAAAAGTATGGCCATAGAGTGTTATACTCATAATATGATAAAAGAGCAAATATATTCTGCCCACACCAAGATACAATCAAAGCACATATTTGTTTCACTGTTTCTGCTGTTCCATTGAAATGACACTGCACAGTGAAGTGGTCTGGGTTCAAACGTTTCCATTGTGATCTGGTCAGAATCACCTGGCTTGTTGTCTGTTCTCTGAGGGAAAAAAAAGAGAAAAGAAAATGTTTATGAAATTATATTTTTGCATTTAAGATTAAGCTCGGCAAAAATGAAATGATGCTGTAGAATTAAGCCAAGAAACATTAAAAGAATGTACTATGTGCAGTTGGATTGGTTTAGAAATTGTATTTAGATATATATTTTAGTAATGTCATAAATATATGATGAACGATGTGAAATACCTACAGTAGCTGTGTATGCTGATATCTCATGTTAATGACCCCTGTCAGGACAAACACTGAGTAGAAAAACACACTAGACCTGTGGTGCTCTTTAAACCGTATAGTAGGATTTACAACATATGTAATGCTGTGTGACAGTTTAGCAATAGTATCTGTTGTGGGTTTTCCAAATCCAAAGTTCAGTAACTGGTTGTATCTGACATCGTAGTGTTTCGTGATGAGGGACCTGTTGTGTTGTTGGTTTCTCTGTCAGTCTGATGTGATCTGACTGGTGCTGTGTGTCATCCTGTGTCAGTCTGATGTGATCTGACTGGTGCTGTGTCATCCTGTGTCAGAGGTGAGAGGTGAGAGGTAAGAGGTCTTTAGAATTTCATACTGTATAAAAGAATACCTCTGGTGCTAAATACAGTTTTGGAAGGTCGACATTGAAGTAACTCGTTTTTCTCTCTCCTCCTAAGCAGTAGTAACAACACACTGACTAATGCCCTCAATGGAAGTCTATATTTAGAGCGTTTCATTTAATTAAACAAATGTCTCCTCCCCAAATAGATGACCACCAGAAGGACACACCACACACACCACACACACCACACACACCACACACACCACACACACCACACACACCACACACAGCACACACACCACACACACCACACACACCACACACACCACACACACCACACACAGCACACACACCACACACAGCACACACACCACACACACCACACACACCCTGCCCAGGGAGGAATCCTACGATATGCATGATCCTGTTCACATATGGCCAAGCTGGTGATCAGTTGCAGATACATTTAATTTGGAGGACAACATCACATGAGAACAGTAACACCGTGTAAATCATATTTTCAATACGCATACCTTATTATCTGTATATTTTGTATTTGATAATATAATGCACACAAAGTTTCTTGGAAACGGAGTTGTATATGGTCCCATTCAGTCGCTTATAGTACTGGACCAGAACTTCCCTAGTGTGCGACACATTTTGGAATTGTTAAAAATGAAAGATTATAAAGAGAATCATATGTTGAAGATTAATATAATGTTAAACTATAAACCAAAGTGGATTGTGGATCTATACTCGGGTAGAAATACAAAAAAAGTTTTTTGTTTCTTTGTAGGAAAGAAGGGGCCGGATCATACAGGAAGGTGATAAATACTCAGTTGGTTTTGAAAGTTCTGTTGAAAACAGATACTTGGTTAAAAAATAAAAATCTGAAAAGGAAACGAAAATACATGTTGTAGACACACTTTAGTTAATCAGTCTAAAATCTAACCCTAACCCTGCATTGAGAAAGATACAAGACCTGTCTCAGTTTGGTACGTTTCTGAACTCCATCAATTGACTCAACGTGAGTATTTGCATTTACTGATCTAGTGAGGTGGATTCATTGCAAACGGACATTAAAAGATGAAAATATATTGTGTGCTCTGTCCATCGTGCTGGCTCCAAACGTTCCCACACTCCACCCAAGAGCCCCACCCCTGCATCCCAGATCTTAGAACAGAGCTGTTTTGAGAGAATAATGCTCACTTGCAATCTGTACATCAGCAAAGTGCAAAAACTGTGTAATATTTAGTCCTCTATTGAACAGACTGTGCAAGCAGTCATGTTTTACAGCACATGTGTATGTAACAGATATTGGTTGCAGTTTGGAACCTGATGTGAGGGAGACCCGCAGAGTATCAGTGTTTCCAATTTAGCCACATGGTTTATGATCTCTCTCCAGCTTTGAGGGGCTCACCTGTTTCATCATTACAACTCCATGAGATGATTCTAGAGGCCTCCCATGCTCACATCCTGAAGCTTCATGGCAGTTAGATGTTGTGATGCCTGGTGTATCTAATGGATCGGGGTGTTAAGAAGTCAGAGTTAATACATTCCCATCCAGTAAGTCAGACAGGCAGTTTCGATGTAGGATAGATTGGAAACACTTTTCAAAATGTCTTTGTGTTTTTCTTGGCATCAAGATAAGATTTTTTCTAATAATGCTGGACAAAAAGCTGTAATGTTTCTCAGTCATAAACACATTTACGATACGTCAAAGTATTCACTCTGTGTCTACAGGTTGATTTCTGCTTGACCAGTCTGTTTACAAGCAGCCCAGAACTGCAGTCAAGTTAACCCCTTTAGTGGCCTCTTTGTAAGAAAAGATTTCAGCTCATTTTTATCCGTCAACCTTCACACAACAACATCATGCCTCATTAAATGCAATAAGAGGTAGAAGGGACTCAAATATTCAGTCCCCATCCTAGTTTGGGTCTTCCATAGTAACTTTTTAAGTCATGTTTTCAATTAATGTGCTGTGATGCGTTTCTGAAAAGTACAAGTTTGTTCAAATGTGTGTTCACTCTGTAGACTAGGCCTAGCACAGATGTGTGTTCACTTGTAGACTAGGCCTAGCACAGATGTGTGTTCACTTGTAGAATAGGCCTACCTCAGAATGCCTCAAAACTGAAATCTTAATGTCACCACAAACACACCTAGAGAATGTATTGCTGGCATTCACTTTTTACTCAAGCAGAAATCCTGTTTTCCATAAACTGATCATGACCATTTGTATCTGATGTTTGGTATGATTTTTTATATTAAGGACGTTCACATTTGATATGTCTTTGTCAGTAATCTTTGTTTTTTAAGATACATATTTGTGTGATTTTTGCATTTGCACCTCTCATTTCCAAAATATTTTTGTTATACCATTCTTTTGTATTCATTTTCTAAGTGACTTTGTAACTAGAAACACATTGTTTTGCATAACGTTATAAAGAGGCAGCCGAAGGGTTAATCATTCACCATCTTCTGGTGTTGTTGTTATATGAAAATATTTACCAGACACATTTTTCGTGAAGAAAACAGAATCATATGGTGCTGTACCAAAGCCTTATGTGTCATACATCGGGTTTATGATTTTCTTTTCACAGGGCAAACTAATGTTTTTCTCCCATGAATTCTGCTTTGTTGTCTGACCTGGTGTTAATCTTGTCCTATTTCTATTAAACAAATGTATACATTCAGAACAATATGTAATAATTTATTCAGACTGGTTGGCATGGTAACTTTGTTCTTTAAACTGAAACACCTCAGTGTGGACATTCCTCGTGTGAACGTACCGGAGGTGCTGTTGGTGTGGATGTACCCAGGCGAGCTGAGATACCACGGTGTCCAATGCTGTGTTTATTGGATAAGAGTCCCACCTGACCAGTCTTTCCAACCCACAAGCATTATCACGTCATACCTGCTGACTGGAACCTCAGTTATCTGATGCTAGGCTCATGCAACCTTTATTCTGCTTCAAATATGTTTTGTATTTTGAAATAATAAAACTTAACAAAAGCATTGAGTTGTTTTTTATTTATTTGCAACTAAATTTAAAAACCTGGCAACAACAAAGACACTGTGAGAACAATGCCACATTTTAAACTCTGAAGAGTGAAATATTCAAATTTTTGAAACTTAACTTAGATCTTAAAAAACGTTTTAGACCTTTTGAAACGTTTCTTTTCAGAGATATATATATATACATATTCGAAAAGACTTAAAAAAAATATATATATATATAATATGATATTCATCACATATAGCCTATTGGACACTTTGTCTTCTTTAATCGCTCAAATAAATGTTGCCGTGAAACAAGTGAACTGCTCCCGTGGCGTTATTAAAGTGTGATAAACGCGAATTAAGTGAACGGATGTGTTGGGCGGCCGGAAAAATATTTCAGCTATGCGAGTGGGCCGCAAAGTGGAATGGTTGTACTGTAAATACCTTGCGGACTGGGCAGGACAGATATTCTCCACAAGATGGCAGAGTTGTAGCGGCAAAGCGTGTATGTGATGATCAAATAAGAAAATAGGGTTGTCATTGGGTTCGGGTTTGTTGTCACAAACATTTAATTTACAATTCCAAAATAGTTGACTAAACCACCGTTGTCGAAAATGTGTATAACCTATGACACGTTGCGATTTGTTTGACTGGATTTAATAGGTTTAAAAAGGCGCTTGCGTGGGATTTTACACTAGCAGTGCTCCTCTGCCTGGTTCAGAACACGAGAACGCGCACTCTCCCCTTCATTTGCTTGGGCGCGTGCACGCGTCCTGGTTTCCAGGCTCTTTTATTTGGGAAGGGTGGCGGTGCGAAATACCGTAACATGAGTGCTCAGGACTTTAACAAGTTTAAACTCGAAAATAGTCTGCCGTTTTGGGATGTTAACGCAATGTGCTGTTGTTTATAAGGCAGTTAAGTGGCAGCGTATATCATGGGAATATTTTTTTTATTTCGATGACACAATTACAGCTCGCTAAAGATTGCCCACATCTCTAGCGGGAATTTTTAAACACGCCGCCCGCTACAAACGTGACAGCGAGCTAATTTGACCACAGTGTGAATGGTGAAACACCGCTTAAATGAAGTGTACCTAGAAGGCTACGTACTTGGAATATAACTAAACAACTTCTATAAGTTATCCTACGTTTTGGCTGCTGGTGTTGAGGCTGTGCATTTGTGCAGCTGCGTGGAAGACCAGAGAACATAGGTGAAAGCGACAGTGGGGGAAATAGCTAGCCAGCTAGCTAGCGATACCAGCTAGTCACGTTACTAGACCACATCTCACCGCCAGACCAGGTAAAATCTCGTTTCCTCCCATCATACACATAATTTGCATTCATATAAGTTGCTTATGGATAGCTAATATTTATGTGTCGCTGGTGTCAAAACAGTGTTGGCTAACGTGTCTTTATTGTGCTCGTTTATTGATTGTTTAGAAGCAAACGCTTGTGTGATGTGACGCTAGCTGGATTTACAGATGTGTCGGATTTCACAAACTAACCGACCCCTAGTGTATATAGGAAACAGCATAGATGGCGTGTTCTAGTTGACCCTCTTTCTGCCCATCACTTGGTTATGGACCATCGGTGGTAGCCTGCGTATAAGAATGATCTGGGTTTGATAAAGACAGAATCTGCATTTTTCACAAATGGGTCAGAAACCTGTTGGGATTATAATGTTGGATTTTTGTTGATGTATAGCCTAGCTATTTAAACAAATAATGTGTGTTTTGCTCGGTCATGTCTTAAGGGTGATATTAGTAAGCACAGCTTTGAACAAACGTGTACAATTTTTGTTTTATTTTGCTGCATTTCCATGGTCTGCTGTGATACAATATATTGTATCTTTTATTGCTAAAATGTTCAGTCCATGACACCAATCTGTCTAGAACTGAACCGCACCAATGGCTGCAAATCAATATTTTATCAGGGATCGATACGCCACCGCTGGTGAATGTAATGAGAATGTTTGGTCCACTGATGATGTCTGTGCAGCAGTGCTGCCTAAGTGGGTTACTTGTAATAAACCATTGGTTTACTGTAATGGTAATGTGGGATACCTAGGGCATTAGCCTACAGCCTGCCTGCTATTCATTTGGAATGATAATGTATTGTTTGGAATGATAATGTATTGTTTGGAATGAGAGTGTATTGTTTGGAATGATAATGTATTGTTTGCAGTAATTCGTGTTCTGGAATCTTGTTCTGCTTTTAGTAATATAAGTATAACTCATGCAGACAGTGATGATTCCAACACATCCCCTTCTACCACAGTAGCCTGGTGAAAACAGGAAGCATCTTATGAGCTCTTTCTGGTGTGAAACACCGTCACCTTGACTGCTCCTCGGTGCTCACTGATTCAATCTGCTTTATGTTTCTCCATAAATAAAATGGCTCATCTTTCACAGACTGACCCTGAATCACGAGGGATGAGTTGAGTTACTGTTTAATGGTGAATTATAGTGGTTTACCAGGCTCTGGGTTAGGGTTAGGTGCTCTTGTTTACAAGGTTTAGGCCATAAAGATGGACGTCTGGTCCTTCTCATAAACTGATCTTGTAAAGTGCTCTCTGGTCTGAAGCTCTCTGTTTCACCTGTTCATCTTGTTGATGGGATGAGATCCATGTATTTATGTATTTATAAATGATAGCTTTTCATAAAGGGTACTCTGTTGATTGTTTTAGGTTATTATCATAGCCTTTATGTGACTCAAACACAGATTTTGGTCTGGACTGATATTGGACATTTTCACACTTTGGCATTTAGCCATTTTTATATTTATATGAATTAGTGTTGATCCCCTATTGACTGTTAATTGGCCAATCAGCTTCTGTTCCTCACCTGTCACAGTCTCCTGTAGCTGTGGGGGGGGGGTGGAGGCGGGGGTGGAGGTGAGGTGGAGGTTGAGGTAGAGGTTGAGGTAGAGGTTGAGGTGGAGGTCGGGGTGTTCACCAACAACTCTGAATCTGCCTGCTCCTCCTCATGTATTTATAGGCAGCAGCCAGCAGGTTATTTAAAACGGGCAGAGTGTCACTGCAGTCCATAAAGAGCTGATGAATGCTGTTATGGAGCTGGACTCAGACCCTGCCCTGCTCACAGCGTCTGCCTCCTCAAGTTAGGTTCAGCTCAGATGCAGAAACTCTTCAGTTGAGGACCAGCATGCAGCTCTGGTGGATTTGGGATTTTGGTTATGTTATGTTGACAGATATGCAGAGGAGATTCCTAAATAAGTCTAAATGTTCCAAACAGGTGAAGCAGCTGTGTGCTATGAGCTGAACTAACTTTGTTGGTAACTTTATAGCTTTGAACAAATGGAGGCTTTTTGTGGAAGATTAACTTCATAATGGTGTTCAAATTTAAGTTATTAGTTCAAGATTTATGGCCAGTTCCAGTGGATGCATGTTTTCAGGAATTTCTTTAATCAATTTTTTTTAAATGACCTGATTTCTGAACCAGTGGATTTCATCTTCAGTTGCCACAAACCCCGGAGGAGAGCCACATTCACGTTACCATGGTGGCCACATTCACGTTACCATGGTGTTGAAGAATCTGGAGCCCTAGGTCATGTGGGCTGGTCCCTGTGCTCAGAATATCTCAAGTTATTACAGGATACAATATATGATCTGGTTTGTCCAGGCATGTCTGAGGTGTTGTGTAACTAGGAAGATGCTTTGTTGCTGTGGGATTCTGTGTTTAGTGTTGGGGCTGTCATCCCCCCTGAGTGGAGGAGCTGTGTCTGTGTTTAGTGTTTTGTGTTGGGGCTGTCATCCCCCCTGAGTGGAGGAGCTGGTGTCTGTGTTTAGTGTTTAGTGTTGGGGCTGTCATCGCCCCCTGAGTGGAGAGCTGTCTGTTTAGTGTGGGGCGTCTCGCCGCGTCTCGGGGTATTTGGGTCAGTGTGTCTGTTCTGCCTGGAGACATTAGGATGATTGATCCTGGACTCTGTATGTTTGTCAAGACTCGACGTCACTTATCTCTGCTTCATCCACAGTGTGACATCAGATGTTTACTGATGATGAGGAACTAGGAAGTATTTGTTAAAGTCAGTGGTGCTTAACCAGCCTGTGTTTATGGATCACAAGAGACCTGCCTCTAGGTGTAAACAAGACCGTGTATCTCAACTAGTATCAGCAAACCCCTCTATGATGAGGGAGTAGTGTGTGTGACCAGTCCTCTGCTGCTCTGAGTGAGTAGTGTGTGTGACCAGTCCTCTGCTGCTCTGAGTGAGTAGTGTGTGTGACCAGTCCTCTGCTGCTCTGAGTGAGTAGTGTGTGTGACCAGTCCTCTGCTGCTCTCTGAGTGAGTAGTGTGTGTGACCAGTCCTCTGCTGCTCTGAGTGAGTAGTGTGTGTGACCAGTCCTCTGCTGCTCTGAGTGAGTAGTGTGTGTGACCAGTCCTCTGCTGCTCTGAGGAGTAGTGTGTGTGACCAGTCCTCTGCTGCTCTGAGTAGTGTGTGTGACCAGCTCTGCTGCTCTGAGTAGTGTGTGTGACCAGCCTCTGCTGCTCTGAGTGAGTAGTGTGTGTGACCAGTCCTCTGCTGCTCTGAGTGAGTAGTGTGTGTGACCAGTCCTCTGCTGCTCTGAGTGAGTAGTGTGTGTGACCAGTCCTCTGCTGCTCATGAGTAGTGTGTGTGACCAGTCCTCTGCTGCTCTGAGTGAGTAGTGTGTGTGACCCGGCCTCTGCTGCTCTGAGGGAGTAGTGTGTGTAACCAGGCCTCTGCTGCGCTGCACAAAGGCAGCGTGACCCCCGACCCCTGACCTGGATCCTGAGGGTGGCTGTGTGGGACGACCCCCCTGCATGTTCATTAAAGACACCATCCTCACTGTCTGCTCCCAGACTCACACATTAACAAGCTGCTAAGGATGCCCTGGAATTCCCTGCTGGGATTCCATTCCCCCGTAAACAATTCGTTCATTGAGAGGAGCGGCCTGGCGCTCTGCCAGCCTGGGCCAATCAGGGCAGAGCTGGGAGAATCATGCACATTTCACAAAGGGACAGGCTCATTCAGAGCTGCTTTGGCAACATTGTGTGAAACTGTGTGGAAACCACCGAGCAGATACCTGAGCAGCACCAACACAGCCCCAGTCCCAGCCTCTGTGATGTGCTGCTAGTGTAGGGTGTGTGTGTGTGTGTGTGTGCTGCTAGTGTAGGGCGTGTGTGTGCTGCTAGTGTAGGTGTGTGTGTTCTGCTGTAGGGTGTGTGTGTGTAGGTGTGTGGGCTGTTCCCCCAGCTGTGATGAACAGGCAGCGTGAGGTGTGTGTGTGTGTTTGTGCTAGTGTAGGGTGTGTGTTTGTGCTGCTAGTGTAGTGGGTGTGTGTTGTGTGTGTGTGTGTGTGTGTGTGTGTGTGTGGGCTGTCCCCCAGCTGTGATGAACAGGCAGCGTGAGCGATGAGTCACCAGTGACCAGCCTCCTCATTCTTCTGCTCATCCTAATTTGACTGAAATGGAAATGATTGTGTGTGTGAGAGACAGAAGGTGAGACACAGAGACTGAGAGACTGAGAGACAGACAGACAGACAGACAGACAGACAGACAGACAGACAGACGTATACATGAAGAAGCTCCTAGGATGCTGATACATCTGAACTTTACAGACACGCCCCACACATCCCACATGTAGTATGCCCCTCTATAGCAGCCGCTCCTGCTAAATATGAATGTCTCATCATTTGAATCCTGGTGAAACATGACCTTCTTTTGGTTTTGAAATGCAACAGAATCCATCATCTAGTTCCTCTGCTTCCTAGATAGTGGTTGATGAGGCATGTCTCTCCCTTGTCTGTCCGTATTAGAGACTGATGGGATTTGAGCTTCGTTGTGCTTTGAACATCACTGGAGGCCCCAGAGGATGTGTGTGTTGGTGTGCAGAACATGGAGAACCGTGGAGATATGCTCTGCCCCTCTTTCATCCTCCAACCTCTCCACTTCAAACAGCTTGAGTTTGGAGCTCCAGTGCAGCAGCAGTCATCCCACAGTACTGGATCAAGCTGCAGGCCATCACTGTGCTGCTACCTCACTGTGTGACTGTGCTGCTACCTCACTGTGTGACTGTGCTGCTACCTCACTGTGTGACTGTGCTGCTACCTCACTGTGTGACTGTGCTGCTACCTCACTGTGTGACTGTGCTGCTCCCTCACTGTGTGATGTGTGCTGCTACCTCACTGTGTGACTGTGCTGCTACCTCACTGTGTGACTGTGCTGCTACCTCACTGTGTGACTGTGCTGCTACCTCACTGTGTGACTGTGCTGCTACCTCACTGTGTGACTGTGCTGCTACCTCACTGTGTGACTGTGCTGCTACCTCACTGTTTGACTGTGCTGCTACCTCACTGTGTGACTGTGCTGCTACCTCACTGTGTGATGTGCTGCTCCCTCACTGTGTGATGTGTGCTGCTACCTCACTGTGTGACTGTGCTGCTACCTCACTGTGTGACTGTGCTGCTACCTCACTGTGTGACTGTGCTGCTACCTCACTGTGTGACTGTGCTGCTACCTCACTGTGTGACTGTGCTGCTACCTCACTGTGTGACTGTGCTGCTACCTCACTGTGTGACTGTGCTGCTACCTCACTGTGTGACTGTGCTGCTACCTCACTGTGTGATGTGCTGCTACCTCACTGTGTGACTGTGCTGCTACCTCACTGTGTGACTGTGCTGCTACCTCACTGTGTGACTGTGCTGCTACCTCACTGTGTGACTGTGCTGCTACCTCACTGTGTGACTGTGCTGCTACCTCACTGTGTGACTGTGCTGCTACCTCACTGTGTGACTGTGCTGCTACCTCACTGTGTGACTGTGCTGCTACCTCACTGTGTGACTGTGCTGCTACCTCACTGTGTGACTGTGCTGCTACCTCACTGTGTGACTGTGCTGCTACCTCACTGTGTGACTGTGCTGCTACCTCACTGTGTGACTGTGCTGCTACCTCACTGTGTGACTGTGCTGCTACCTCACTGTGTGACTGTGCTGCTACCTCACTGTGTGACTGTGCTGCTACCTCACTGTGTGACTGTGCTGCTACCTCACTGTGTGACTGTGCTGCTACCTCACTGTGTGACTGTGCTGCTACCTCACTGTGTGACTGTGCTGCTACCTCACTGTGTGACTGTGCTGCTACCCTCACTGTGTGACTGTGCTGCTACCTCACTGTGTGATGTGCTGCTACCTCACTGTGTGATGTGCTGCTACCTCACTGTGTGACTGTGCTGCTACCTCACTGTGTGACTGTGCTGCTACCTCACTGTGTGACTGTGCTGCTACCTCACTGTGTGACTGCTGCTACCTCACTGTGTGATGTGCTGCTACCTCACTGTGTGACTGTGCTGCTACCTCACTGTGTGATGTGCTGCTACCTCACTGTGTGACTGTGCTGCTACCTCACTGTGTGATGTGCTGCTACCTCACTGTGTGACTGTGCTGCTACCTCACTGTGTGATGTTGCTGCTCCCTCACTGTGTGACTGTGCTGCTACCTCACTGTGTGACTGTGCTGCTACCTTACTGTGTGATGTGTGCTCCTACCTCACTGTGTGATGTGCTGCTACCTCACTGTGTGATGTGTGCTGCTACCTCACTGTGTGATGTGTGCTGCTACCTCACTGTGTGACTGTACTGCTACCTCACTGTGTGACTGTGCTGCTACCTCACTGTGTGACTGTGCTGCTACCTCACTGTGTGATGTGCTGCTCCCTCACTGTGATGTGTGCTGCTACCTCACTGTGTGACTGTGCTGCTACCTCACTGTGTGACTGTACTGCTACCTCACTGTGTAATGTGCTGCTACCTCACTGTGTGACTGTGCTGCTACCTCACTGTGTGACTGCTGCTACCTCACTGTGTGATGTGCTGCTACCTCACTGTGTGACTGTGCTGCTACCTCACTGTGTGATGTGCTGCTACCTCACTGTGTGACTGTGCTGCTACCTCACTGTGTGACTGTGCTGCTACCTCACTGTGTGATGTGCTGCTACCTCACTGTGTGACTGTGCTGCTACCTCACTGTGTGATGTTTGCTGCTCCCTCACTGTGTGACTGTGCTGCTACCTCACTGTGTGACTGTGCTGCTACCTTACTGTGTGATGTGTGCTGCTACCTCACTGTGTGATGTGCTGCTACCTCACTGTGTGACTGTGCTGCTACCTCACTGTGTGACTGTGCTGCTACCTCACTGTGTGACTGTGCTGCTACCTCACTGTGTGACTGTGCTGCTACCTCACTGTGTGATGTGTGCTGCTACCTCACTGTGTGACTGTGCTGCTACCTCACTGTGTGACTGTGCTGCTACCTCACTGTGTGATGTGCTGCTCCCTCACTGTGTGATGTGTGCTGCTACCTCCCTGTGTGACTGTGCTGCTACCTCACTGTGTGATGTGTGCTGCTACCTCACTGTGTGATGTGTGCTGCTACCTCACTGTGTGACTGTACTGCTACCTCACTGTGTGACTGTGCTGCTACCTCACTGTGTGACTGTGCTGCTACCCTCACTGTGTGATGTGCTGCTCCCTCACTGTGTGATGTGTGCTGCTACCTCACTGTGTGACTGTACTGCTACCTCACTGTGTGACTATGCTGCTACCTCACTGTGTGATGTGCTGCTCCCTCACTGTGTGATGTGCTGCTACCTCACTGTGTGACTGTGCTGCTACCTCACTGTGTGATGTGTGCTGCTACCTCACTGTGTGACTGTACTGCTACCTCACTGTGTGATGTGTGCTGCTACCTCACTGTGTGACTGTGCTGCTACCTCACTGTGTGACTGTGCTGCTACCTCACTGTGTGACTGTGCTGCTACCTCACTGTGTGACTGTGCTGCTACCTCACTGTGTGACTGTGCTGCTCCCTCACTGTGTGATGTGTGCTGCTACCTCACTGTGTGACTGTGCTGCTACCTCACTGTGTGACTGTGCTGCTACCTCACTGTGTGACTGTACTGCTCCCTCACTGTGTGACTGTGCTGCTACCTCACTGTGTGACTGTGCTGCTACCTCACTGTGTGACTGTGCTGCTACCTCACTGTGTGACTGTGCTGCTACCTCACTGTGTGACTGTGCTGCTACCTCACTGTGTGATGTGCTGCTTCCTCACTGTGTGACTGTGCTGCTACCTCACTGTGTGATGTGCTGCTCCCTCACTGTGTGACTGTGCTGCTACCTCACTGTGTGACTGTGCTGCTACCTCACTGTGTGATGTGCTGCTCCCTCACTGTGTGACTGTGCTGCTACCTCACTGTGTGACTGTGCTGCTACCTCACTGTGTGATGTGCTGCTACCTCACTGTGTGACTGTACTGCTACCTCACTGTGTGATGTGTGCTGCTACCTCACTGTGTGACTGTGCTGCTACCTCACTGTGTGACTGTGCTGCTACCTCACTGTGTGACTGTGCTGCTACCTCACTGTGTGACTGTGCTGCTACCTCACTGTGTGACTGTGCTGCTACCTCACTGTGTGACTGTGCTGCTACCTCACTGTGTGACTGTGCTGCTACCTCACTGTGTGACTGTGCTGCTACCTCACTGTGTGACTGTGTGCTGTGGTGCTCACAGGGACAATCCACAGTGCGTAATGTAACTAGGAAGTTTCAGAAAAAAAGTTTAGAAAGGTTTGACAAATATTTTCGAAAACGTTTTGAAAGGTTCAAAAATTAAATAAAAAGTTTTTTTAAAAACAAAAAAACAAATACAACCTTTCAAACCTATATATCTATCTAGCGGATGTTGTTGGGGAGTTTTTGCGTCCAGCACGGTAGAGGTTAAAGAGTTTCATCTGCTGCCTTTAATTAGATCCTCAGGCGATACACACAAAATAACAGATTGTTTTTCTCACCTCCCTCCTCTCTCTCTCATCTTGCTTTTCATGTCAATCTTCTCTCTCCTTCCTCTCTTCTCCCTCTCTTCTCTATCGTCTCTCTCCTCCCTCTGTTCTCTCTCTCCTCTTCCCTCCTCTCTTCTTCCTCTCCTCTCTCCCTCTTCTTCCTCTCTTCTCGCCTCACCTGGTCACAGCTTTCTCTCTCCTCTCTTCATCCCTCTCTTCTCTCTCTCCTCCCTCCTTCATCCCTTTCCCTTCATGCTCTGTCTCATCTCCTGTTTCTTCTTCTCTCGTTTTCTGCCCGCTCATCCCCTCTCCCCTTATCTTGCTCTCTCATCTACCTCTCACTCGTGTAACCCTCCCCCCCTCCTCCCCTCCCCTCCCCCCCCTCCTGGCAGGCTGCTCCAGCAGTGAGTCAGTATGATGGAGTCCGGCGTGGGCGCTGCGACGGGGAGCCCAGGACTGCCTGGATCCACAGCAGCCACCAGCCATGACGCCTCCTTCTCCACCAAGGACGACAGGTAACCAGCAGCAGCTTACTGCTTACTGGCTGGGGGAGGAGGGGCAGGGGGGGAGGAGGGGCAGGGGGGGAGGAGGGGCAGGGGGGGAGGAGGGGCAGGGGGGGGCGGCGTGTGCCAGGCTCCTGCTAGCATGTGTGGGTGTGCACACATCTGTGCTAGAGTTCTGCGTGTTCAGGGTTAGCCCTCTGCTGCTTCTCCACAAGGAGGAATGACACGTGTGTGTGTGTGTGTGCGGGGGGGGAGGGGGTGTACAGACAGTGGAAAGTCTAAGTTCTCTTCAAGGTTAGTATGGAGAATGTTATATGCTGTTGGACACAGTTATTACCAACCCTGCTGGAAGCCAACACTCAGATTTTTTACATAAAATTGCTAGCAGCTAGCCCCTTCCCTGTTGACGGTAAGCATAGCAGCTATCCCCTTCCCCAGCTGATAGTTAGCATCGCAGCTAGCAGCTACGTCATCGACTGAAACCACATGCCAACACGCACTCTGACTCAGAACCATGTGCCCATTCTTGTGAATGGCAGTATCACCTCGCATTTCATGCACACTGCATATCTTGGCTTCTTAAAGACACACGTGGGACCACATTTCCTTTTTCATTCTGTGTCACACAGACACATCCATGAATCTTAGAGACCACCAGCACGCCCCCTCCCCCAGTCTGCTCTATAACCAGTGACTGCTTTGCTGTGGGACCGTAGAACACATACAGCCCTCCACCTCCTCCTCCCCTCTTCCTCCTCCCCTCTTCCTCCCCTCCTCACATTCTACCTCCTCCTCCTCCCAGCAGGGCTGTCTGCCTCATGTCCAGACCAGCCCAGAACAGCAGGCTTGATGTGTGTGTGTGTTGAGGTGGGGTGTAGTGTGTTGATGTGTGTGTGTGTTGAGGTGGGGTGTAGTGTGTTGATGTGTGTGTGTGTTGAGGTGGGGTGTAGTGTGTTGATGTGTGTGTGTGTTGAGGTGGGGTGTAGTGTGTTGATGTGTGTGTGTGTTGAGGTGGGGTGTAGTGTGTTGATGTGTGTGTGTGTTGAGGTGGGGTGTAGTGTGTTGATGTGTGTGTGTGTTGAGGTGGGGTGTAGTGACTTTGTCTGTTTCTGCATGTGTTGGTAGAATATTTCTTCAATTACAAAGACGGAAGCTTGCTGAAAATGTGTGTGTGTTTCTGTAAAACCATTCTCAAGGAATTGTCCCCCTTTTGCGCCTGAAATACAGTCCACAGTCTCTCCTCTCCTCCCCTCCCCTTCCCTCTCTCCTCTTCTCCTCCCATCTCTCCTCTCCTCCCCTCTCTCCTTTCCTACCCTCTCCCTTTCTCTGTATTGAAGTTGTCCCAAATCCTCCATGTGCAGGGGTTGCCATGGCAGCAGCAGCTTAGCATACATTAGATATTAGTCCAGCATTACAACAGAGAGAAGAGGGTCTGAATAGAGGGAGAGGAGGGCTGGCGTGGAGCTGCTGTGTGGAGCTGCTGAGGAGGGGAGGGGAGGGCTGGCGTGTAGCTGCTGTGTGGAGCTGCTGAGGAGGGGAGAGGAGGGCTGGCGTGTAGCTGCTGTGTGGAGCTGCTGAGGAGGGGAGGGGAGGGCTGGCGTGTAGCTGCTGTGTGGAGCTGCTGAGGAGGGGAGGGGAGGGCTGGCGTGTAGCTGCTGTGTGGAGCTGCTGAGGAGGGGAGGGGAGGGCTGGCGTGTAGCTGCTGTGTGGAGCTGCTGAGGAGGGGAGGGGAGGGCTGGCGTGTAGCTGCTGTGTGGAGCTGCTGAGGAGGGGAGGGGAGGGCTGGCGTGTAGCTGCTGTGTGGAGCTGCTGAGGAGGGGAGGGGAGGGCTGGCGTGTAGCTGCTGTGTGGAGCTGCTGAGGAGGGGAGGGGAGGGCTGGCGTGTAGCTGCTGTGTGGAGCTGCTGAGGAGGGGAGGGGAGTGCTGGCGTGGAGCTGCTGTGTGGAGCTGCTGTGGAGGGGAGGGGAGTGCTGGCGTGTAGCTGCTGTGTGGAGCTGCTGTGGAGGGGAGAGGAGGGCTGGCGTGTAGCTGCTGTGTGGAGCTGCTGAGGAGGGGAGGGGAGGGCTGGCGTGTAGCTGCTGTGTGGAGCTGCTGTGTGGAGCTGCTGTGTGGAGCTGCTGAGGAGGGGAGGGGAGGGCTGGCGTGTAGCTGCTGTGTGGAGCTGCTGAGGAGAGGAGGGGAGTGCTGGCGTGTAGCTGCTGTGTGGAGCTGCTGAGGAGGGGAGGGGAGGGCTGGCGTGTAGCTGCTGTGTGGAGCTGCTGAGGAGGGGAGGGGAGGGCTGGCGTGTAGCTGCTGTGTGGAGCTGCTGAGGAGGGGAGTGCTGGCGTGTAGCTGCTGTGTGGAGCTGCTGAGGAGAGGAGAGGAGGGCTGGCGTGTAGCTGCTGTGTGGAGCTGCTGAGGAGGGGAGGGGAGTGCTGGCTGTGTAGCTGCTGTGTGGAGCTGCTGAGGAGGGGAGGGGAGTGCTGGCGTGTAGCTGCTGTGTGGAGCTGCTGAGGAGGGGAGGGGAGTGCTGGCGTGTAGCTGCTGTGTGGAGCTGCTGAGGAGGGGAGGGGAGTGCTGGCGTGTAGCTGCTGTGTGGAGCTGCTGAGGAGGGGAGGGGAGTGCTGTGTGGAGCTGCTGTGTGGAGCTGCTGAGGAGGGGAGGGGAGTGCTGTGTGGAGCTGCTGTGTGGAGCTGCTGTGGAGGGGAGGGGAGTGCTGGCGTGGAGCTGCTGTGTGGAGCTGCTTCTGGTAACAGAGAACCCTGGTCCTGTCAGCGTAGAACCCTGGTCCTGGTTGCCTCTCTCCCTCTCTCCCTCCTCTCTCCCTCCTCTCTCCCTCCTCTCTCCTTTCTCTCCCTTCTCTCTCCCTCCCCTCTCCCTCCCCTCTCCCTCCCCTCTCCCTCCCCTCTCCCTTCTCTCTCCCTCCTCTCTCACTTCTCTCTCCTTTGTGCCATCTCTTTCTCTCCCTTCTGTTGTGGATAGGAAATGCAAACAGCCCTTATACAACCCTTCCTCTCTGCTGACAGTTTGAGGTCAGCCTTGTATAGATCCCTTATGAGGTGTGTGTCCTATCCGTGCGTTAGTGGGCATATCTAGAGGTGTGTGTGTGTGTGTGTGTGTGTGTTGGTGGGCATCCTGCACACAACACACACCCAGAACCCCACACACACAACACTCTGGTCATTGGGCCTCTGGGTTACGCTAGTGTCTGCATCGTCAACACTGGGTTTAACAGCTTTTACAATGTTTTATTTAGTTGGAAAATAAGTTTAGATTTACAAAATGTAAGTGTTTGTCCCTCCCTGCTGTGCAGCGGCCTGAGAGCGTCTCACCCAGAGTCCCAGGATGTTGTTCCTGAAGTGACGCGCAGTGTGCACCCCCGAGAGAGACCTGACTGGGAGGAGACTATCAGCGCCATGGTGACGCACACACACCATATACACACACACCATATACACACACCATATATACACACCATATACACACACACCATATACACACACATACATTGATCCTCTCATTATTATGTTCTGTATACTCTGTGTTCGTGTGTGTGTATATATGTATACAGTATACATCTACTCTTTCAAAGGATGGAGTTATTAATAATTTCTGTATCTAGCCAAGTGCATTTTGGATGGGTTTCAGCTGGATTTAAACAATAAGGCTGTCTCCATGGTAACGCCCCCAGTCTGGTTTGTAAATACGCAGGGCTGGGTGCTGACTGTGTCTCCTTCTCTTTGCTGACGAATGTGTGTGGTGTGTGTGTGTGTGGTGTGTGTGTGTGTGTGTGTGTGGTGTGTGTGGTGTGTGTGGTGTGTGTGTGGTGTGTGTGTGGTGTGTGTGTGTTGTGTGTGTGTGGTGTGTGTGGTGTGTGTGGTGTGTGTGGTGTGTGTGGTGTGTGTGTGGTGTGTGTGTGTGGTGTGTGTGTGTGTGTGGTGTGTGTGTGTGGTGTGGTGTGTGTGTGTGTGGTGTGTGTGTGTGTGTGTGTCCAGGCACGCAGTGCGGAGGTCCCAGAGTTGAGGACTGAGCTCTGCTCCTTCAGCAGCACGGCCAGCATGAAGGTCAAGAACATCAAGAAGTAAGTCTGGAGGCCCCGCCCCCTCTGGAGGCCCCGCCCCCTCTGGAGGCCCTGCCCCCTCTGGAGGCCCCGCCCCCTCTGGAGGCTCCGCCCCCCTCTCTCCTACACGCTGACCTCTCTCTCTCATTTCTCAACTTCTCTCTCTCAATTTAATTCAGTCATGCTTTACTGGCATGAATGAGTGAGCATTATTCCCATATAAGACGCGTCTCTGGTGTAACCAGGCTGTGTGTTCTGTGTTCCTCTGGTGTAACCAGGCTGTGTGTTCTGTGTTCCTCTGGTGTAACCAGACTGTGTGTTCTGTGTCTCCTCTGTAACCAGGCTGTGTGTTCTGTGTTCCAGGCTGTGTGTTCTGTGTTCCTCTGGTGTAACCAGACTGTGTGTTCTGTATCTCCTCTGTAACCAGGCTGTGTGTTCTGTGTTCCTCTGGTGTAACCAGACTGTGTGTTCTGTGTTCCAGGCTGTGTGTTCTGTGTTCCTCTGGTGTAACCAGGCTGTGTGTTCTGTGTCTCCTCTGTAACCAGGCTGTGTGTTCTGTGTTCCAGGCTGTGTGTTCTGTGTTCCTCTGGTGTAACCAGGCTGTGTGTTCTGTGTTCCTCTGGTGTAACCAGGCTGTGTGTTCTGTGTCTCCTCTGTAACCAGGCTGTGTGTTCTGTGTTCCAGGCTGTGTGTTCTGTGTTCCTCTGGTGTAACCAGGCTGTGTGTTCTGTGTTCCTCTGGTGTAACCAGGCTGTGTGTTCTGTGTCTCCTCTGTAACCAGGCTGTGTGTTCTGTGTTCCAGGCTGTGTGTTCTGTGTCTCCTCTGGTGTAACTGTGTGTTCTGTGTTCCAGGCTGTGTGTTCTGTGTTCCTCTGGTGTAACTGTGTGTTCTGTGTTCCAGGCTGTGTGTTCTGTGTTCCTCTGGTGTAACTGTGTGTTCTGTGTTCCTCTGGTGTAACTGTGTGTTCTGTGTTCCAGGCTGTCCTTCACTAAGGGCCACTTCCCCCAGCTGGCAGAGTGTGCACACTTCCACTATGAGAATGTGGACTTTGGCTCCATCCAGGTGAGATCCTGCTGATGCTGATGGGTCCAGAGACTGGGCACACTCACACTCACACACACACTCACACACACACACTCACACTCACACTCACACACACACTCACACACACACAGAGACTCAGCCATTTTTGGCTAACACAAAGTGGCTGCTGCACTTCTATCACTTTATTCAATTACTATTTTATTCAGTCTAAGTTCATCATGTATTTTTTATGGGGGAAATGTCCTCTGCATAGTATGGTCATGATGTATCGGGCTCTGACACATCTTGAGTGACACTTCAAACTTGGTGTTGTAGTTCCTCTAGCATCCAGTAGAGGGCAGCAGTATGTCACAAGTTCACTATGATTCTGAAGTGCAGAATTTCTCTCCCTGCTCCAATGACCACTAGACTTGGTTGTAGATATGTAGTGACTCATATATGGAAGCAAATCAGTGCCATAATGTTTTGAATTTTAAAAGGCATCGAATACATAATATTGAAATGTAAACAACACTGAATTCTCATCTGAATATATTTCAATGTAAAATAAAAATTTTAACATCTGGGATATCAAGGACAGGTAGAGAAATCGAGCATCCTGTGCAGCTCCAATCCAGGGGCCTGAAGAGAGAGTTCCGGTTTAGAGGGGCCTGAGGAGGGAGCACTGCAGTTGGATAGGTCAGAAGTTGGTTTGATTGCATTGATGCTCGATTGCTCTACCTGTCCTTGATATCCTGGATGTTAAAAATCCGTTTTTTTTTGTGCAAAAATTGTCGGTTAGAATTTTATAGGTGTGAATTTTTGAGGGTCGAATTTTATAGGCTCAATGTTTTGGCTCAAATATTTTCAGCTGGAAAATGTTCGGCTCGAATTTGATAAGCTCAAAATGTTGAGGGTCGAATTTTATAGGGTCTAATTTTTTCAGCTGGAACAATTTCAGCTCAAATTTTTTCTGCTGGAACATTTTCAACTCGATTTTTTGGGGCTCAAATTTTTTATGGATGAATTTTTAAGATCGCATTTTTTTGGCTCGAATTTGAGCAACCTGAATTTTATTTTACATTGAAATATATTACGATGAGAATTCAGTGTTGTTTAAATTTCAATATTAAGTATTCGATGCCTTTTAAAATTCAAAACATTATGGCACTGATTTGCTAGCCTTCCATACTCATAACATAATTTTTGCATCAATGACTACTTTCCATATGGTGAGTTATGGTTTGTCCTGGTGGCTGTGGGTCAGTCCTCCATCTCACCTGTTCTCTCTAACATCCTCCATCCTCCTGCTCATCCTACACGCTTTTCCTGTGCTGTGATTGGTCCATGTCTCTGCTTGAGGCTGACAGGGATGAAGAGTCTCATTGTAGCAGCTGGAAACACACAGCCTATTCTCTACCACTGAGTCACAGTGAAAGAGCTCTGGAGTACATGGGTACTAGGGTGGAGGTTGGTGATGCCATGCTAGCCAGAGCAGTGTGGTAGATGGAGGGATTGTGATTGATGGAGTGTGTGATGAGGGGAGGCCTATGGCGATAGACCTGATAGTAGCTATCAATCTTCCTGTTGCTGTTCAGACTGGGATCTGCTGCAGAAATCACACAGACACATTCTTTCCAAGGCTCTCTGAGGCAGCATGGAGGCAGTCCCTGGTGAGGAGGGGGTGAGGCAGCATGGAGGCAGGACACAGCAGACGGTCCCTGGTGAAGGACCCAGCCCCCCCCTCAGCCCCCCCTGAGCCCCCCCAGGCCTGCTGGAGAGCATGAGCTCAGGGATGACCTCACACCTCACGCGCTCTGTCCCGTGTGTCCCTGGTGTTAGCGGATGACGTGCTGGCTTGAATCATCCATCCTCCCCAGCAGAGGACAAAGAGCCTCCGCACGCGTGCAGACAGACCCCAGCTCTGACCCTCACATTGTTGTTTCTGGGTCTTTTACATACTAAGTCAGACCAGTTCAGTCCACTCAGATCACCTCATGGTTCATTCGTTAGACTACTGTGTTTCTGAGGGTTTTCTTCTGATGTAGGGAGGTCACCTGACCTGTGCAGAAACAGGTTTTATTAAACAGAGTTGGTGTGTTGTTGTGGAGGTTCTGTTTGCTGTCTCCGCTGGGCGACGGTGTTGTGAGCATTGTGTTCCTTCCTCATGTTGCTACTGCTAGCCTAGCGCATGGACCTGGATCTGAGCTGGAAACATGTATGTTAGTGGCTGATCAGCATGGGGCCAGTGTGCGCTAGCAGGCAGGGTAATCAGCCTGCTGGGTGGTGCTGGGCCAGTATTGACAGCCTACTTCCTGCACCAGGAGAGAGGGGGTCAGGAGAGGGGGACAGATCCATGTATGGTCCCGTGATGTAGGCCATGCTGCTGAGTGAGGTAATATGTGTGTGTGTTGTGTTATAATATGTGTGTTGAAATTGAGTCATATAGTCTGGTCTCTATAGTGCTGTCCTCTGGTCTCTATAGTGCTGTCATCTGGTCTCTATAGTGCTGTCCTCTGGTCTCTAGTGCTGTCCCCTGGTCTCTATAGTGCTGTCCCCTGGTCTCTATAGTGCTGT
Organism: Mallotus villosus; assembly: GCA_903064625.1. Taxonomy (NCBI): domain Eukaryota; kingdom Metazoa; phylum Chordata; class Actinopteri; order Osmeriformes; family Salangidae; genus Mallotus; species Mallotus villosus. The sequence goes on from CAEFZP010001523.1 coordinate 55,709, forward strand.
CCTCTGGTCTCTAGTGCTGTCCTCTGGTCTCTATAGTGCTGTCCTCTGGTCTGTATCCTGCTGTCCTCTGGTCTCTCTAGTGCTGTCCTCTGGTCTCTATAGTGCTGTCCTCTGGTCTCTATAGTGCTGTCCTCTGGTCTCTAGTGCTGTCCCCTGGTCTCTATAGTGCTGTCCTCTGGTCTCTATAGTGCTGTCCTCTGGTCTCTATAGTGCTGTCCTCTGGTCTCTATAGTGCTGTCCTCTGGTCTCTAGTGCTGTCCTCTGGTCTCTATAGTGCTGTCCTCTGGTCTCTATAGTGCTGTCCTCTGGTCTGTATCCTGCTGTCCCCTGGTCTCTATAGTGCTGTCCTCTGGTCTCTATAGTGCTGTCCTCTGGTCTCTATAGTGCTGTCCTCTGGTCTCTAGTGCTGTCCTCTGGTCTCTAGTGCTGTCCTCTGGTCTGTACCCTGCTGTCCTCTGGTCTCTATAGTGCTGTCCTCTGGTCTCTAGTGCTGTCCTCTGGTCTGTACCCTGCTGTCCTCTGGTCTCTATAGTGCTGTCCTCTGGTCTCTATAGTGCTGTCCTCTGGTCTGTACCCTGCTGTCCTCTGGTCTCTATAGTGCTGTCCTCTGGTCTCTAGTGCTGTCCTCTGGTCTCTAGTGCTGTCCTCTGGTCTGTACCCTGCTGTCCTCTGGTCTCTATAGTGCTGTCCTCTGGTCTCTATAGTGCTGTCCTCTGGTCTCTACCCTGCTGTCCTCTGGTTTTTTCACTCAAAAGTCAAATGGAGCTTAAAAGCTGCTTTGTTTAACACTGGTGCCTAGGACAGTGAGTTAAACTGGAAGAAAGAAAAGGGAGGGGGGGAGAGGGAGGGGGGGAGAGGGGGGGGGGCGGGGAGAAAAGACAGGAGGGGGGAAAGCTGACAGTCCTGTTGTGGGGTCCTGAGGAGGGGTTCCCTTCTGCTGCTTCTATCTCTCTCTATACTCTCTCTCTCTCGCTCTATCTCTCTCTCTCTATCTCTCTCTCTACTCTCTCTATCTCTCTCGATCTCTATCTCGCTCGTATCTCTCTCTCTATCTCTCTCTCTCTCTCTCTCTCTCTCTCTCTCTCTCTCTCCTCTCTCTCTCTCTCTCTCTCTCTCTCTCTTCTCTCTCTCTCTCTCTCTCTCTCTCTGATCCCTCAGTGGGAGGGGGAACAGCTCTCACACACACACGCTCGCTCAATCACACATGCTCGCTCATACGCTCGCTCGCTCACACACACTCGCTCACACACACTCGCTCACACACTCGCTCACACACTCGCTCGCACACCGAGCAAGAGAGAAAGACAAGAGCTTGAAGAAGCAGGGCTGACATAGGCGTCCTCCCAGATGAGTTAGTTTTAGAGACTTGGCAGCAGATGTGTCCGGCTAGGGAGCTGCAGGCTGCAGGGTAGAGCTGCAGGCTGCAGGCTAGAGCGGTGTCAGGGTGGGGGTTGGTTCAGCTGCTGGTGAAGGAGCTAAACAAAAGGACTGAAGGGGAGTTACTGGAGCTCGGCCTGCTGCGGTGAGTACTGGAGGCAGCCTCTCTCTCTCTCTCTCTGTCTCTCTCTGTGTCTCTCTCTCTGTGTGTCTCTCTCTCTCTGTGTCTCTCTCTCTCTCTGTCTCTCTCTGTGTGTCTCTCTCTCTGTGTGTCTCTCTCTCTCTGTGTCTCTCTCTCTCTCTGTCTCTCTCTCTCTCTTTGTGTCTCTCTCTCTCTCTGTGTCTCTCTCTCTCTCTCTCTCTCTCTCTGTATCTCTCTCTCTCTCTCTGTCTCTCTCTCTCTCTCTGTATCTCTCTCTGTGTCTCTCTCTCTCTCTGTCTCTCTGTGTCTCGCTCTCTCTGTGTCTCTCTCAGGGTTTTCTATAGGTAAAATGTACTGTGTTTGCGAGAGCCCGTGTTTTCCACGAGGTTGAGCAGGATTTTGCTTTACTGAGGGGAATCCCTTGGGACTCCCCTTTCTCTCTCTCTCTCTCTCCCTCTCCCCCTTTCTCTCTTTACTTTCCATCTCTTGCTTCTGCTCTCCAGGCTGAACACCAATGAGGAGGCCATGTCTGAACTGTCATGGATTCATATTTTGGGAAGTCAGCAATGCCTACACTTGTGTGGTTTGTCATTGGACGGTGTGTGATGCACCATGTGTGTAAACTTGACAATAACATTGTCAGATTCTGACCTCAATAGTTGTTGCTACAGCGACAGAAACCTTGACATGGCCAGTTGGGACATTTCACTTTTTGTATTTATATATTTGTATTGGCCATCTCAGAATGCGTCCAGTGTCCCCCTCCTGCTGGTTTACTAGTGGCCATCACAGTCCACTCAAGTTGAGCACCTCTGATTGGTTAACAGTGTGTGTTGTTTGTGAGCCCTTGGTGCATGTGTTTGCACACATTTACTTGTGTCTGTGTGTGTGTGAGCTTATCTCTGACAAACCAGCTCTAGCCTCTAGACAGCTCTAGCCTCCAGACAGCTCTAGCCTCCACACAGCTCTAGCCTCCACACAGCTCTAGCCTCCACACAGCTCTAGCCTCCACACAGCTCTAGCCTCCAGACAGCAGTCCTCTAGCCTCCACACAGCTCTAGCCTCCAGACAGCTCTAGCCTCCACACAGCTCTAGCCTCCAGACAGCAGTCCTCTAGCCTCCACACAGCTCTAGCCTCCACACAGCTCTAGCCTCCAGACAGCAGTCCTCTAGCCTCCACACAGCTCTAGCCTCCAGACAGCTCTAGCCTCCAGACAGCAGTCCTCTAGCCTCCACACAGCTTTAGCCTCCACACAGCTCTAGCCTCCAGACAGCTCTAGCCTCCAGACAGCTCTAGCCTCCAGACAGCTCTAGCCTCCAGACAGCTCTAGCCTCCAGACAGCAGTCCTCTAGCCTCCACACAGCTCTAGCCTCCACACAGCTCTAGCCTCCAGACAGCTCTAGCCTCCAGACAGCTCTAGCCTCCACACAGCTCTAGCCTCCACACAGCTCTAGCCTCCAGACAGCTCTAGCCTCCAGACAGCTCTAGCTTCCAGACAGCTCTAGCCTCCAGACAGCTCTAGCCTCCAGACAGCTCTAGCCTCCAGAGAGCAGTCCTCTAGCCTCCAGACAGCTCTAGCCTCCAGAGAGCAGTCCTCTAGCCTCCAGACAGCTCTAGCCTCCAGACAGCTCTAGCCTCCAGAGAGCAGTCCTCTAGCCTCCAGACAGCTCTAGCCTCCAGAGAGCAGTCCTCTAGCCTCCACACAGCTCTAGCCTCCAGAGAGCAGTCCTCTAGCCTCCAGACAGCTCTAGCCTCCACACAGCTCTAGCCTCCAGACAGCTCTAGCCTCCACACAGCTCTAGCTTCCAGACAGCAGTCCTCTAGCCTCCAGACAGCTCTAGCCTCCACACAGCTCTAGCTTCCAGACAGCAGTCCTCTAGCCTCCACACAGCTCTAGCCTCCAGACAGCTCTAGCCTCCACACAGCTCTAGCCTCCAGACAGCTCTAGCCTCCACACAGCTCTAGCCTCCAGAGAGCAGTCCTCTAGCCTCCACACAGCTCTAGCCTCCAGAGAGCAGTCCTCTAGCCTCCACACAGCTCTAGCCTCCAGACAGCAGTCCTCTAGCCTCCAGACAGCTCTAGCCTCCACACAGCTCTAGCCTCCAGAGAGCTCTAGCCTCCAGAGAGCTCTAGCCTCCAGAGAGCAGTCCTCTAGCCTCCACACAGCTCTAGCCTCCAGAGAGCAGTCCTCTAGCCTCCAGAGAGCTCTAGCCTCCAGAGAGCAGTCCTCTAGCCTCCACACAGCTCTAGCCTCCAGACAGCTCTAGCCTCCAGACAGCAGTCCTATCCTCACTAGTGGAGTCACTGTTGTCAGACTCACTGTAATGTCATCTGAGAAAGTATTTTTACTCTGTTAAAATGTCCGCTGCTTTGGGCTTGAGTTTCAATTCAGGTTAGTTTTTATTACCTCATGCGCTTAGAAAAGAACTGTTGCTATTGCAATCCTCAGTGTTGGACTGTCCTGTTCTGCTGCAGTGTGACTGCTGAGAGAGAGAGAGGGGAGAGAGGGAGGGAGGCCATGCTGTTGTAAGAGAGCCCTAGACCTTTGGAACAGGCATCTGATGGTTAGGGTGCTCCTGTATCGTCCTGGGTTAAGGGTTAGGGTTGTTACATGTGAAGGTGGGGGTTAGGGTTCCTTTAGCTGGACTGAAACTGCTGGATCATTATGTGTCTTAAAAGAGAGGAGAACAAGAAAAACAACAACAGTGTTTCATTGTGGGAGGATCTCGTAGTGAGAGAAGGGGGGGTGAGTTTTCAACCGCCTGCACAGCCATGGCAACGAGGGTTTCAGAGACATTGAACCCACGTAAATCTGCTATTACGCTTACCACACAACGCCACACAACAGCACACAACAACACACAACAACACACAACGCAACAGCCCACAACACAACACAACGCCACCCAGCCACGGCTGTGGGGCAGAAGAACCTGGTTTCCATGCGACTACTCCCATAGATATGGATCAGATGTTTAAAAAACTGTAGGAGCTGAAAATGCACTCTATAGGTCTATTTACAAGCCAGTGGCATATAGAAAACAAGACACTACTTATTACCCCCCGCACAAACACTGCGGCATTCTAGAATCATGTTCTTACACATACTCACTATCTGAATCATGTTTGGCTGTTCTTACACACACGCTCACTATCTGAATCATATTTGGCTGTTCTTACACACTCACTATCTGAATCATGTTTTAGCGCAGAACAAAGTTCTAATGCTCTCCCTCTCTCTGCCCCACAGCTTTCTCTTGCGGACGAACAAAGTGAAGCGACGAGGAACGGCTACGAGTGGCAGGAACTGGTGTACCTGGTCCAGATCTGCTGCCAGGTATAGTCCCCTGGGTTAGCCCCCTCCTCCACCCCCTGCCCCCAGACACACTGCCCCCTCCTGCCCCCAGACACACTGCCCCCTCCTGCCCCCAGACACACTGCCCCCTCCTGCCCCCAGACACACTGCCCCCTCCTGCCCCCAGACAGACTGCCCCCTCCTGCCCCCAGACACACTGCCCCCTCCTGCCCCCAGACACACTGCCCCCTCCTGCCCCCAGACACACTGCCCCCAGACACACTGCCGCCTCCTGCCCGCAGACACACTGCCCCCTCCTGCCCCCTCCTGCCCCCAGACACACTGCCCCCAGACACACTGCCCCCTCCTGCCCCCAGACACACTGCCCCCTCCTGCCCCCAGACACACTGCCCCCAGACACACTGCCCCCTCCTGCCCCCAGACACACTGCCCCCTCCTGCCCCCAGACACACTGCCCCCTCCTGCCCCCAGACACACTGCCCCCTCCTGCCCCCAGACACACTGCCCCCTCCTGCCCCCAGACACACTGCCCCCAGACACACTGCCCCCTCCTGCCCCCAGACACACTGCCCCCTCCTGCCCCCAGACACACTGCCCCCAGACACACTGCCCCCTCCTGCCCCCAGACACACTGCCCCCTCCTGCCCCCAGACACACTGCCCCCTCCTGCCCCCAGACACACTGCCCCCTCCTGCCCCCAGACACACTGCCCCCTCCTGCCCCCAGACATACTGCCCCCTCCTGCCCCCAGACACACTGCCCCCTCCTGCCCCCAGACACACTGCCCCCTCCTGCCCCCAGACACACTGCCCCCTCCTGCCCCCAGACACACTGCCCCCTCCTGCCCCCAGACACACTGCCCCCTCCTGCCCCCAGACACACTGCCCCCTCCTCGTTTTGTAGGTCATCACTAGACTCAACACTTATTGGGTGCTGGGAGCGTTTTTCCACAATCACCTTATTTAGTTATATCCAGGGAGCGCACCTATAACTACTAATTACTATGACACAGTGAGTCTGCTTTACCCTGAGTGAGAGCCAGGGAACGCACCTATGACACAGTGAGTCTGCTCTACCCTGAGCTCTGAGGTCTCAGGCAGGATGGGGAATGTTACTAAAACAACTCATCACTGTCCTGTTGGTTGGCAGGCTTGTGTACTTTCCTTCTGAAGTAGTGATTAAACACAGTAAGTGATCCAAACTTCTGAGTGTAAAAGTGTAGCACTTCTCAGAGCGCTTGTAGTGGTCTAGCTCTAGTCTGATGACACACTTGATTCTGGTTTCGCACATTCTTCCTCTGGATCATATTCCATTTCCACGACCTTGGCAACACGTGTGGTTTCGTCCCTGGAAATTCCAACTCAACTCTTTTTCTTTCTCTTTCTTCTCTTTCTCTCTCCCTCTCTCTCTCTCTCTCTCTCTTTCTCTCTCCCTCTCTCTCTCTCTCTCTCTCTTTCTCTCTCTCTCTCTCTCGCTCTCTCTCGCTCTCTCTCGCTCTCTCTCGCTCTCTCTCGCTCTCTCTCGCTCTCTCTCGCTCTCTCTCGCTCTCTCTCGCCCTCTCTCGCCCTCTCTCGCCCTCTCTCGCTCTCTCTCGCTCTCTCTCTCTCTCTCTCTCTCTCTAAACCCACCTGCACTGTTCCATAAAAGAAGTTGGATACAAGCCCCGTTCTTTAGAAGGAACGAAAGAGACACATTGAAAAGGCTGGTGTAGGGTTAGAGGTGTAGGAGAGGGTAAGAGGTGTAGGAGAGGGTTAGAGGTGTAGGAGAGGGTAAGAGGTGTAGGGTCCAGGGAGATCAGCCTACGATGGTAGATCTCTCTGTCTCCTGCGGCTGTGCTGGGATCATCAGCCAGCCCTCTGTGTCCCCTGGTCTCTCCAGAGCCCCAGTCAGAGGGCCTCTCTAACCCCCTCACCCCGCCTCTCCTTCCCCTGTGCTCTGGCTGGGGGGGCTCTGTAACCCCCTCCTCTCCTTCCCCTGTGCTCTGGCTGAGAGAGGCCTGGGAGCTTCTGTGGAGATGGAAACAAGATGAACTGCATGGAAATATGGAGAAATCATTTCATGTGGTGCGATGTTGGTTCCAAGTGCAGAGTTTCTTTTGGTTAGCCCTTTTACTGTGGAGTTCCAACCAGTACAAGTCACATTAGACCATATCTGTATTATTTTTATGCCATTGAAGTACTTTGCAGACCTGCCAACCTGTGTGTGTTTGGGTACTGTGCTGTCCCTGTCCCAGACCCACACACGTTCCACTGATGTCAGCCACTCCACATGTGGTTCACATGTGGTTGTGATGTCTGTGTTGAAGGCCTGGTCCTCCCAGATCACCCAGGGTGGTGTGTTGAAGGCCTGGTCCTCCCAGGGTGGTGTGTTGAAGGCCTGGTCCTCCCAGATCACCCAGGGTGGTGTGTTGAAGGCCTGGTCCTCCCAGGGTGGTGTGTTGAAGGCCTGGTCCTCCTCGTGTCTGCAGGGCCGCAGCTGGATGGTGAAACGCAGCTATGAGGATTTCCGCGTCCTGGACAAGCACCTGCACCTCTGCATCTACGACCGACGCTTCTCTCTGCTGCCCGAGCTGCCCCGAGGAGACGGCCTGCGAGACCGCACTGAGGTGAGTCTGGCCCCAACCCTCACTTCCTGTGTGGGTGTGATCTCACTTCCTGTGTGGGTGTGATCTCACTTCCTGTGTGGGTGTGATCTCACTTCCTGTGTGGGTGTGATCTCACTTCCTGTCTGGGTGTGATCTCACTTCCTGTGTGGGTGTGATCTCACTTCCTGTATGGGTGTGATCTCACTTCCTGTGTGGGTGTGATCTCACTTCCTGTGTGGGTGTGATCTCACCTCTGGTGTGGGTGTGATCTCACCTCCGGTGTGGGTTGTGATCTCACTTCCTGTGTGGGTGTGATCTCACTTCCTGTGTGGGTGTGATCTCACTTCCTGTGTGGGTGTGATCTCACCTCCGGTGTGGGTGTGTTCCAATACAGGCCGTGTGCCAGATGCTGATGGCTTACCTGTCCCGCCTGTCAGCCATCGCCGACAACAAGATCAACTGTGGGCCCGTCCTCACCTGGATGGAGGTGAGAGCTGGGGGAGGGGGGGAGCTGGGGGAGGAGCTGGGGGAGGAGCTGGGGGAGGAGCTGGGGGAGGGGGAGGAGCTGGGGGAGGGGGGGTCGAACATACGTCTTGTCCCACCTTGACTTCTGCTTATCTCAGGAACAGTGAACTGTAGATAAAGTGAAACATTTTGATTGGTCTGATGAGTCCTGGTTTCTACTGTTTCACACTGATGGAAGGACCATGTGTGTGTGATGTGTGTGTGTGATGTGTGTGATGTGTGTGTGTGTGTGTGTGATGTGTGTGATGTGTGTGATGTGTGTGATGTGTGTGATGTGTGTGATGTGTGTGTGTGTGTGATGTGTGTGATGTGTGTGATGTGTGTGATGTGTGTGATGTGTGTGATGTGTGTGTGTGTGTGATGTGTGTGTGCTCCAGGTGGAGAACAAGGGTAACCACTTACTGGTCCATGAGGAGTCGTCCATCAACGTCCCTGCCATCGCTGCTGCCCACGTCATCAAACGCTACAACGCCCAGGCAGCCGACGAGCTCTCCTTTGAGGTGACCCTGGCCCCACACCTGACCACACGCCTGACCCCACACCTGACCCCACGCCTCACCCCACACCTGACCCCACGCCTGACCCCACGCCTCACCCCACACCTGACCCCACACCTGACCCCACGCCTCACCCCACACCTGACCCCCACGCCTGACCCCACGCCTCACCCCACGCCTCACCCCACACCTGACCCCACGCCTGACCCCACGCCTCACCCCACACCTGACCCCACACCTGACCACACGCCTGACCCCACACCTGACCCCACGCCTCACCCCACACCTGACCCCACGCCTGACCCCACGCCTCACCCCCACACCTGACCCCACACCTGACCACACGCCTGACCCCACACCTGACCCCACGCCTCACCCCACACCTGACCCCACGCCTGACCCCACGCCTCACCCCACACCTGACCCCACACCTGACCCCACGCCTCACCCCACACCTGACCCCACGCCTGACCCCACGCCTCACCCCACACCTACCCCACACCTGACCCCACGCCTGACCCCACGCCTACCCTACGCCTGACCAAACACCTGACCACACACCTGACCCCACGCCTACCCTACGCCTGACCAAACACCTGACCCCACACCTGACCCCACGCCTCACCCCACGCCTCACCACACACCTGACCCCACACCTGACCCCACGCCTCACCCCACACCTGACCCCATGCCTGACCAAACACCTCACCCCACACCTGACCCCACGCCTGACCCCACGCCTGACCCCACGCCTGACCCCACGCCTGACCACACGCCTGACCACACGCCTGACCAGACACCTGACCCTAACCGGAGGCTAGGGGCACAGAGCCCAGCTCACCTGCCTCCTCTCCTCCTCTCCCTCCTCTCCTTCTCTCCCTCCCTCTCTTCTCCCTCTCTCCTCCTCTCCCTCTCCTCCTGTCCTCTCTCCAGGTTGGGGACATTGTGTCTGTGATTGACATGCCCCCCAAGGAGGACACCACCTGGTGGAGAGGCAAGCACGGCTTCCAGGTTGGAGGCACACACACTCGCTCACACACACACACACGTGCACACACACACACACGTGCACACACACACACACACACACACACACGTGTGCACACACACAGACACTGGTTCATTAAAAGGCTGTTGTGTTGAGTGACTGGTCAACTTCTGTCACACTCTGATGGAACAGAGGGCTGCTGCACTTTGACATCACAGAGAGGCCCTAACTCCTCTGACATCACAGAGAGCCCCTAACTCCTCTGACATCACAGAGGCCCTAACTCCTCTGACATCACAGAAGCCCTAACTCCTCTGACATCACAGAGAGGCCCTAACTCCTCTGACATCACAGAGAGGCCCTAACTCCTCTGACATCACAGAGGCCCTAACTCCTCTGACATCACAGAGGCCCTAACTCCTCTGACATCACAGAGAGGCCCTAACTCCTCTGACATCACAGAGATGCCCTAACTCCTCTGACATCACAGAGAGGCCCTAACTCCTCTGACATCACAGAGAGGCCCTAACTCCTCTGACATCACAGAGAGGCCCTAACTCCTCTGACATCACAGAGAGGCCCTAACTCCTCTGACATCACAGAGATGCCCTAACTCCTCTGACATCACAGAGAGGCCCTAACTCCTCTGACATCACAGAGGCCCTAACTCCTCTGACATCACAGAGAGGCCCTAACTCCTCTGACATCACAGAGAGGCCCTAACTCCTCTGACATCACAGAAGCCGTAACTCCTCTGACATCACAGAGAGGCCGTAACTCCTCTGACATCACAGAGATGCCCTAACTCCTCTGACATCACAGAGAGGCCCTAACTCCTCTGACATCACAGAGAGGCCCTAACTCCTCTGACATCACAGAGAGGCCCTAACTCCTCTGACATCACAGAGGCCCTCACTCCTCTGACATCACAGAGAGGCCCTAACTCCTCTGACATCACAGAGAGGCCCTAACTCCTCTGACATCACAGAGGCCCTAACTCCTCTGACATCACAGAGGCCCTAACTCCTCTGACATCACAGAGAGGCCCTAACTCCTCTGACATCACAGAGAGGCCCTAACTCCTCTGACATCACAGAGAGGCCCTAACTCCTCTGACATCACAGAGAGGCCCTAACTCCTCTGACATCACAGAGAGGCCCTAACTCCTCTGACATCACAGAGGCCCTAACTCCTCTGACATCACAGAGAGGCCCTAACTCCTCTGACATCACAGAGAGGCCCTAACTCCTCTGACATCACAGAGAGGCCCTAACTCCTCTGACATCACAGAGAGGTCCTAACTCCTCTGACATCACAGAGAGGCCCTAACTCCTCTGACATCACAGAGAGGCCCTAACTCCTCTGACATCACAGAGAGGCCCTAACTCCTCTGACATCACAGAGGCCCTAACTCCTCTGACGTCACAGAGGCCCTAACTCCTCTGACGTCACAGAGAGGCCCTAACTCCTCTGACGTCACAGAGAGGCCCTAACTCCTCTGACGTCACAGAGAGGCCCTAACTCCTCTGACGTCACAGAGAGGCCCTAACTCCTCTGACGTCACAGAGAGGCCCTAACTCCTCTGACGTCACAGAGAGGCCCTAACTCCTCTGACGTCACAGAGAGGCCCTAACTCCTCTGACGTCACAGAGAGGCCCTAACTCCTCTGACGTCACAGAGAGGCCCTAACTCCTCTGACGTCACAGAGAGGCCCTAACTCCTCTGACGTCACAGAGAGGCCCTAACTCCTCTGACATCACAGAGAGGCCCTAACTCCTCTGACGTGCAGAAACACATCTTCATGTACCCAGCAGACATGCTGTAAATAACATACCTTCTTCACAAGCACATGCATGCCAACAACAATGTGATGCCAAGTGGCATGCTGTGGTCAAAGTACACCTGAACTGTTGTCTGGGTTCATGCGTGCATCCAGCATGCGTGTCCAGGACATGTGAAGCTGTTATCAGTGGACAGGAAGGCTCTGCTCTGTTGTCAGTAGTCTTACAGGACTCCGTAAGATGAAAGCTGTTTATTTACCACCTTAACCCCCCCCGTCCCCCCCAGGTTGGTTTCTTCCCCAGTGAGTGTGTTGAGCTGATAAACGACAAGGTGCCGCAGTCCGTCACCAACTCTGTGCCAAAGCCAGGTAAGATACCTCAAACACAACCACAGTCAGCCTGCTGTTTCTAACACAACCACAGTCAGCCTGCTGTTTCTAACACAACCACAGTCAGCCTGCCTTTTCAAACACAACCACAGTCAGCCTACTGTTTCAAACACAACCACAGTCACAAACAAGTATTCTGTAGTTTACTGTAAATCCAAAGAGTCGTCAGCACACTCACATGGGTTCATGTAGCTGCAGTGCTGCAGGGTCATGGTGAGCGTGTGGTCGTCATGGTGAGCGTGTGGTCGTCATGGTGAGCGTGTGGTCTCTCTGCTGGTACCTGCTGAGGTTCCGCTCCTCAAGGACCTCAGACCAGCGGCATGATGGTGTGTTGTGTATTCTGAGCCTAGTGTTTGATGTGATGTACACCTGCTAGTCACCACGGTGACCACGTCAGGTGTACAGCTGGTGTGTGAACATGTTTAATGCTGTTCCTCCCGCCTGCCCTAGTCTCCCCCCTGCTCCAGCCTGAGGCCCACATCTTGGAGTCTGTTTCCACCCTGTACGTGCTGGTACACAACTCCTCCATCACATCCCTCCATCACACACACACACCTCCTCCTTCCATCACACACACACACTGTCATACAGAACACACACTCTGTCATACAGTACACACCTCCTCCTTCCATCACATACACACACTCTGTCATACAGTACACACCTCCTCCTTCCATCACATCCCTCCATCACACACACACACCTCCTCCTTCCATCACACACACACACTGTCATACAGAACACACACTGTCATACAGTACACACCTCCTCCTTCCATCACACACACACACACTGTCATACAGAACACACACTCTGTCATACAGTACACACCTCCTCCTTCCATCACACACACACACACTGTCATACAGAACACACACACTGTCATACAGAACACACACTCTGTCATACAGTACACACCTCCTCCTTCCATCACACACACACACACTGTCATACAGAACACACACACTGTCATACAGAACACACACACTGTCATACAGAACACACACACTGTCATACAGTACACACCTCCTCCCTCCATCACACACACACACACACTGTCATACAGAACACACACTCTGTCATACAGTACACACCTCCTCCTTCCATCACATCCCTCCATCACACACACACACCTCCTCCTTCCATCACACACACACACACTGTCATACAGAACACACACACTGTCATACAGAACACACACTCTGTCATACAGTACACACCTCCTCCTTCCATCACACACACACACACTGTCATACAGAACACACACACTGTCATACAGTACACACCTCCTCCTTCCATCACACACACACACACTGTCATACAGAACACACACACTGTCATACAGAACACACACACTGTCATACAGAACACACACACTGTCATACAGAACACACACACTGTCATACAGAACACACACACTGTCATACAGAACACACACACTGTCATACAGAACACACACACTGTCATACAGAACACACACACTGTCATACAGAACACACACTGTCATACAGTACACACCTCCTTTATACTTGCATCTTCACCTGTTGTTTATTGAATACCTTTAACTATTATTAAAACAATTATAATTTGTGCCACTTCAAGCATCATCAGTACGTTATTAGTTTGACGATCACATTTGCAGGACAGGGTCAGGGTTATGACCTTAACCCTAACCTCCAACACAGGACAGGGTCAGGGTTATGACCTTAACCCTAACCTCCAACACAGGACAGGGTCAGGGTTATGACCTTAACCCTAACCTCCAACACAGGACAGGGTCAGGGTTATGACCTTAACCCTAACCTCCAACACAGGACAGGGTCAGGGTTATGACCTTAACCCTAACCTCCAACACAGGACAGGGTCAGGGTTATGACCTTAACCCTAACCTCCAACACAGGACAGGGTCAGGGTTATGACCTTAACCCTAACCTCCAACACAGGACAGGGTCAGGGTTATGACCTTAACCCTAACCTCCAACACAGGACAGGGTCAGGGTTATGACCTTAACCCTAACCTCCAACACAGGACAGGGTCAGGGTTATGACCTTAACCCTAACCTCCAACACAGGACAGGGTCAGGGTTATGACCTTAACCCTAACCTCCAACACAGGACAGGGTCAGGGTTATGACCTTAACCTCCAACACATACATGCTGCTTGCTCCTCCCAGTGTTCTCTGACTGAAATGTTGTCTACCTTTTCCCCTGGGTCCCTTCCTCTCCTCCACCCTGCTTCTCCACCCTGCTTCTCCACCCTGGCTCATCCTCCATCCTCCACCCGGCTCATCCTCCACCCTGCATGCAGACCTGGAGATGGAGAGTATAAAGCAGGAGCATTTGTGGGTTGACCCAATGACCCCCCTGCGGGCTGAACTCAGGTAGCTCTGTCGGTCATGTGATCTCCCTCTTCTGACCCTAACCCTCTCACCTGGTGGTACGAGATACAGGGGCGAGAGACCCTAACCCTAACCCTATACATCCCCTCTCTCTCTGTAGGCTGGCCCTAACCCTAATGTAGCTGTAGGTCCTAACCCTGTCTACTAATCTAGCTGTAGGCCCTAAGTAGCTAGCCTGATGAAGCTAGCTGTCCTTGTTGTGCTAGCTTGTTCACTCTGAATAACCCATACTGAAGCCCTAGTAATCTGAGTCACTAACTGTGTCAGTGAATTGTTTTATAGTTGAAATGGGAATGTACTTCTGAGGTTATACAAAGGTTGAATGGTAGCTTCCTACAGTAACTACAGGAAATGATCACCGTGGTGATCACCGTGGAGACGTCAACACCTGAATGCTCTGTTGTTCCTATGGTTACTTCATGTATGCAGATGAGTTTAGGGAAGAACAAGAGTAGCTGGCTGTTTGAAAGCCTGATCCAGCACCAGCTGGGTGTGTGTGGGGGGTGGAGGGGTCTGGAGGGGTGGGGTGTGGAGGAGGGGTGTGGTAGCTCACTCCACCTTGATTTATTCGGTCCCTTTCATTCCATGGGCCGTAAAACAATCCTTTGAGCACCCAGTTTGTCCTGAAATAGTGAGAGGCACTCCATGGAGACTGAACCAGCCTGGTCTCTCAGCCTGGTCTCTCCCCCTGGTCTCTCAGCCTGGTCTCTCAGCCTGGTCTCTCAGCCTGGTCTCTCAGCCTGGTCTCTCAGCCTGGTCTCTCAGCCTGGTCTCTCCCCCTGGTCTCTCAGCCTGGTCTCTCCCCCTGGTCTCTCAGCCTGGTCTCTCAGCCTGGTCTCTCAGCCTGGTCTCTCAGCCTGGTCTCTCAGCCTGGTCTCTCAGCCTGGTCTCTCAGCCTGGTCTCTCAGCCTGGTCTCTCAGCCTGGTCTCTCAGCCTGGTCTCTCAGCCTGGTCTCTCAGCCTGGTCTCTCAGCCTGGTCTCTCAGCCTGGTCTCTCCCCCTGGTCTCTCAGCCTGGTCTCTCAGCCTGGTCTCTCAGCCTGGTCTCTCAGCCTGGTCTCTCAGCCTGGTCTCTCAGCCTGGTCTCTCAGCCTGGTCTCTCAGCCTGGTCTCTCAGCCTGGTCTCTCCCCCTGGTCTCTCAGCCTGGTCTCTCCCCCTGGTCTCTCAGCCTGGTCTCTCAGCCTGGTCTCTCAGCCTGGTCTCTCAGCCTGGTCTCTCAGCCTGGTCTCTCAGCCTGGTCTCTCAGCCTGGTCTCTCAGCCTGGTCTCTCAGCCTGGTCTCTCAGCCTGGTCTCTCAGCCTGGTCTCTCAGCCTGGTCTCTCAGCCTGGTCTCTCAGCCTGGTCTCTCAGCCTGGTCTCTCCCCCTGGTCTCTCAGCCTGGTCTCTCAGCCTGGTCTCTCCCCCTGGTCTCTCAGCCTGGTCTCTCAGCCTGGTCTCTCAGCCTGGTCTCTCAGCCTGGTCTCTCAGCCTGGTCTCTCAGCCTGGTCTCTCAGCCTGGTCTCTCAGCCTGGTCTCTCAGCCTGGTCTCTCAGCCTGGTCTCTCAGCCTGGTCTCTCAGCCTGGTCTCTCAGCCTGGTCTCTCAGCCTGGTCTCTCCCCCGCATGCTTAACATCTCTGAGGGAGCACAGGGAGACTGGGCCAGGTGGGAAACCTAGTGTGAACCTGCAGTACCCAGATAACTGGGACAAACTACTGCTTGATAGAACTGGTGCAGACAGGTTTGTATCAATGTATTTGCGCCTGTTCCGCTGCACGAAGGATTGTGGGTCAGTTGTGACCAGACCAGCAGGTGCTGGTTCAGAGGAGCTGGCTCCCTCCTCCCTCACTTCCTCCCTCCTCCCTCACTTCCTCCCTCAGCCCAGGTCAGTTTCCTGTCAGGAGGATAGTGGCAGGCAGCTGTGAGCACCAGTGAGCCAAGACAGCTGTTCTCTGAAACTGAGGGAGCGATGGAGAGGAAGGAGAAGAGAAGAGTGAAAGAGAGGGATGGGGAGGAAGGAGGAGAAGAGTGAAAGAGAGGAATATTTGCCTTCTCATCCAGGCAAACGCTCTCTGCTGTAAACATGGTCTATAGAGACCTCCACATGGATCTCTACACAGGAGTGGATGTGTTAAAACCACACCTAGTAAACTTTCATTTAGGATAAGGGCCCTCTGGTCCCTATTAAGACACAATGCCATGGTGTATATGGACACATTTCACAATCAGCTGAAAAGACACCTTTGCGTCTTGTTACCATTAGACTGCTTGATGGTAGTTAAATCCTTTTTACAGCTAATTTTAGATGGTTGTGCACAAGTGTCAGATGGTGTTTAGGCCTCAGTCATAACATGTTTTGTCCGATAACAATTGAATCTCTCAGACACGCAAACTATGGATAATGATTTTATAAACAACCACCACCCTAACTGTCATTATCACAATACAATTCAAATAAACTGTGATCTTTTCAATCACGACCGAAATGTTTAATCCAGTATGAAAGGAAATAGCGGTCGTATAACATCGATGTTCACACATTTCCAAATGAGTGCGGTTGGATTGTTAACTGACACGGGCGAGGGGCCGGCCGGCAGCTGGAGGGAAATTAAACGTTTTCTCTCGGACTGGTTGAGTCGAGCTCGAGCTCCAGACTAAGGCGCTCTCACGTGTTACTGTTCCGACACATGAGGTTTATACTTTTATCTGTTACGTGAAGATGAACGGTGTCGCTTTAAGTTTGAACTAGTTGCCGTTTTTCTTGTGAACATATCGAACGAAATGTCGGTAATTTACTTCGGATTTACAGTTTATATTTCGATCAAAGTCCTGCCGCGTGTCCAACGGAGGTAAGAATGTGTTTATTCGCAGTTAAAGTATTTCCCCACCCGCACTCATTATTGTCCGAAGTAGAAAGTGTAAAATGTTCCCGTTTATTTTGTCAAGAGATGGCATATGTTATCCGAACTAGGTCCTTAATGTTATTTGGTTTGTATTCAAATCTAGAATGTATTGACATATCCCAGGGTTTATTCCGAGCGGCTGAGATGGGGCAGCTGGGTGTGTTTGTGCTGCCAGTGGAAGGGGTAGGGGCTACAGGCATTTTGTGGCATTGTTTAATGTTGCCAAAACAAAACTCCTGATTTCTTTCCTCCAGATGAATGATAGAATATGTAGGGCTGGTTATAGCTGAGAGGGCTGAACCATGTTCGGGAGCTGTTAATCATTTACAGGTTTTAATAGTCTTAGAGCCCATTTTCACCTGGAGGCTGGATTTGAAGAATTTGTGGTTGTTTGAGGACAAGCCAACATGTTTTCGACAGAACTGCCACAAAGATGGCCTCTTTACGTTCACCCGCTTTGTAACTTAGGAAATACTTGAAAAATAAATGTTTTGCTGTTGCCTGGACACAGATGAGTAAGGACTTTGTCCAGATTCTGACGCCAGCATGTTGCATATTACAGTTGTTGGTGTTTTCTCAGATAGGTGTTCCCTTTGTGGCCTAGATAGCCAGCCAGTCTAGCCAGCCAGCAGAGCTAAACCAGCCAGCAGAGCTAAACCAGCCAGCAGAGCTAAACCAGCCAGAGCTAAACCAGCCAGCAGAGCTAAACCAGCCAGCAGAGCTAAACCAGCCAGCAGAGCTAAACCAGCCAGCAGAGCTAAACCAGCCAGCAGAGCTCTACCAGCCAGCAGAGCTAAACCAGCCTGCCAGCAGAGCTAAACCAGCCTGCCAGCAGAGCTAAACCAGCCTGCCAGCAGAGCTAAACCAGCCAGCAAGCTAAACCAGCCAGCAGAGCTAAACTAGCCAGCAGAGTTTAAAGGAATGCTCTAATGAGAGCAAAGTAGACCTTGCAGTTACACTGGATAGAAGACCGAACCTGCTTCCTCTGGTGGAATGCAGCGTGATGGAGGGAGAAAGGGACAGAGAGAGACGGGAATGCAGTGGCGAGAGAGAGACAGAGACAGGAATGCAGTGGCGAGAGAGAGACAGAGACAGGAATGCAGTGGCGAGGGAGAGACAGAGACAGGAATGCAGTGGCGAGAGAGAGACAGAGACAGGAATGCAGTGCAGAGAGAGAGACAGAGAGACAGGAATGCAGTGGAGAGGAAGAGAGAGACAGGAATGCAGTGGCGAGGAAGAGATCCTGAGGTGTCCCACCGTGCCATGAAGCCTGTGTATGTGTGCCTCTGACATCAACAACAGTTCTAATATGTCCTATCCAAGACTGCTTCTCCTCTCTTAATCCTCCTCTCTCTACCTCTCTCTACCTCTCTCTCTACCTCTCTCTCTCTACCTTCTCTCTCTCTCTTCTCTCTTCCTTTCTACTTGAATTGCTACAGCAGCTGTCATGGCAGAAAGACTGGAATGTGTCTGATCCAGCAGGATGAATGAAGGGGGGGTCGACTGACATGCTTATATGTTCCAGATATTCAGTTTCTCTGGATCATCTTGGAAATGACACCCTGTCTTCCTTCAGTAGTGCAGTTGCTGTGTCACTGAAGTATAAACTTGATAAAAAAATAAGAACATGCAATGATTTGTGAACACAGTTTGTGGCTCTCCTAACTCCTAAGTCCTTTGATCGCCTCAGTAATGGAGGGGGTTTTCCACTTGATAGCTTTTCCATATTGTTCCAAATCAGGAACCACTGGATCTGTCCTCTGAACGGATTAGCCTCTTTTTCCAGACACATTGTGTGAATGCAGGATTTGGGTTTTCAAATGAGCGCCTATCTTTGCTCTGTGTAGGCCTGAGGATGAGGCGAATGCCTCTGGAGTTGCCTTGGAGGTGACTGTAGACGCTGTTAAACACCTCAAAAGAACTTTACAGCCTTCCATGAGCCTTTTGTAACGGAAGCAAGACTGGTTCCATTGAGAATGGGAGAAAGGGATTTCAGAGAGAAATGCTTCACTGAGAATGAGTTCTACAAAGTTTCTCTCCTGAGCTTATGTGTCTTGTAAACAGACAGATCCACCACGGAGACTGAACTCCAACACACTTTTAATCCTTCTTAGTTTGGAGTTTGGACAGTCATGGTGTGAAAGCCCCCTGGGGTTGCCTCGACAACGAAGGAAGCTCTTGGTGTGCGTGTTTCTGAAGTGTGTGTTGGATGTGTGTGTGTTTCTGAAGAGTGTTTCTGTCCTCAGTGTCTAATAAACACGGGAAGCTGATCACGTTCCTGCGCAGCTTCATGAAGTCCCGCCCGTCCAAGCAGAAACTGAAGCAGCGCGGGATCCTGAGGGAGAGGGTGTTCGGCTGTGACCTGGGAGAACACCTCCTCAACTCAGCCCACGATGGTGAGGCACCGTACACACCTTACACACACCTTACTAGTGCAGCTGAGGGAGAGGGTGTTCGGCTGTGACCTGGGAGAACACCTCCTCAACTCAGCCCACGATGGTGAGGCACCGTACACACCTTACACACACCTTACTAGTGCAGCTGAGGGAGAGGGTGTTCGGCTGTGACCTGGGAGAACACCTCCTCAACTCAGCCCACGATGGTGAGGCACCATGCACACCTTGCTGTGCACACACACCTTACACACCTTACTGTGCACACACACACACCTTACACACCTTACTAGTGCAGCTGAGGGTTAGGGTTAGGGCTCTGTACTGGTAAACTGGCCTGAGGCCTGCTTAGCTTACACTGTATGTAACGAGGTATGTAACCACGGTGACTGTATGTAACGAGGTATGTAACCACGGTGACTGTATGTAACGAGGTATGTAACCACGGTGACTGTATGTAACGAGGTATGTAACCACGGTGACTGTATGTAACGCCCTGGCTGGCCTCAGCAGACAGTCTTCCTGACAAGGTGATGATGTGTTCTAATTCACATGTTTAAAGGGTCAGTCTGTTTTCCAGCCTGGCGTCTCAGAGGCAGATTAGACTAATGACTCAGACCCCCCCCTCCTCTAGAGCTCTGGGAGGGTTACCACAGCAACGCGTTCTTGGAGGGTGTAAAGGTCAAGGAGTGTGGCGAGGGCGAGTTAGCTCTCTCTCCCTCTCTCTGTCTCTCTCTGTCTCTCTCCGTCTCTCCTCCTTGTCAGACATCATCAATAATAGTTCTAATGTCCAGGGCCCCAT
This sequence comes from Mallotus villosus, assembly GCA_903064625.1. Taxonomy (NCBI): domain Eukaryota; kingdom Metazoa; phylum Chordata; class Actinopteri; order Osmeriformes; family Salangidae; genus Mallotus; species Mallotus villosus. The sequence goes on from CAEFZP010001523.1 coordinate 75,783, forward strand.
CCAGTACTGCTGTTTTCCTTCTCTTCTGTCTGTGTCTCTCTCTCTCTCTCTCTCTCTCTCTCTCTCTCTCTCTCTCTCGCTGTGTCTCTCTCTGTGTCTCTCTCTCTCTCTCTGTGTCTCTCCTCTCTCTCTCTCTCTCTCTCTCTCTTGTCTCTCTCTCTCTCTCTCTCTGTGTCTCTCTCCCTCTCTCCTGAGCATGTAAAGGGTGCCCCCTCACCAGACTGTAATGTGGACTCTGTCCAAGTGTGTGTGGCGTAAGACGTTGGCAGAGCAGTCAGAAGGAGGAATATATGAATGTAAATGAAGGGGCCAACTGAAGCACACATGAGTGGTTGTCAGGTTTGACAGCTTGGTGGTTCCCCTCACAACACTTTCAGCTGTTCAACTTCCTGTTTATTTCCAGAGCCTCTGGTGGTGCCACTCAGAGCAGAGCATGTTGTTAAGCCAGCTGTTTTTACGGAACCACTTTCTCCTCCAGTAAGAAGGCTGTGTAGGACACCTTAACAGTGACCCTGCAGGTTACAAGTGTTGGTCCTTCCAACAACTTATCAAATCTTTTGTTGTCAAATTTTTGACCTCAAAGCAGTTATGTCCGTCCCAGCAAACCCACAGGGAAGGAAAAACAGTTCAAATGTAGTGATTACAGTACACTCAGTGGGTTAAAACTGTTACCAGTGATTTGTGGTGTGACTTCCTGTTGTGGTGTGACTTCCTGTTGTGTTGTGACTTCCTGTTGTGTGACTTCCTGTTGTGGTGTGACTTCCTGTTGTGGTGTGACTTCCCGTTGTGTTGTGACTTCCTGTTGTGTTCCAGTCCCTCAGGTCCTCAGGAGCTGCACAGAGTTCATCCAGAAGCACGGCGTGGTGGACGGGATCTACCGCCTGTCTGGGATCGCTTCCAACATCCAGAAACTACGGTAACGTCTGGGAAAAGACCCTCAATTCTCTTTTTTCATGGCATTACATGTCACCGATGATGTAGCGTCTGTCCTCGTAGCGTCTGTCCAGATCTGGTTGAGCTGCAGATGAACACAGTACTACTGTATGTGCTGATTTAATTATGGATGAAAAGAATAACAATTTTAATTCCACTTCATTCAATTATCCCAGGATATTTAAGGATTGTCATTAACAGATTAAATAGTAATTGAAATTCTGCTGAGGAGATTGAACAAGGACATAGATTGTTCAATACTTTTTATGTTCCATGGATTTGAGCACCACTTACTGTGGTCACTTAATGTCTCCCTGTGTTTCCGGTTCCCAGGCATGAGTTTGACTCGGAGCAGATCCCTGACCTGACCAAAGATGTGTACCTGCAGGATATCCACTGTGTGGGCTCTCTGTGCAAGCTGTACTTCAGAGAGCTGCCCAACCCCCTGCTCACGTACCAGCTCTACGAGAAGTTCTCAGTAAGCAGCTCCCTCTTACCCAAGCGCCCTCGTACCCCAACGCCCTCGTAGCATAGCACCCATCAGTGGTGTCCAAGTAGTCCACTCTCTCCATCTACCCTAACTCTTAGTTTATCTTCTTCCTGTCACGCATCTCTCTCTCCCTCTCTCTCCCTCTCTCTCTCCCTCTCTCGCCTCTGGCTCTCGCGTCTCGCTCCTTCGCTCTCCGTCCTCATCTCCCTCTCTCTCCCGCCTCTCTCCCTCTCTCTCTCTCTCCCTCTCTCTCCCTCTCTCTCCTCTCTCTCCCTCTCTCTCCCTCTCTCGTCTCTCTCCTCTCTCTCTACATCTCGTCTCTCTGCTCCCTCTCTCTCTGCCTCTCTCTCTGCCTCTCCCGCCCTCTTCTGCTCTTTCCCTCTCTCTCCCTCGTCGCTCCCTCTCCCTCTCTCTCCCTGCGCTCGTCTCTCCCTCCTCTCTCCTCCTCTCACCTCTACTCCCTCCCTCCCTCCCTCATCTCCCTCCCTCGCCTCTCTCTCTCTCTCTCTCTCACCTCTCTCCCGGTCTCTCAACCTACCCGCTCGCCTCGTCTCCTCCGCTCCCTCCCTCTCTCACCTCCTCCCTCTCCTCCCTCCTCACTCTCTCAATCTCTCGTCTCTCGTCTCTCTCTGCTCCATACGGGATCTCGCCTCCCTCCTCCCTGCTCTCCCTCCCTCTCTCTCCTCTCTCATCAGTCTCCTCTCTCGAGTCTCCCTCTACGTCTCCCTCCCTCCCTCTCTCTCGTCTCCCTCGTCGTCGTCTCTCATCCCCTCTCTCCGTCTCTCTCTCTCTCCACTCTCTCCCCCTCTCCCTCCCATCTCTCTCTCAGTTCTCATCTCTCCCTCGTCTCCCTCCCTCTCCCGTCCCGCTCTCGCCCGCTCTCTCCCTCTCTCTGCCCTCGCTCTCTCTCTCGCTCTCTCGCTCTCTCTCTCTCCCTCTCTCCCCCCTCTCTCTCCACAGGAAGCTGTGTCAGCAGCCACAGATGACGAGCGACTCGTCAAAATCCATGATGTCATCCAGCAGCTGCCTCCGCCGCATTACAGGTCAGTCTGAGGATCCACACTGCCCCCTGCTGGTCACCACTAGATACTCCACACACTGCCCCCTGCTGGCCACCACTAGACACTCCACACACTGCCCCCTGCTGGTCACCACTAGATACTCCACACACTGCCCCCTGCTGGTCACCACTAGACACTCCACACACTGCCCCCTGCTGGTCACCACTAGATACTCCACATGCTGCCCCCTGCTGGCCACCACTAGACACTCCACATTCTGCCCCCTGCTGGTCACCACTAGATACTCCACACACTGCCCCCTGCTGGTCACCACTAGATACTCCACACACTGCCCCCTGCTGGCCACCACTAGACACTCCACACACTGCCCCCTGCTGGCCACCACTAGACACTCCACACACCGCCCCCTGCTGGCCACCACTAGATACTCCACACTGCCCCCTGCTGGTCACCACTAGATACTCCACACACTGCCCCCTGCTGGTCACCACTAGATACTCCACACACTGCCCCCTGCTGGCCACCACTAGACACTCCACACACCGCCCCCTGCTGGCCACCACTAGATACTCCACACTGCCCCCTGCTGGCCACCACTAGATACTCCACACACTGCCCCCTGCTGGTCACCACTAGATACTCCACACACTGCCCCCTGCTGGCCACCACTAGACACTCCACACACTGCCCCCTGCTGGTCACCACTAGATACTCCACACACCGCCCCCTGCTGGCCACCACTAGATACTCCACATGCTGCCCCCTGCTGGTCACCACTAGATACTCCACATGCTGCCCCCTGCTGATCACCACTAGATACTACAGTTCATATAGAGCAGTCGTTCTCAAAGTGTGGTCCGCGGACCACTGGTGGTCCGTACTGCCCCCGTAGTGGTCCGCGACGGCCACAAGTCAATTATTGCGACATTTCTAACATACAACTCAGAACGAAGATACACAGTCAGTAGTAGCCTATTAAAATGGGCTACACACGTTCCGCATTCTGACATCGCAGCCTCTGCATGGGTTGTACCAGAGCCTCTCTGGTTATACCATGTGAGGGAGTTATCCCCTCCCAAATAGAGATGGTTGGGTCCAGGCCGTCTTTTCTAAAAAGTTTTCTCAGATAGGCTACCGATTGCTGGGCCGAAATATTGTGCACACTGCCAGTGAGCGACGAGTCTGACTGAGGACGCAGTCTCACACTCAAATTGCAAGTTTAAACAAATCACAAAAATAATCGGACCAGCTGGCTAAAAGCAGAATTCCCATATTCCCTCTTGAAAGCTGCCCTGCTCGACTTTTTAGATGTTGAATTGACTGTAAAACTGTAAAATTATGAACTTTGTGACATGACGCGAAGACATGGCTGCCGCTTGTCAAGACTTTCGTGACCCAAATCAAAATTCTGATCCGACAGATCAATGGGGAATCGCTTTTTCTCTCTCTAAGGCTGTCCTCCTCTGACTTTTTGGTCTTTTAAATCGAACTATTTGTATGATCCGTGTGGTCCTTTTGCCATTGTAAATGCTATCCTTTCCCGGTTTTCTGAAACCTAGCTGCGCGCGCATCCTGAATGTTGGTAAACATGAAAGTGGTCTATTTAGTTAGATGGTCCGCAAGTTTTTATTTATTGCCCAAGTGGTCCTTGGTCTGAAAAAGTTTGAGAAACACTGATATAGAGGCTTGTAGGCGCTCAGAAGAGGATGTAAGGGTTTCATTGTTGTGCTTCTCAGGACGCTGGAGTTCCTCATGAGACACCTGTCCCACCTGGCTGCCTTCAGCTACATCACCAACATGCACAGCAAGAACCTGGCGATCGTCTGGGCTCCTAACCTGCTGAGGTGAGACCAGGACAGGCACATGACAGGCCTGGACTGAGTCTGATGTCATCTGTGGTAACTGTGGTGTCTGCTGTCCTGCCAGGTCCAAGCAGATCGAGTCTGCCTGCTTCAGTGGGACGGCAGCTTTCATGGAGGTCCGGATCCAGTCTGTGGTGGTGGAGTTCATCCTCAACCATGTGGACGTGTTGTTCAGCCCCAAACTCAGCTCTCTCATACGAGAGGGAGCAGGTACACAGCAGCCTCACACAGCGGCCTCACACACCGGCCTCACACACCGGCCTCACACACCGGCCTCACACACCGGCCTCACACACCGGCCTCACACACTGGCCTCACACACCGGCCTCACACACCGGCCTCACATACCGGCCTCACATACCGGCCTCACATACCGGCCTCACACACCGGCCTCACACACTGGCCTCACACACCGGCCTCACACACCGGCCTCACACACCGGCCTCACACAGCAGCCTCACACACCGGCCTCACACACCGGCCTCACACACCGGCCTCACACAGCAGCCTCACAGACCGGCCTCACACACCGGCCTCACACACCGGCCTCACACAGCAGCCTCACATACCAGCCTCACACACCGGCCTCACACACCGGCCTCACACAGCGGCCTCACACAGCGGCCTCACACAGCGGCCTCACACAGCAGCCTCACACACCGGCCTCGCACAGCAGCCTCTTAAGCAAAAAACACAGATTTGCCCCCTCCATTCCCTGCCACAGTATGGTTTGTCATGGAGTGTCTCCACCCCCCCCAGGCCACAACTCGTTGTCCCGTCCCAAGTCCCTGCTGGTGTCGTCCCCCTCCACTAAGCTGCTGACCCTGGAGGAGGCCCAGGCTCGGACGCAGGCCCAGATCAACTCCCCCGTCACGGCCGACAGCAAGTACATCGAGGTGGGGGAGGGTCCCGCCGCGCTGCAGGGCAAGTTCCACACCGTCATCCAGTTCCCCAGCGAAAGGTACGTCTCTAGGTTAAGTTGAACAATATTTTGATACCCATGAGGATATGATGAACCTTTCTCCTCCACCGTGCGGGTCTGTTGTTTAGTGTCATGTGTAACTGTCTCCGTCTCCCTGGTAACAGGAAGCGCCCCTCCAGCAGGAAGTCTCCTGTGAGCAGCTGGCGGTCCTTCTTCACGCTGGGCAAGACGTCCTCCACCTCCAAACGCAAGCTGCAGCGCAACCCCAGCGTGCCTACTGAGCTGAAGAACATCGCTCTGTCAGGTGGGCTTCTCTCTCTCCTTCTGTCTCTCTCTCCTTCTCTCTTCTCCTCTCTCTCCTTCTCTCTCTCCTTCTCTCTCCTTCTCTCTCTCCTTCTCTCCTCTCTCTCTTTCCTCTCTCTCTCCTCTATCTCGCTCTCTCCTCTCTCTCTCCTTCTCTCCTCTCTCTCTCCTCTCTCCTTCTCTCCTCTCTCTCTCCTCTCTCTCCTTCTCTCTCTCCTCTCTCTCCTCTCCCTCCTTCCCTGCTCTGCATCATCTTTGTGTTGCTTGATCTCTGTCTCCATGCCGTCTGTGTGTTGTGTGTTCCAGGTGGCAGAGCAGGCTCTGGGACGCTCCGCTCAGCTAAGAGTGAAGAGTCTCTCACTTCTCTACACAACGTGGAAGGTGACATGTCATCTTTCTCCTGTTATATCATACAGTTAGATATGTCATATGAAGTGTTGTTGCCTTGTGTCTCGCTTCAATGCTTGTCATCCAGATACCTGTTCAAGACATTAAGACACAACAACTGAGAACTTGAACCACATCTAGATTCTGATGTGTTCTTGTACCTGACTGTCTCTGTGTGACTGTCTCTGTGTGACTGTCTCTGTGTGACTGTCTCTGTGTGACCTGTGTGTACCTGACTGTCTCTGTGTGACTGTCTCTGTGTGACTGTCTCTGTGTGACTGTCTCTGTGTGACTGTCTCTGTGTGACTGTCTCTGTGTGACTGTCTCTGTGTGACTGTCTCTGTGTGACTGTCTCTGTGTGACTGTCTCTGTGTGACTGTCTCTGTGTGACTGTCTCTGTGTGACTGTCTCTGTGTGACTGTCTCTGTGTGACTGTCTCTGTGTGACTGTCTCTGTGTGACTGTCTCTGTGTGACTGTCTCTGTGTGACTGTCTCTGTGTGACTGTCTCTGTGTGACTGTCTCTGTGTGACTGTCTCTGTGTGACTGTCTCTGTGTGACTGTTTCTGTGTGACTGTCTCTGTGTGACTGTCTCTGTGTGTCCCCAGGAGAGTCCCGGATGTTCCGTCCTCGGCGTCCTCGCTCCAGTAGTGACGCCCTCTCAGCCTCCTTCAACGGTGACCTCCTGGACAGCCGGCATCACTGCAACTCTTACGACAACCTGCCCCCCGGGGAGAGTGACGGAGACGAGGGGCCCCTCCGTGTCCCGGTCCTCATCTCCCCCCCACGCTCCGCAGGCGACGACGTGGACCTCAGCCCACCCGACATCGGCATGGCTTCGCTGGACTTTGACCCCATGTCCTTCCAGTGCAGCCTGTCCTCCCCCTTCTTCCCCCTGGCCTCCTCCCTTCCCCTGGCCTCCCCTGGGGCCCTGGCCTCCCCCTCCTTCCCCCTGGCCTCCTCCCTCCCCATGGCCTCCCCCGGGGCCCTGGCCTCCCCCTCCTTCCCCCTGGCCTCCTCCCTCCCCCTGGCCTCCCCCGGGGCCCTGGCCTCCCCCTCCTTCCCCCTGGCCTCCTCCCTCCCCCTGGCCTCCCCAGGGGCCCTGGCCTCCCCCTCCTTCCCCCTGGCCTCCTCCCTCCCCCTGGCCTCCCCAGGGGCCCTGTCTGAGGAGGGGGCCAGTCTGACGAGGGGCAGCAGCCACAACACAGAGCTGCTCTCTCCAACCCTCTTCAGCAAGTTCACCACTCCCTTCCCAGCGCTGAGCTCAGGGGATAAGCCACGCAGCAGCAAGCTGAGCAGCTCGTACTCCTACTCAGAGAGACCTGTAGAGAGACCTGTCCAGGCCGTCTCCCCCATTAAGAGTGGGGCTCCTCTGAGCGCTCCGCAGCTGTTCAGCACGGAATGTTCCGCTCAGCGTGCACCGGGCGCCGGTCTCCCCCTGCCCTCCCCCCCCGCCCCCGGACCCAGGGACTCTCCCAGCTTGGAGTCTCTGTTCCTGAGGACAGGAGAGCCCTCTCTGAGCCAAGCCTTCCAGATGGAGCTGGACTGGAAGCTGACAGCCATGGAGACCACAGGCAGGCAGGACTTCCTGCCCATGGAGACCACAGGCAGGCAGGACTTCCTGCCCATGGAGACCACAGGCAGGCAGGACTTCCTGCTGGACGAGGGGGACAAACCAGCTGCTGTCAGCTCAGAGCATCCAGGTGAGTTGGGGACCGTGTCTTTGGGATATACACACTTTCTTTATCACATTTCTTTTCCATCTTGTGTCGCTGTAAGGCTTAATCTGTTCTCTTTTGATGAAACACGTTCCTGTTTCATTTCTAGGGTTAGTTTCCCAGGATCATACCTTTAACTCCTTGCATGGATTTCAGCTCAGAGAAATCTTTCCACATGATGCCAGAGCACCTTGCTTAACATGTCCATCTCTGTCCTCCTCTTGAAGACCAAGCCTGCTTGCTACCTTCTCTCTTCTCTCTTCCCCGCTCCTGAGCATGCTGTGTCTCACTCTCTCTCCTCCCTCTACCAGGATCCTCAGCTGTCCATGGCCCCGCCCCCAGCTCGCCCCTCCTACCTGCCCCTCCCACTCCCCAGAGCTCTGCCTATAGGCTGGTCCAGGAGGCCCCTCCCACTCCCCAGAGCTCTGCCTATAGGCTGGTCCAGGAGGCCCCTCCCACTCCCCAGAGCTCTGCCTATAGGCTGGTCCAGGAGGCCCCTCCCACTCCCCAGAGCTCTGCCTATAGGCTGGTCCAGGAGGCCCCTCCCACTCCCCAGAGCTCTGCCTATAGGCTGGTCCAGGAGGCCCCTCCCACTCCCCAGAGCTCTGCCTATAGGCTGGTCCAGGAGGTCTCTGCTCTGGTTCCCAGGACCCAGGAGCCCCCAGCAGGGCCCCTCCCCCTGCCAGACTCCGGGGGCTGTCCATCCGACTCTCACCCTCACACCCCTCTTATTGAGGAAACGCAATCCAGCGTCGCCCTGCCCCCCACCTCCGCCCCCTCCTCTCCCCATCTCGCCCACCCTGCTGTCATGCAGAAGCCCACTAGGGGGACCAGGACCCCCTCCACCCCCCCCAGACTCAGCCAGGGCATGGACGTCCCTCCTGGCGTGACCTCCCCTCCCCAGACGACCCCCTCCAGCCCCCCTCCCCAGAGGACCCCCTCCAGCCCCCCTCCCCAGAGGACCCCCTCCAGCCCCCCTCCCCAGAGGACCCCCTCCAGCCCCCCTCCCCACAGGACCCCCACCAGCCCCCCTCCCCACAGGACCCCCACCAGCCCCCCTCCCCAGAGGACCCCCTCCAGCCCCCCTCCCCAGAGGACCCCCTCCAGCCCCCCTCCCCAGAGGACCCCCTCCAGCCCCCCTCCCCAGAGGAGCCCCGCCCAGAGGGAGCCAGCGGCACCGTGTCCTGCTCCTCCTCCTGGCTCCGCCCCCGGCAGCCCCCCTGCTGTGCTGCCCCAGCCTCCCGCTCAGGTACGATCTATCATCCTCTAGTGTTAGTAGGGTTAGTGTTGGTAGGGTTAGTGTTAGTAGTGTTAGTAGGGTTAGTGTTAGTAGTGTTAGTAGGGTTAGTGTTGGTAGGGTTAGTAGGGTTAGTGTAAGTAGGGTTAGTGTTAGTAGGGTTAGTAGGGTTAGTGTTGGTAGGGTTAGTAGGGTTAGTGTAAGTAGGGTTAGTAGGGTTAGTGTTGGTAGGGTTAGTAGGGTTAGTGTAAGTAGGGTTAGTGTTAGTAGGGTTAGTAGGGTTAGTGTTGGTAGGGTTAGTAGGGTTAGTGTAAGTAGGGGTTAGTAGGGTTAGTGTTGGTAGGGTTAGTAGGGTTAGTGTTAGTAGTGTTAGTAGGGTTAGTGTTAGTAGGGTTAGTGTTGGTAGTGTTAGTAGGGTTAGTGTTGGTAGGGTTAGTGTTGGTAGGGTTAGTGTTAGTAGGGTTAGTGTTGGTAGTGTTAGTAGGGTTAGTGTTGGTAGGGTTAGTGTTGGTAGGGTTAGTGTTAGTAGTGTTAGTAGGGGTTAGTGTTAGTAGGGTTAGTAGGGTTAGTGTTGGTAGGGGTTAGTGTTGGTAGGGTTAGTGTTAGTAGTGTTAGTAGGGTTAGTGTTAGTAGGGTTAGTAGGGTTAGTGTTGGTAGGGTTAGTAGGGTTAGTGTTGGTAGGGGTAGTAGGGTTAGTGTTGGTAGGGTTAGTGTTGGTAGGGTTGTAGGGTTAGTGTTAGTAGGGTTAGTGTTGGTAGGGTTAGTAGGGTTAGTGTTGGTAGGGTTAGTGTTGGTAGGGTTAGGTTAGTAGTGTTAGTAGGGTTAGTAGGGTTAGTGTTAGTAGGGTTAGTGTTGGTCGGGTTAGTGTTGGTAGGGTTAGTGTAGTAGTGTTAGTAGGGTTGTGTTAGTAGGGGTTAGTAGGGTTAGTGTTAGTAGGGTTAGTGTTAGTAGGGTTAGTAGGGTTAGTGTTGGTAGGGTTAGTAGGGTTAGTGTAAGTAGGGTTAGTAGGGTTAGTGTTGGTAGGGTTAGTAGGGTTAGTGTAAGTAGGGTTAGTAGGGTTAGTGTTGGTAGGGTTAGTAGGGTTAGTGTTAGTAGTGTTAGTAGGGTTAGTGTTAGTAGGGTTAGTGTGGTGTGTTAGTAGGGTTAGTGTGGTAGGGTTAGTGTTGGTAGGGTTAGTGTTAGTAGGGTTAGTGTTGGTAGTGTTAGTAGGGTTAGTGTTGGTAGGGTTAGTGTTGGTAGGGTTAGTGTTAGTAGTGTTAGTAGGGTTAGTGTTAGTAGGGTTAGTAGGGTTCGTGTTGGTAGGGTTAGTGTTGGTAGGGTTAGTGTTAGTAGTGTTAGTAGGGTTAGTGTTAGTAGGGTTAGTAGGGTTAGTGTTGGTAGGGTTAGTAGGGTTAGTGTTGGTAGGGTTAGTGTTGGTAGGGTTAGTAGGGTTAGTGTTAGTAGGGTTAGTGTTGGTAGGGTTAGTAGGGTTAGTGTTGGTAGGGTTAGTGTTGGTAGGGTTAGTGTTAGTAGTGTTAGTAGGGTTAGTAGGGTTAGTGTTAGTAGGGTTAGTAGGGTTAGTGTTGGTAGGGTTAGTGTTGGTAGGGTTAGTGTTAGTAGGGTTAGTGTTAGTAGGGTTAGTAGGGTTAGTGTTAGTAGGGTTAGTGTTGGTAGGGTTAGTGTTGGTAGGGTTAGTGTTAGTAGTGTTGGTAGTGTTAGTAGGGTTAGTGTTAGTAGGGTTAGTAGGGTTAGTGTTAGTAGGGTTAGTAGGGTTAGTGTTGGTAGGGTTAGTGTTGGTAGGGTTAGTAGGGTTAGTGTTGGTAGGGTTAGTAGGGTTAGTGTTGGTAGGGTTAGTAGGGTTAGTAGGGTTAGTGTTAGTAGGGTTAGTGTTAGTAGGGTTAGTCGGGTTAGTGTTAGTAGGGTTAGTGTTAGTAGGGTTAGTGTTAGTAGTGTTGGTAGGGTTAGTGTTGGTAGGGTTAGTGTTCGTAGGGTTAGTAGGGTTAGTGTTAGTAGGGTTAGTGTTGGTAGGGTTAGTAGGGTTAGTAGGGTTAGTGTTGGTAGGGTTAGTAGGGTTAGTGTTAGTAGTGTTGGTAGGGTTAGTAGGGTTAGTGTTGGTAGGGTTAGTGTTGGTAGGGTTAGTGTTAGTAGTGTTGGTAGGGTTAGTGTTCGTAGGGTTAGTGTTGGTAGGGTTAGTAGGGTTAGTGTTAGTAGGGTTAGTGTTGGCAGGGTTAGTGTTGGTAGGGTTAGTAGGGTTAGTGTTGGTAGGTAACCCAGTTAGCATGCTGAGGATGATTCCTCTCATGGTGTTTCTGTGTTCCAGGTCCCTGACGAAGCTGAGCTGCCCAGACCCTGGGAGCCTCTACAGCCTCAGCCTCAAACGGAGGCTCTGCTGCCCATACAGGATCAAGTGCAGACACAGCCTCAACCTCACATACAGCCTTATCCCCAGCCTCAGCCTCACAAACAGCCTTATCCCCAGCATCAGCCCCAGCCTAACACCAGAGGGGCCTCTGCCCTCTCCGTAGACGAGCCTGTGGTGAAGAAGCCTTGGGAGGCCATCAGACCGGTGCAGCCTGAGGCCAGGCCCCCCCTCGGCCCCCCTCCTGCCCCCCCTGTTCGCTCCATCGAGAGCAGACTGGCCACTGCAGCTCTGAGCCAGACGGAGGCCAGCCACGCTAACTTCCCCAGCCTGCTGGTGGAGGCCCCTGGCCTCGCAGCCCCCCAGCACCCTACCCCACCCCCCCTCCCCACCCCCCCTCAGCACCCTCCCCACCCCCCTCAGCACCCTCCCCACCCCCCTCGCAAGCCTGCCTCCCTCCAGGCCGCCTACCTGTACCACCACAGCCAGGGTGATGCTCTGCCTTCCGCCAGCGAGGCCTTCTACCAGCAGCGGGGCCAGGTGGCCCAGCCCTCCTCGCTGTACCACCACCGGCCCGACACCGGCCCTCCCCACCTCTCCTACGCATCCAAGACTGAGCCTCAGATACCTTACAGCGCCCGCGACGTCCACTACAGCACCCTGGGCCCCCGGCACTACCCCCAGGCTGCCAGGCCCCGTGGGGCCCCCAGGAGAGAGTACGCCTCCCCAGGACCAGGGCAGCGCGCTCAGGCCTGCTGCCCTGCGGACGGGCCCCACTACCCCAGCCTCCGCAGAGTGCACTCGCTGCATGCACCCCCCAGCCTGCTGCCCCTCCCCCCCCAGAGGAGCCACGCCCCCCTGGACGAGGAGCTGCTGTTCTACCGGCGCCCCGTCTACAGCTGCCCCGCCTACCAGCCCCCGCCTCCTCAGGCAGACTACCACGTCACCCAGCTGCAGCCCTACTTTGAGAACGGCCGTGTCCAGTACCGCTACAGCCCGTGCTCTGGAGCCAGCCCTCTGGACGCGCCCTTTTACGACGTGGACCCCTACGGGACGGTCCGCCTGCGACACACACACTCCTTCGGCGGCAGGGACGTGGGCCCCGGCCGGGCGGGCGGCAAGGCGGGGGGGTACCACTTCCTGTCCCGCCACGCCCCGCCCCCGGGCCAAGAGCACGGCTTCGTGAGCAGGGACATGCCCCCCGGGCGGGGCTCCAAGGGGGCGGTGTACGTGTCCTGGGACCCCTGAGGACTGTGAGCAGCTCGGCAGGCTCTCGCTGCGCAGGGACAGCCGTCCTCGGCAGAGGGTGAAGACTCCGGTCATGTCCCAGTATGACAACGTGGGCCTCTTCCTGCCCTCCGACGTGTCTGGTTACGACTCGCTGCACCTGCGCAGTAAGTCTGACCCCGGCGACGGCATGCTGATGGCTGCCGAGGGCAACGAGGGCCGCCGCCCCCCCCAGACAGCTGCCCCCAGACCCAGAGGTGCTCCTGTACCTGGAGGCGGAGAAACTCTGCCAGGGTAACCAGGGCAACGGGACGGCCAAGCACAGCAGCTCCAGGGCTTGCCGAGCCTCACACCAAGCCCCGCCCCCGGCCCGCAGTGTGGCCAATCAGCAGGAGGACAGTAGGGCTGGAGGCAGCAGGTGGCTGGAGCCCTCAGAGGCCAGGAGCCTACAGCCTCGATACGAGACTGAGCTGGACGGCCTCCCCAGCAGGGTGAAGAGTGGCCCCCCCCCCGCTGCCCCGCCCCCGAGGCCAGACAGGTCCCAGCAGCACTACAGCCAAACCCCTCCTGATGCAGAACGGGACTATTCCTACCAGAGACTCAGCACCATGACTGTCCAGTCCCACTACGACAACATAGACGACTTTTCCCCTGGCCCCCAGCCCCCCTCCAGCCAGCCCAGCTTCCCCTCTGGCCCCCAGCCCCCCTCCAGCCAGCCCTCCCAGCCCAGCTGTCCGGCCCCCGGCAGGGCTTACTCTACGGCCCTGGGCCAGGGGGCCTTCCTCCCAGAGCAGAGGCTGCAGAGGCCTGACACGCACATACACGCAGAATGACCTGAAGATGACCTGAAGCTCAGCAGTCTCTGCAGGACAGCTGGTCTGACCAGGGTCTCATCACTTCAGTCAAATCAAATTCTAAAACACTTTTTACAAATGGTACCAAATGTACCATAATTCCTTCACAAATTGCCATTCTGAAATGACTTGGCCAATCATATGAAGCTCTTTGATATTAAAGACAAAAGGTCCATCACACCTGAATTACAAAAATATAAAACATGTATTCAACAAGCTACTGGTAAAAAAATATTTTCTTCCACCCCAAAAAATGATTTGGCGTCTGTGCTTATGAAACATAATGGGGAAGTTTTGCATTTTAGAAATGCATGTCCACTTGTCTGTGAGGGAGCAGGTCTGTTACGGAGGTCTGTGAATCCCCATATCCAATGTGTACTTTTTGGATGTTGGAGGATGGAAATCTGCAAATGTTTGTAGCCCCATGTTGCTATGGACACACCTTGGCAATACTACATGAATTCACATCTGAATTGGGTTCAGAATAACATGAAATCTGCAATAGGGTCCTTTCATCTGGTACAGGAGCATTTTATTGTATTTGTTCTGCGACTGTGCCATTCCTATATTTGATGTATTTTGCTATGAAAATATGAATTAAACTGAAATGGAATGTTGTGGCCCAGTGGTCTGATCTTTGTAAGAGGGACCAAACATGGTGGGTTCAACACAAGCTAAGATGGACCAAACATGGTGGGTTGGACACAAAGCATTCCTGCACTAATGTAGCTATGACCTTATGACTGGATGTAGGAATACCTGTTACCTAGGAGATGTAGACAAAGACCTCGTTATTCCTGTAGTCCTTCCCCCGGTTATTACAGGGTTTGGATGGACTGTTAACTGAATAAAGTTAAATGAAAATGTAGGATGTGTGAAAGTGAAAATCTAGTATTTATTTGACAGCAATATCCATGAAAGCACCTTCATAAGTAGTATTAAGAGTTGACTTCATGGCAAAAAGACAAAACGTCATGCATATGTATACATAAACTTAGACAGCTCTACTTTTGCACTCAAGTACATTTACATATTTTCAAACGTGTTTAACGTCAATTATTCGCTTGCCTCTGTGGTTCAGCGAAATTAAAACATTTAATGGGTCCATTTTATATCACCCACATGTTTCATTAGACTGGTCTATTAATGTCGTTTTTTTATTTTTATCTGACCAAATAAATCCCATGTGTTTTTAGGCAATTTATTTCAGCTTCGTGTCATTGCTAGAAACTAGACTACTTGGTCAGTCGATTCATTAAGTTCCAGAGTTGGGTGTGTTTTCATGCAGACTTTGCAGAGCTAGATCCGACCATTTCATCTCTTGTTCTTTCACAGACTCCGTCGATCCTCCGTTGTCTTGTTCTGCCTCAGGTAGTTCACTCTACAAGAGAAACGGAAAAACAGACTGTTTAAAAGTTTCATGCTTTGCATTTAGTTCTTTGGACGAGTAGTTAGCTACTACTATAGCGAACCGAAAGCCAATATCTTCCTACACAAAACAAGGTGCAGAACCGTTGCCAATGGGTGAGGTCATCTTGGAACGTTATAGGACCATACTATTTAAAGAAAACACCTGCAGTTTACCAGTGGGATGGTTACATCTTCATAAGGTAGACGATCTTCTCTCCAAGCATCGTCTGTAAGGTCCAGAATCCTGCCGTCTCTCTGAAATTCGCTGTCCATGATCGGCCGTTTGGTCAACTCACTGGAGAGTTACTGCTGGTAATAGGTTAGAGCTAACTGCAGCTACAGACACAAACACGTTAACGTTGGGTTTTAAAACGACAACACAGAGAGCGAGTATTTTCTTCTTCAGTTGATTTTATGGCAGATTTGCAACCAACGTTTATGAGGTGCATTACTGCCATCTACTGTTCGGAAGATATTCTGCTCCTATTCATACCGTTTCAACCATAGATATATATTATAATAATATAGAAATGCTAGCTACCCTCTTCATTGAAAAGTGTATCCATTGAGAGATAACTGGGTACAATTTTCCGAATGTTTATATACTAGCTAGCCATCTCTGTTCTGTTCTGATGAATCGTCGCAGGGTAGCCTATTAGTAATTATGTAACTATTGAAAGTTGCACTAATTATGTTCTACATTATGTCCGTCAACTGACATTTGATACAGTATTTAATCTGTGTTAAAGATCTTTCTTCAAACCACCTTTTTAAATATATTTCCTGAGATATTTTTTATATAATGATAATAATGACTGCCGTGTGTCTTTAAAATTATTAACTGCCCTTTCGTAACGCCATGATCAGATCAAGAAGTTGTCCAATCATACCGAAGAATGTCCTCTTCGTGATGAGGACGTATCGTACCATTGGATGCGGATTGCTTGACGTAGTGGCGTCAACCAAGAGAAAGTTGCACATTGGTAGCTTCAGTCATAGATATATCTATGGCTTCAGCGCCTTTAGTTTTGACAACACATATTGGCCTATAGCGGACTCTGCACAGGTACGTACATAACAACAATTTATTAGTATTGTTACATATCTTTTTTTAAATAAATTATCCTACATTAAATAGCTAAATGGATAATACACAGATGAGACAGACTGCAGTTTCGTAACACAATGTCCTAACGTTTGGTACCGTGATCACAGTTAATTAATGAATAGGTGTTCATTCATTATACAAGTGTCATTATACAAGTATACAAGAGTCCTTTATGTAGCACATAACACTGTTTTGTAAACAGTCGTGTCGTATGCAGTTGAAAAGGTTTAGACTGTTGTGTAAAGTATAGTTTGAACAGATCTCTTAAGTGCTGCTCATCCTCGATGTAACAGGTTCAGCCATGGATCTGGTGCTCAAAGTATCCGACTACTACGTCCTGACCCCGTATGTGTACCCGTCGTACTGGCCCGAGGACGGGGCGCTGCGACAGTTGATCAGCCTGCTGCTGGTGACCAACCTGGGGGCCGCCGTGTTGTATCTCGGCCTGGGCGGGCTAAGCTACTTCTTCATCTTCGACCACAAACTCATGAAACATCCACAGTTTCTGGAAGTAGGTTATCTTTCCTCTTCATCACAAAATCCTGAAAATAGAAAGCAATTTTTTGAGAGTAGCCTGAGTATGGGGTTTGTTTCCAACATTATTGTTTGTTTTGTTGGATTTCTGAATCCCATGACTAGTAAAAGACAGAGAGAAAATGGCTTGATCAGAGATTGTTGTTTCTCCCCAGAACCAGGTATGGAGGGAGATCAAATACGCCATGACATCACTTCCTGTGATCAGCATTCCCACAGTAGCCTTGTTCTTTGCTGAGGTCAGAGGTTACAGCAAACTGTACGACAACGTCAACGAGTCTCCCATGGGTAAAACCTGAGTTCATACATGGAAAAAGGTTTTATTAGCAACGTGTTTCAAAACAACTAATAGTGCGTGTGTGTGTGTGTGCTCGTGTGTGTGTGTGTGTGTGTGCTCGTGTGTGTGCTCGTGTGTGTGCGTGTGTGTGTGTGTGTGTGTGCTCGTGTGTGTGTGTGTGTGTGTGCTCGTGTGTGTGTGTGTGTGTGTGCTCGTGTGTGTGTGTGTGTGTGTTTCAGGCTGGCCCGGCGTGTTATTCAGCATGATCTCTTTCCTTTTATTTACTGATATGTGTATCTATTGGATTCACCGGTTCCTGCATCACAAACGGATTTACAAGGTAAGTGTGATCTAACAGTGATGTCTCCCAGATGCTGTCAAACTGTGTGGTCCGTTCCCAGTGCTACACTTTTAGTTGGATGCCAAACCCTACCTTTTAAATCATACTCATACAATCTGAAGATGAGTAATAAGTGTATTTCTGTTGCATGTTGCTAACCTCAGAACTTCCACAAGCCTCACCACGTGTGGAAGATCCCCTCGCCCTTCGCCAGCCACGCCTTCCACCCCGTAGACGGCTTCCTCCAGGGCCTGCCCTACCACATCTACCCCTTCCTCTTCCCCCTGCACAAGGTGCTCTACCTGGGCCTCTACGTGTTCGTCAACATCTGGACTGTGTCCATCCACGACGGGGACTACCGCCTGCCCCCCGCCCTGCAGGAGGTGGTGAACGGGGCTGCACACCACACTGACCACCACCTGTTCTTCGACTATAACTACGGCCAGTACTTCACCCTGTGGGACCGGCTAGGAGGCTCCTACCGCCACCCCTCAGCCTTCCTGGGCAAGGGCCCTCATGACCTCATACGCAAGCTGATGGGGGAAGGGAAGCTAAGCGCTAACACAGATCAAGTTAATGGGGGCGCTAATGCTGATAGCCACATGAAAGAAAGTTTGCCGAGAAGTAAGATGGAGTAGTTTTTGAAATCTTAAAGGGAAATTAAACCACATTTTTCATGTTCAATTTCCCTTTCTTTTAGTTGTTTCAATCCATGGGATGAGAGTTAGTACATTTCAATGAAATAACTGATAGTTTCCCATACCATAATCAAAGAGTTGATTTTGCCAAACATCTTCAATTATCTGCAGTAATTCCTTGCTAAGCATGTTCTTGATTAGGATAAACCAATCTTGTAATGGAACTGTAAGTCATGTGTTTTGACTTATTAAAAGGGACAATGTTTAGAGGATTCAAATGGTACAGGATGCTGGAGTCTGATAATGCATGTTTGTATTCCTTAACCTATTACTTCTTTTGAATGAAAGTTTTACTATGCTGAGGGAGCTAATTTTTATGTGTATAATAAAATATGTATACGGTGTATATAAATACGGTATATCTCAATCTAGTGAATGTCAAAGTGGAACCATACATGTTTGGTTCTCCCAGATTGTTTCCAATCTAGTCTTCTACTTTTATGCTATTTAGAGTTATATATTGTTTTAATAAGTGAGCAAAAGCAATCTTTAATGCTAAACATGACAATGCAAGGAATGTCAACTTCAGATGTTGGAGTGGGCCATGCTTGAAGTTGGGTTGTGTAGTTGTTGATATTCAGTATCTCTCATCATCATTCTTAATGTGGAGAACCCCTCTGCAAGAGTGATTCCTCACCATGACAACCTTGAGTTCTGACATGTCACCTGGAGGACACTGAGCATGTCTTGGATACATAGAGACTAAATCACAGACAGGAATGATGTCTTGGATACATAGAGACTAAATCACAGACACACTGAGCACGTCTTGGATACATAGAGACTAAATCACAGACAGGAATGATGTCTTGGATACATAGAGACTAAATCACAGACACACTGAGCACGTCTTGGATACATAGAGACTAAATCACAGACAGGAATGATGTCTTGGATACATAGAGACTAAATCACAGACAGGAATGAGCATCCCAAATTTAACAAGAAGATTAATTGCGATCACACGTGCCACGAGCCCCCAGAAGAATAACTGGGCCAGTTAGAACATGTCTCCATCTCACAGGCTTCAGATATGTTCAGTTAATCTGACATCTGTCAAGGATAAATCCACAGACTCCAATAACACCAGTGGTGGCACGTGCCAGCTCGGTCTGACAGGAACAGTGGCACAGTGTCTCCAGGTGAGGGGACAGGAGCTGTTTTATTACCGGGCGTCTCCTAACTGTGTGCGCGAAGGCTCGAATCGATTAACGACCCGTCGAGACTCCATATATAAGTGTGAGTACACCGGATCCCAGAGCAGGGAGGACATTTTAACAACATATTTAACAATATGACAATTAGTAGACAGACTCAATTATTTTACGACATTGTAAAAGTTTAGCAAATTTTGAGTATCTCGTTTTACAAACGTTTTTAACTTTATATGAATTAAAAGGTATCAGTTTCATATCTATATATTTTTTTTAAACGTGAAGATGAGTCATAGTTTTGCACACAAAAAACGCAAAAGGTGTGGCATATTATGTCATATGTATAAGTATATATATATAAAAAGTA
Organism: Mallotus villosus; assembly: GCA_903064625.1. Classification (NCBI taxonomy): domain Eukaryota; kingdom Metazoa; phylum Chordata; class Actinopteri; order Osmeriformes; family Salangidae; genus Mallotus; species Mallotus villosus. The sequence continues at coordinate 94,962 of CAEFZP010001523.1, forward strand.
TATAAAAGTATAAATATATATACTTTTTTAAGGTCAAACCGGAAAAGCTAGTGTGGACTTTCGGGTCCAGCTTCATGGAAATGCTGTTTCACACTCCAGGAAGACAGGGTTTGTGGATGAGCCCCTGGACCAGCTGGCTAGCGTTCGACTAGAAAAACAAGGAGGAGGCAACATTGGTGCATTGTACAATATGGAGCTCAGACTGACAAACCCAGCGTGTAGAGTTTTACTATGTGGATTTACGTTAAGTATAATTTTAGGTAAGTGTGTCACATGTTGATAGCCTAATACAACTAGCTAGGCTAGCTAAGAATCATCCGCAATACGCTAGCACTACTGTAATTTAGCGCTAGCTAGCTAATATCGCTAGCTCTAGGTAAACTAGTAGATATCCTACGGTACGGTAGCCAATTTACGCAGCTGTTGTGTTTGACATAGGACTGTACGCGAGTGCTAGGCTATTAGCATCCGACATTGTACTTGGTTGTACTATTTGCCTGGATCCATTGATGGTAGATAGATTCTATGCTCAATGTAGTAGCTGTAGTAGCATGTCGCCTCCTACTTGGCCATGTATTTAGACAAGTTATCTTAATACATAAAACCTAGCTTCGACATCAGACAATTAGCCTCATGTCGATATATGCCGAGCATAGCTCGCAGGTTTATGACGACCGTAAACAAAGAGTGAGCGTTCATTAATCCCAATCAGTGGGTGTGAAACGAGTCGTGATGTTCACATAACAACAATCAATTTTACATGTGAGGTTTTCCCATGCACTAAATATGGTTGAGCAACAATCACTGAAATGTTTTATTGATCGCGCCACACAAATAATAGCGTAACTACATTCCTGTCCCAGATGGATGTCCCACCTCCTGTGAGATATCATGTCTGTAGCCAGAGGGCTTGGCTTGTTGGATTTCAAAGGCGAAGGTTTGCAGGAATCAGTAAAAAATTAAATAAATATATATCATGTGTCCAGGTCTGTATATCTGCATATTTAATGCGGCTATGAGAACAACTCATTGGTAGAATATTTGACTGTAGTACGAATATATTTAAATAAATACCATTAACAACAGGCATCTCTAATAGTGTTGTCTTTAGTATGTCACTGTTGCATGGATTCTTGCTTAAGCAACTCTACAGGAGCTTACAGTTGATCTAGTTACCTGAGTAGAGTACCTCATTTGTTTTATAGACTGGCACATAATAAAGATACTTCAGTACTTCAGTATAACATTTAGTTAAGAGGTGAAACAGATTGTCCTCTGGTTCCTCAGGTACTCCTCCCAGTGCAGCGATAGACGTGTACACCCCTCCAGAGCTGCTGGTGGAGAACGGCACCACAGGGGTCCTCAGGTGCTCCTTCAGGTCCCGGGAGGTGATCAGCAGCCAGGCCTCGGTCGCCTGGAACTTCCGTCCGCACGGAGCAGATCCCTCCAGCTCAGGAATCTCGGTGAGAACGTGTTTATGTATCCGTGCTCTCCAGGGAGCGTTCCTGAGCTCAGCAGCTCCTGGGACTAGCTGCTTCCGGGCATTATGCTGCCATGTGAATAAGAAGGTGTGGCCAGACCTTTTCATGGTCCTGTTGTTGCTGCCGGCAAGTTGCCACTGGTTTTGTAGGTTCTTGATATGAAACTGCATGTTTTGTCATTGTTTCTGGGTTAAGCCATTTTGACATTTAGCAATATTATTATTATTTATATTTTATTCCATTGACATATTCTCTTTTTGGAGCAGATATTCTACTACAGTGCTGGGAAGGAGTTCCAGGGGAGCTTGCCCCAGTTCATAGATAGAATCAAGTGGGTAGGAGACCTGAACAAGAAGGACGTCTCCGTCCAGCTGCTGCAGGCTCAGTTCAACGACAACGGCACCTACTTATGTGATGTGAAGAACCCTCCCGACATCTCAGGCCCTCCCTCTCGCACGGAGCTCAAAGTCGTGATGAAAGGTGCTTAGACTACTACTGAAAACACATGCCTTATTTGAAAAGGGACTGGCCATACTTGGTGTTCAGGTCTGTTTACAGCCATGTTGTCTGTGCTTCCCAGAGTCCCTCCCTCAGACCAGTACAGGTGTCATAGTGGGCGCTGTGTTCGGTGCTGTCATTGGTCTCATCCTCATCGCCTTGGTTACCTGCCTGATCATTAAGAGGCACCAAACCCAACATGACTACGAGGGGTAAGTGATCTGCTGAGTACTGCTGCCTGGGGTTCAGGAGCTGGGGTTCAGGAGCTGGGGTTCAGGAGCTGGGGTTCAGGAGCTGGGGTTCAGGGGCTGGGGTTCAGGAGCTGGGGATCAGGTGCTGGGGTTCAGGAGCTGGGGTTCAGGAGCTGGGGTTCAGGGGCTGGGGTTCATGAGCTGGGGTTCAGGAGCTGGGGATCAGGGGCTGGGGTTCAGGAGCTGGGGTTCAGGAGCTGGGGTTCAGGGGCTGGGGTTCAGGTGCTGGGGTTCAGGAGCTGGGGTTCAGGGGCTGGGGTTCAGGGGCTGGGGTTCAGGGGCTGGGGTTCAGGTGCTGGGGTTCAGGGCTGGGGTTCAGGGGCTGGGGTTCAGGGGCTGGGGTTCAGTCAGTTCCATCAAGTCAGTCCTGTTTTTGAATTGAATTCATTCAAACAGAACTGACCTGACCTGAACAGTAAGTGTGTTTGTTATTGCTTTGATGGGAATTGCGTTTCTACAATTACAAAATGGTGTTCTCCTCTTGTGCATTAAAACCACTCACTGCATGCATCTAAAGCGATCACAATGACCTCAGCAGTAATATGCACCGATGTGCTTAACTGTCTGTAGTGAAGTGCTGTGTGCATCTAGTGGTGTAGTACTGCTGCTGCTCAGGGGACCTAACCCTAACCTCAGGGATGACCAGGGTGCTCCTAACCCTAACCTCAGGGATGACCAGGGTGCTCCTAACCCTAACCTCAGGGATGACCAGGGTGCTCCTAACCCTAACCTCAGGGATGACCAGGGTGCTCCTCACTAGAGAAACGGGTGTTTATTGCTTGAGTTTTCAGGGGTAATACAATAACTGTTTTGGTGAGTTACCCAAACAATGTCTTGTCAAAAGTGACCCTAGGAGAATGCCAAGATGTAAATAACATCAAATAGTCCATGTATTCTCACTCAGTCAACATTATCATTAAGGTCATTGAAGAATCATTCTGTTGTCCAAGTCTGGAAATAGAAAGTTTATTCAGACCTTTGATCGGAACCCCCCCCCCTCCCAAACCAGATAAGCTGTCACTAGCTTCAAGCTAAAACTGATTTTAGTTAAGTACCATGGATATCACCATCTCCTGTGTTCACATATCCTCTAGGGTTAGGGGTCAGTTTAAACACGTGCATCATGAAGCTTGGCATGTCATCTAACACCCGTGTCCTGTCCTGCTTGTCATGTCTCTGCTAACCACTAACGTGTCACCTGACACTCGCTGGTGACTGTCCTCCACTTCACTCCTTTAGTAGTCATACATCCACATGTCTCCTCAGAAGTGTCCTGTAATGATTGCAGTTGTAACATTATCAGACAAACCATGTTCAGGGAATAATAATCAGCTAAATAATGTAGTAAATAAGTAGCATTCCATCATCTTGAGTTGAGCAAATATCTTATTTGTATGGAAGTTACTGCAGAGGAGTTGCAGAGGGGGCAGATACAGGGGGCAGTTCTCCTCCACTGACCCTCCCCAGAGTTTAGGAGCAGTGTTTACATTTTACATTTAGTAATTTAGCAGACGCTCTATCCAGTGCGACTTACAGTAAGTACAGGGACATTCTCCCAGAGGCAAGTAGGGTGAAGTGCCTTGCCCAAGGACACAATGTCATTTGGCACGGTCGGGGAATTGAACCAACAACCTTCTGATTTATAGCCCGACTCCCTCACCGCTCAGCCATCTGACCCAGTGTTGATCTGCCCCGACAAGGGAGAAGCAGCTCGTTGAGAGAGCAGGGCTGATATCAGCACCAGCATCTCCTCCCTGCCCGAGGGCTCCTGAGTTACCCAGCGGGCCTGCTACTGTTTAGAATGGAGACTGTTATGACAGACTATTTGCATGGTTTCCCAGATTAGGATCATGGCAGAGACCTCTCCCACTACTGCAGCAGGGTTAGATGTGTCTGCAGGGCCTCCCCTGAGATCCAGCGGTGTTTACAGATCAACATCATTAGCCTGATACATTACTGCTACATGTTGGGAGAGTTGAGGCAGACCTGTGTGTCACACAGGTAACTAGCATCAAACTAACACTGTAAACTAATAATATAGAACTAAACTGTGATGGAAGGCCATGCGCCCTAACTCTAACCCTATCTGGACTGTGTGGTCCTCGGTAGGTAGTCACTCACCAAGATGAACTGCATGTCCACTAATCTCTCTAGTAGATCTAACCTAGCTTGGCTCATCTGATCCACACCCTCGGAGGTCCACAACGTCGTACTGTTTGGACTGAATTGATGTGACCCACATTTCAGTGTTTGTAATCATACTTGTGACTCAGTATCTTAGTTTAATCTTGAGTTAAAGTGGACAGCCATTTTTGTGTCCTGATAAATGGGCATTCACAAGACAGAACAGTCAGTGAATTTATATCTAGGGGCATAACCATCTCTCATTGCATTTTTTGTCCATCTCCCATATCTGTCTGTGTCTGTCTGTCTGTGTTTTGTGTTCATGCCTCATGCCATGCTTCATAAACTGCACAACGCACCACACACACACACCACACACACACACCACACCACACACACACACCACACACACACACACACCCACACACACACACACACACACACACACACCCCCCAGCTGCACGTCTGTGGAGAGTATGAGCTCCCACGCGGCGCGCCCGCGGAAGAAGCCGGCGTTGAGCTCAGAGGGTTCACGATGCAGCAGCCCCTCTGCTCCGCTGCAGGTAGGAGCTGTGAGTCACCTCGCCACCAGGGACACCAGGGGGTCAGGGGTCAGGGGTCAGCACCCAGGGGGGTCAGCACCCAGGGGGGTCAGCACCCAGGGGGGTCAGCACCCAGGGGGGTCAGCACCCAGGGACACCAGGGGGTCAGGGGTCAGCACCCAGGGACACCAGGGGGTCAGCACCCAGGGGGGTCAGCACCCAGGGACACCAGGGGGTCTATGCAGCCTCACAGGGGGGTCTGCACCCAGCATGACCCCTCTCTAGGCTCACCAGAACACGACCACAGGGTTGCTGACCTTTGAACTCACTGGTCTGCATGCTCTTATGGTGTTTGCTCAGTGAACAACTGTCTCCATTACAGCCATGACCACTTCTTCCCCCAGTCGGGTAGGTAGTTAGGTTTGTGTTTCAGTCTGCTGATCTTGTGACTGTAGGCCGTGAAACAGGCTTCTCTTTCTTCACACGTGATGAGTCAGACCTGCAGAAGTGAAACTCCTTTCTCCTCAAAACGCCTCAGTCTGAGGGCCTTGTGTTCCAGGCCTCTCCCCTTGTGTTCCAGGCCTCTCCCCTTGTGTTCCAGGCCTCTCCCCTTGTGTTCCAGGCCTCTCCCCTTGTGTTCCAGGCCTCTCCCCTTGTGTTCCAGGCCTCTCCCCTTGTGTTCCAGGCCTCTCCCCTTGTGTTCCAGGCCTCTCCCCTGGTGTTCCAGGCTTCTCCCCTTGTGTTCCAGGCTTCTCCCCTTGTGTTCCAGGCCTCTCCCCTTGTGTTCCAGGCCTCTCCCCTTGTGTTCCAGGCTTCTCCCCTTGTGTTCCAGGCCTCTCCCCTTGTGTTCCAGGCTTCTCCCCTTGTGTAGAACAACACGGCCCATAGCAGCTTGTTGTGTTCCACATGCTAACAGAAGGCACTCAGTCCTATATCCTTATCACTATTCTACATAATGACTTCATAATGACATCATGATTCCCCTCTCCTGTTTAACCTGCATGATGTGTCGTCCCGCACAGGGCCCGGTGATCTACGCCCAGCTAGACCACTCAGGAAGCCACAACCCCAACTCCGTCCACAAGATGGAGCCAGTGGTCTATGCTGACATCCGGAAAAACTAGTACCTGGTGGGGTGTGAGAGGAAGCAGAAAGGGACAGACCACCGTAGCTCGCTGCTGGGGGCGGGGGTGGGGAGACGGGGGGGTGGGGGGGTGGGGAGGGGGGGTGGGGTTAGTTGAAGATGCTGTTTCATGTTCTAAATGTTTTAAGTTCTGTCTGCTGAAAGCGTTACATATGCATGTGTGATCAAAAATCATGTATTCTAAGGCTTTAAATCATGAAAAAAATAATACACTCCTAGTTCACTATATTACTGTGTAAATATGTAGGGTTGAGTTGTTTTCTAAATACAGGGACCATGGAAACAAACTATGATTTAATTCCAAATATATCTTGTGATTGTCATACCAGTTGAAGATTTGACGTCTTAAGATATTATGGTACAAAACCAGTAATGCATTTTTGATGGTGTAGATTAGAATGGTTATTAGTGGTCTTTTTATGCTTTACTGAAACTTTGCCTGTTACTCCTCTCAACAGCAAGTTCAAATGAAAAACTTAAATGAATGAAAACCTCTCCAGATTATCCACACTGTTTTTGCATGTAATTTATTTACTAACCAACAGTATTCATGCGAATTACTTCATGTCTTATGAGAGCAGTTTAAACAGGGCTCTGTAGTGTAGTTTGACTGTTCTAGAAACATTCCTCTTCCATCTCGTGGAAGTTATGGGCCAAATATCATCCATTAACTATTTAGGTTTTTATTACTGTGGTTTTGAACTGGTTTTGTGCTTTAAAATGCATTTAAATATATTTTGCTGGATTTTATTTTTTATGCTTAAATGCCAAATCTATCTTTTCTATTGAGTTAGTCACCCGTTTGCGTCGTGAATCAGTTTGATCCTGAACTCTTTTCGATCTTTGATTCCTGATGCAGTTTTCCCCACCGCTCAGAAACATTTGTGAATAAGATAAGTTCTAAGGTATAGTGCTACTTACTGTAATTATTTTCTCTATACTAAGCCTAAATGATTTCTTGGCTCAAGGAACGTCTATATAGCATTTCAGAATTCAAAAAGTTTATATTGTTCATCATGTTATGTTTGTCCAAAATATTAGTATTATTATTTTTGCATGGCTCGTGCTTCTCATAGTGCTCTTCTCCAGGCTCGTGTTAGAAGGTGTTTGTGATTGTATCTTTCATATCTGCAGTTTCTTGGCATTCATCTCGGACCAATTCCATGGCAATTATCATTCCTGTACTACCAAGCTGCCAGCTTCATCTGTTGCGAAAGGAAAATGTTTAGCAGTTAGGAATGTTATCTAAAGGGCATCGCTAAAGAATGCTGGACTTCCTTAACATTCCATGTTGTGCTTGTGTAGTGATACATGTGTACTTTGTATTGTGGTAATACTCATGAATTCTAAAAACGTTTCAAGCTCTAGAAATTACTGTGTGACATCATTTGGAAGAGTACTGTTTTAAATACCCATTCCTATGCTGAGGCTTGTCTGTTAAGTAGCTAATTATACCCGGAGTGTCCAGGCCAGTAGTAGCAGTCTGAGCTGCAGTCTGTCTGTCAGAGCCTGACCTGTCTGTCTGTCAGAGCCTGACCTGTCTGTCTGTCTGAGCCTGACCTGTCTGTCTGTCAGAGCCTGACCAGTCTGTCTGTCTGAGCCTGACCTGTCTGTCTGTCAGAGCCTGACCAGTCTGTCTGTCAGAGCCTGACCAGTCTGTCTGTGTGAGCCTGACCAGTCTGTCTGTCAGAGCCTGACCAGTCTGTCTGTCAGAGCCTGACCTGTCTGTCTGTCTGAGCCTGACCAGTCTGTCTGCGTGTCTCATGGACATGACAACCATCCACAGCTGCTGGCCAAGGCTGACTCTCCTGTCATTGGTCTGGTAGTGGATCTCTACTTAGTGGATCTCTGCTTAGTGGATCTCTGCTGTTGTGTTTGTAGAGCCACTCCAGCCCCGGCATGGCCTTCTGCATCCTGCTGGACACATCTGTTAGCTAACGGAGGCAGTGTTGCTGTTTTGATATCCTGTCAAAACGTTGCTCTACTTGTGTTCCTAAGACCCAGTGCTGTAAGTGCTGTTCTACGTCCACATTCGAAGCATGTCTGGGAATCACTGTACCATTTCCAACGGCACTTAAATCTCTTCCACAATATTCTCTGAATGGTCCCTGGAGACAATCCATGTCATCGTAGATCCATCCAGATTCTGTCTCCTCTCTGTCGTCTGTACTGATGAGAGAGAGACAGAGAGAGAGACAGACACACACAGAGAGAGAGAGACACAGAGAGAGAGAGACACAGAGAGAGACACAGAGAGAGAGAGACACAGAGAGAGACACAGAGAGAGAGAGACACAGAGAGAGACACAGAGAGAGAGACAGAGAGAGACACAGAGAGAGACACAGAGAGACACAGAGAGAGACACAGAGAGACACAGAGAGACACAGAGAGACACAGAGAGACACAGAGAGAGACACAGAGAGAGACACAGAGAGACACAGAGAGAGACACAGAGAGACACAGAGAGACACAGAGAGACACAGAGAGACACAGAGAGAGACAGAGAGAGAGACACAGAGAGACACAGAGAGAGAGACACAGAGAGAGACACAGAGAGACACAGAGAGAGAACGTAAACACAAGATCAGAGTTCCCTGGAGTCAGCTGGAGCAGGTGTACCTGAGTATGTGTTGGACACTCCGTGTATAATGTGGAATCATTTTATGCTTGTTTGTATCTCATATCTTAAATTGTTGCACAATCTGCACTATGTCCTGTGTGTGATTTAAGTTTCTTCCCAGCTTCTGTTTGATGTCGTAAAACTGGAATGTAGAACATTTAGTGCCTTTGCATTTCATCTACTAACTTGAACACCTGCTTAATATGGAAAAAATAAGATACATTTATTTTCCTTCGTTACTTTTATACACACTCCTTTGTATCTGATGGTCTGATTTTATATAAAAACTTCCCAACTTCACATCTGTGTCCTGGTCCTCGTCTGTATGTGGTGAGCAAGTCCTCTGCAGTCCTACCCTGTAATCAGACTCGTCTCCACCAGAGATGAGCCCAAACTTGACGGCTGATGACTGGAGGACTAGCTTGCAGCAGGCGTGCATGGGGGAGTTTGTGGATGCTGGTAAAGAAATTCCGTTTGTTTTGGCTAAACGTTTCTGTGGAAGAGAGATCTTAAAGTAAACATCACGTGATTCCACAGAACTTCCAGAGAAGTGAGTTCCGTGCAGTTGAGATGAAAGCTTGTTGAGTTCCAGATAAGGAAAGAGTCTTTAATCTGAAGATTTAGTTTCAGAACTTAAAGGCAGAAAGTATTCTTCTAGTTCCCCATAAGTTAATTGTTCTAGTTTCTAGGGTTCGAGTTACCAACCGCATGGCACTCTGCCTGTCCGTCACAGGGCACCAGGTGTCCAGGACGTTAATCATGTTGGCATGAGAGCGATCTGGTCTAACATGCAGAGGTGTCTGGTCTCTACGGTGATCTGCACCTGCCTACCCCCACAGTAATGGGACAGTAGTTTTATGAAGGTGTTTAGTTATAAGGAATTTAATTCACTCTCAGACAGATGCTCCATAGAGGCAATGTAAGTTATTTATTATGTTCACAGTTGCACAAACAGCTTTATCAATTAAAGACAATAATACAATTACAAAACCACCATACTCCCTTTGAACATCTACGTCTAAATCAGTGTTTGAGGAACAGAATAGTTCAGTGATTTCACAGTGTTGCTTTATACAGTTCAGATAATAGGATTTCACCTGAAAATATGATTCCAGTGTTCTTTGCAGAACAGTATTTCAATAACTATGAAAACAATCCAACAATGTATACACCCTAATACACCAATAATTGTTCTGGTTTAAAACAAATATTTTGATTCACAGTTTATGGTTCAGTAAATAACAAATGAAACAACTCATGTAATATTATACTGACTAATGCTACGTTAAATGATGGCTATACGGCACGTCTGTGTGTCTCTGCTGGGGTGTATGATGACAGACCTACTTCACTGGAAGAGCTTTGTTTCCTTGTCACAGCACATCCCGTCATTACTGGATGGATGGGACGATAAAAGCAGGATTTACAGGAAAACATTTCCTTTCATATATCACCTGTGTGTGCATCAGCTTGTGCCTGACAAGCTTCACATCCTCTTCATTCCCTAGTCTGACTGACTGTTTCACTGAATGTTTCAGAACCAGCACTGTATACGTGCTTACTTAAATATCACCATTAATTACAACCTACACAGGTACAAAGTGAAACAGTACGTTTGTGCTGAGCTATAGTATAATCACATAAATACTTTTTTATCATGTTCACAGTATTCCATGGCAACAGGCTGACTGACTGGTCATGCTACCAGAGGCTGCTCTGGGGAAGAGGCTGCTCTGGGGTAGAGGCCGCTGTGGGGTAGAGGCCGCTGTGGGGTTGAGGCTGCTCGGGGGAAGAGGCTGCTTGGGGGAAGAGGCTGCTCTGTGGAAGAGGCCACTGTGGGGCAGAGGCTGCTCTGGGGAAGAGGCTGCTCTGGGGAAGAGGCTGCTGTGGGGTAGAGGCCGCTGTGGGGTAGAGGCTGCTCTGGGGCAGCCGCTGGGTGACGGTGGCACAGCCCAGGTAGCTTGTGCTGCGTGGCATGGCCAGGTCCTCCGTCAGCTCTCCACTCGCAGGGCAGAAACACCAGATGCTGTGAGAGGCAGCGGCACGCTCCCCTCTCCCCCCGAGGACGTACACCTTCCCCTCACACACCGTCAGGCCACAGCCCTCCTGTCACACACACACACACACACACACACACACACACACACACACAGCAGAGGAGTCAGCTGGAAGGTTCTAAGGAACCTGAATACCAGAGAACTTCCTGATCAGGATCAGGTTTGCGATATGATCGGACATGTCCCTATGATGTACAGATAGGTGACAGATGAACAGATGAAAGATTAAATTGCAAATACTTTAGGATCTAGCTGGAGTAACTTTGTTAATGCGGCCTACCAGTTTCATTGAAACATCAGATACTGCTCTCCAAGTGTTGGTCTTTGGAGTGAAGCTGTAGAGTTTGTCCATGAGTCCTCCTGCTACATAGATGGTGCTGTTGAGTACGGCTGCACTCAGACCTGTCTGAGAGAATGGGCAGCGCGCAACAAACACCCAGCTGTCCTCCTCCGGGTCGTAACACTGCACCTGTTACACACAACAGCAGACACACAGGGTACTGTAACACTGCACCTGTTACACACAACAGCAGACACACAGGGCACTGTAACACTGCACCTGTTACACACAACAGCAGACACACAGGGTACTGTAACACTGCACCTGTTACACACAACAGCAAACACACAGGGTACTGTAACACTGCACCTGTTACACACAACAGCAGACACACAGGGTACTGTAACACTGCACCTGTTACACACAACAGCAGACACACAGGGTACTGTAACACTGCACCTGTTACACACAACAGCAAACACACAGGGTACTGTAACACTGCACCTGTTACACACAACAGCAGACACACAGGGCACTGTAACACTGCACCTGTTACACACAACAGCAGACACACAGGGCACTGTAACACTGCACCTGTTACACACAACAGCAGACACACAGGGTACTGTAACACTGCACCTGTTACACACAACAGCAGACACACAGGGCACTGTAACACTGCACCTGTTACACGCAACAGCAGACACACAGGGCACTGTAACACTGCACCTGTTACACACAACAGCAGACACACAGGGTACTGTAACACTGCACCTGTTACACACAACAGCAGACACACAGGGCACTGTAACACTGCACCTGTTACACACAACAGCAGACACACAGGGCACTGTAACACTGCACCTGTTACACACAACAGCAGACACACAGGGTACTGAAGGCACGTGGCACAACTACATTTCATTACCTTGCAAAAAGTGTCTGTTTACAAAACAATACAGCTTCCAAATGTAGATTTTAGTTGTGAAATTAGCCCAATTCCAAAATCTGTATGAAAATGTAATTGAGTTGTTTTCCCTTGTGTGTGTAAGCGGGTGGTATAGTTTCAATGATCACAGAGGCTAATTGAAATATGAGGAAAAACCTAGTTTAAGAAATTGAATTTAATTTGATCCAACGTAATTGCAGATCTTGTGTTACATAGGAATGTAGTCAACATATTTCCTTGACTATCATGTGCCAGTAAACAGTATTTCAGTCATAAGGAAGTAGATTCCATCTGTTAAGTGTATGAGGTCATGTCAGATCATGTCAGATCATGTTTGAGTATGTTTCCTCACCTCGCTGGTGTTGCAGCCGTTGCTAACGGCGCCCCCGATGACGTAGACCTTCCCGCCGCAGCCCGCCGCCGCCGCACCGCTCACAGGAAGAGGCAGCGGAGACACTTCCTTCCACTGGTTGTCATAGCTACTGTAGACCTCCACACCTGACAACGGCCCCATCCCACTGATGCCTCCAGCCACATACAGCTGCAGGTGTTAGGGGTAGACAAACACAACCACACTGCTCACTGACGGACAGGGCCAGACGTTCCACATTAGATAGTATCTCCTTGTGAGACTGCAGTTTTGAGTAGTGAGGTGTTTGTGGAGCACCAGAGGATGCTCTGTTAGAGAGTAGTGAGGTGTTTGTGGAGCTCCAGAGGATGCTCTGTTAGAGAGTAGTGAGGTGTTTGTGGAGCTCCGGAGGATGCTCTGTTAGAGAGTAGTGAGGTGTTTGTGGAGCTCCGGAGGATGCTCTGTTAGAGAGTAGTGAGGTGTTTGTGGAGCTCCAGAGGATGCTCTGTTAGAGAGTAGTGAGGTGTTTGTGGAGCTCCGGAGGATGCTCTGTTAGAGAGTAGTGAGGTGTTTGTGGAGCTCCAGAGGATGCTCTGTTAGAGAGTAGTGAGGTGTTTGTGGAGCTCCGGAGGATGCTCTGTTAGAGAGTAGTGAGGTGTTTGTGGAGCTCCGGAGGATGCTCTGTTAAAGCCGCTCACCTTCCCCAGCAGGGGGGCCATGGCGTGGAGCCTCCTGCCCTGGGCCAGGGGGGCGACCCGGAGCCAGTGGTCCAGCTGGGACATGTACCTCCACACGTCTGAGCTGTTCAGCTGCCCGCCTGCAGGGACATCAAACAAGGACCATGAGGCCAGGAGGGTCTAAACAGGAACATGAGGCCAGGAGGATCTAAACAGGAACATGAGGCCAGGAGGATCTAAACGGAGCTTTGTGGAGCATTTCCACAAGACACATGTAATATCCTATAAAGTTACACTTGTTTTTTCCCCTTGACAGTGATAAGTGTTAGTTCTACACGCTACACTAGTATGCTTCATGTAGCTTTATATTCTGTCACTGATAGATTAAAATGTATGTCCAAACCTCTTATAGTAGAAAGACCCAACCAATGTAACTGTGTATTTACCTGAGATATATATGTCATTCTGTAGCTCACAGGTGGCAAACTCTGCCTTGGCGTAACCAGGCATGGAGGCGCCTGCCGTCCACTCCTTGGTGTGGGGGTTGTGTTTCTCTGTGAACGACAGCCTCTGGAAACTGTTCTTGTTGGTGCCCCCGATCAGCACAATCATTTCTGCTACGCCCAACGCCCTGAACACAGACAGCTTACTGTTCAAACACACTACCAAGTCTTCACCACAGCAGAATCCTCTTTTCTGATAGTAAACTGCTGTTCTGTGTTCTAGAGAAGCAGACTAACCTTCTGGGCCTGGTCCTGGCAGAGGCTCCCTCCTTCCCCAGAACCTGGAACCTTCTGGCCTGCAGCACCAGGCGTCGGCACTCCCGGCAGTCCATCACCAGCTCGTTGTCCTCCACGGTGTTGAGGAGGAAGACGGGGTCCACCAGGGGCAGATGCACCAGCTCCAGCAGCTCTCTCAGAGCACCCTTCCTCTCTGTGGGGTGGTGTTGGACCCACCTCAGCACCGCCTCCAGCACCACCTCCTCCCGACACACAGGCAGCTGCACCAGCTCCACCACGCCCTCTTTGGCCAGGCACAGGAACTCCTCGTGCTTGCACACCTCAGCGAAGCTGCCGAACAGTAGAGTCTGGCACCGTCCGGCCAGCTGGGTCAGGGAGAAACACCTGGAGAACTCCAGGATGCTCAGACAGGTGGAACAGTCAAGCAGCTCCTCTAGGAAGACCACGCAAGCCCTCCTCAGCACATCCACGTTCAGGAGGTCTGCAGCTTGGTAGACGGTCGTGACGTTGTCCTCGCACAGCGCCACCTTCCCCTCGTACATGAAGTTGAGGAGGGTCTCCATGGTGACGGCAGTGATGCCCTGCATGTGTACGACCGCCTGGCTCTTTTCGAGAAACGCCCCCTGGAACATGGAGCGGAAGTAGAGGCTGGAGGCGCTGAGGGTGGCGCGGTGGCAGGGGAACTCCCCTCCCTCCACCTGCAGGATCACGTCCGTGAAGGTGCCGCTCTTGCGGTAGGCGTTGAGAACCTCCAGGATGTGTTCTGCGTGGCGCGGGCCCTCGTAGAAGTCCCGCCCCACTCTCTTCTGCTCAGCAGGGTTCCCCATCGTACCCAGGAACACAGGGGGAGCTGGAGCTTCTGTGGCTCAACAAGGAAATGTTGACCTTGTTGTGTAAACTGCAGAATGAAAGTCAGATAGTGTTGGAACAAGGAGCAAGGACGCACTTGTTCCGGGAGTACAACTGTACTTAGAAAGATTTGCTGGATCTGATGTTAGTTTAGCCAGTTTTTACAAAGTCAACTCGCTACTACTAAAAATAATAGTAAAAGTAATAATATTACTTTATACAGAAAGTAATAATGTAACTAAACACACTACTCTTACTGAACAATAATAAGTAATAACTAATATATTACTTTTTTGAGTTTCTATGTCTATTGATGCTATTTTAAATGACTAAATTAAAAAAGTATGTCAAAGTTGTTGAAAAGAGATTGTGCTGTAGTACTTAATGATAAGTAGCCTATGATAAAATAATAGCCTTAAAATATATATCGTTTACCAACCTCCACTTCAATGAGCAATACGATAGTTAAAGCACGATAGAAGTATGAAGACGTCAGACGGAATGCTTCGTGTTCTGCCTTTCAGTATGAACTACTTAACTCACGGCCCACGAGCTTTTATAGGCTACCTGCATAAAGATAACAATCTCAATGCGGAGGAATACAGAGGAGGAGCTAGGCCTACGATTACCAGGTAAGGACCATTCATCAGAGCTAGGATCGTGAAAGTGGCCTCGATAGTGTTCAGACATCATAGTGGGGCCCTCTTGTGGACGGATTAGACACTGCATCAATGTGGATATTTGAGAAACGGTTATTTGTTCGGTGATCCCGCTTTACAACTGAAGCCGGACGCTTCCTGCTTGGAAACACAAACTGTTCCTGTTCACTGACACACTTGCCTTTTATGAGGAAGTGGTTTAATATTCACTTTACTTCAACTACAGTATAATAATAATACAAAGTGGCAGATATGGGGTGTAAGCAAGACCAATTTGTTTGTCTGAGACTGGAGAGAAATGTCTAAAAGCCAGCGAAGCGTTTATACGTTTACAGAAGTAGCTATTTACTTTTCAGCACATCCAAACAAGGCAAGGCAAGTTTATTTGTATAGCACATTTCAACAAGGAAATTCAAAGTGCTTCACATAAAGCCATTAAAACATAATGCAAAAGAAAACAACATAACGCTCATCCTTGACAAGACGCCAACATTCAACTTCATACAATATCAGATTGTAGACACACAGAAACACAAATCATTATTGGTAGATGTAAGTAAATCTATGTGAACCTTTTTCCTCACTCCAAACTAACATTAACTTTTCAACCCTTTTGGCTTGGTTGATAGTTATTTGTTTTCAGTTAGGCTACTTTTGAGGCACTACTACCACTGTTTTTTACATCCAGCTGGCCCTGACAGTTGCGTCAACATCACTCTGTATGGAGAAGGCCCCAGCAACTCAATCACAAAAAAACATGCATGCAGATATTGCGAATTGGCACTTGGTAGGTATTCTCTTCGCTCTTTAAATTAGTTTAGGTTAAAGTGGTATTGAATCATCCCCTTATTAGGTAGAATGAGGTGTGTATGCGCTGAAATTCAACAGACATGTATTTCGTGCGCAAAGATACAAGGCAACCGTATCCCAAGCAAAATAATCAGCAGTCAAACCCCACTGTACAAAGAACGTCAACAGTGACGTCAAGGGGTCTTGCAAAGAAGACAAACACACTGCCGCCCGTAGTAAAAAACGTTTATAGGTGTATATGTAGAAATCCTATTAATTGTTATATTAGGCGGTGACATCAATCATAAGTTGTGATGACAGCGTCAATATATGAGATGTGTCAGGATAGCATTCGTATAATATATTTATATTTTGCGCAGGCTTATCTTTTGCCAGCCTAAATTTAGGCCCAAGTGTTTTGGCTTCGATTAATCATGGCGGAATTGAAGGTCTAAGAGGGTTCAGTGTTGACTGTTGAAAAAATAGATATTTTCTTGTATTTGCTTTTGCCCAGCAGTATTTGGATTCGCTAATATGTGAGGAAATATTCGTTCAGACGTTCAGGACTGTGATAACGTCATTGCACGCTCTTCTTTACCGTTTGGTGAGAGAGGAAACTAGCATCTCCTGCTGAATAGAAAGGTAGCATCGTTAGGTAGGTAGCTAGCTAACTAGCTCACTCCCATTTTCGGAAGTCTGCGCAATTTGAAACGTTTTCGTTGTTACATTAGACATTGTTCGTTAAATGTTGTTATATTAGACCACAAAAGCCGTGAATTCATTAACAGATAAGAGTTGTTTCTAAATAATTAAAATGATCAGAGGAAATCACAGGGTAATCTAAATCATACACATTATATTTTTTTACAACGATAACAAAACAATGAAATGAAAGATATTCAGATGTAGTATTTTGTACAGTTAGTTTAACCTTAAAACCAATCATGTGAGCATGGACATAATATGCAGTTAAACAGTATCTTGATCACTTCCAATCAAAATTGTATCTTGTCAAAAGAGAGGACACTATTACTTGCAAGCCCATGTCAAGTTTTGTATGATAAACTGATGTAAGTTATACCACATTGTAGTGATGCAGATTCCTCCTTCCCTCGTCAGTGTTGATGATCCAGCAGGACAAGCCCATGCTGACCTGCAGCATGCCTGTGCTGTGGCCCACACTGGTGGACCTGGGCAGAGATGAGTGTAAAAGGATCCTGAGGAAGCTGGGTATGATCTGATCCTCTACATAGAGTTCTACTGTCTTGTAATGTTAACCCTGCATTGTATGGATCAGTAAGTATTGTGAATGTGTTTTCAGAGTTGGAGGCGTATGCTGGAGTAATCAGTGCTCTGAGGGCTCAAGGAGACCTCACTAAGGACAAGAAGGATCTCCTCGGAGAGCTCACCAAAGTTCTCAGGTTACTGTTGCCGCTCATTCTGCATTGGTAACATTGGGCTGCATTGAGATGTTGTTTTATCAGTTGAACTAAACTCCTCTGTTCATCCTCAGCATCTCAACAGAGAGACATCGTGCGGAGGTCAGGAGGGCAGTGAACGACGAGAGGCTCACCACTATCGCCCATCAGTGAGAAACCTGACGCATGGTCACATGACGCATCTCAGTCACATGACGCATCTCAGTCACATGACGCATCTCAGTCACATGACGCATCTCAGTCACATGACGCATCTCAGTCACATGACGCATCTCAGTCACATGACGCATCTCAGTCACATGACGCATCTCAGTCACATGACGCATCTCAGTCACATGACGCATCTCAGTCACATGACGCATCTCAGTCACATGACGCATCTCACCTCAGCAGGGTCACATGACATGTTCATTATACATGGTGTAATGGTAAAGACTGATAGTACTTCATGTGTGAACGTGTGACTCTGTGTTTCACAGCATGTCTGGGCCCAACAGCTCGTCTGAGTGGTCTATCGAGGGCCGGCGCCTTGTCCCGCTCATGCCCCGATTAGTCCCCCAGACGGCATTTACCGTCACAGCCAATGCGGTGGCCAATGCCTCAGCCAATCAGAATGCCTCTCTCTTGATGCCTGCAGAAACGGGCAACAAAGAAGGTAAGCTCACATGAAGCTTCACTAACCCTACACCCTACCAACACCCTAACACCCTACACCCTCACACCCTACACCCTACCTACACCCTAACACCCTAACCCTGAGCTGACGGCATGGTGCCTAACCATACACCCTAACCCTACACCCTACCTACACCCTGAGCTGATGGCGTGGAGAACACGCCTTCCCTGGAGGTTAACATGTGCTCTGTAATGTTGCAGTGGTTGTTTGCTACTCCTACACAAGTACGACGTCCACCCCCACCAGCACCTCGGGAGGGAGCGCTGGCCTATCAGGAGGTACGGTGAAGGCCTCGCGGCCGGCCAGCCCCGCCTCCAACGTGGTGGTGTTGCCCAGCGGCAGCACGGTCTACGTGAAGAGTAGGTCCAACTGAAACCTTGTGATTTTAGCCAGGAAAGAGTCTAAGTAAACCCTGTGTTAAACCTGTTGTTCATGTGTGTCTGGCCCCTGTGTCAGTGTCAGGTGAGTTCAGACCTGTGTCAGTGTCAGGTGAGTTCAGACCTGTGTCAGGGTCAGGTGAGTTCAGACCTGTGTCAGGTGAGTTCAGACCTGTGTCAGGGTCAGGTGAGTTCAGACCTGTGTCAGTGTCAGGTGAGTTCAGACCTGTGTCAGGGTCAGGTGAGTTCAGACCTGTGTCAGGTGAGTTCAGACCTGTGTCAGGGTCAGGTGAGTTCAGACCTGTGTCAGGTGAGTTCAGACCTGTGTCAGGGTCAGGTGAGTTCAGACCTGTGTCAGGTGAGTTCAGACCTGTGTCAGGTGAGTTCAGACCTGTGTCAGGTGAGTTCCTGTTGTTAACGTGTCTCCTGTCTGTGGTCAGGTGTGAGCTGTTCTGACGAGGACGAGAAACCTCGCAAGCGCAGGCGGACCAACTCGTCCAGCTCCTCCCCCGTGGTGCTGAAGGAGGCGGCCAGGGTGACCCCGCCCCTCTCCAAGACCATCAGCGTGCCTGTGAGCGGCGCCCCCCAAGATCAGCAACATCATGCAGAGCATCGCCAGCTCCCTGCCCCCCCCACATGTCCCCGGTGAAGATCACCTTCACCAAGCCCACCACCCAGACCACCAACACCACCACACAGAAGGTAGCAGCACACGGCCGTCTGTCTAGACACAACATGGAAATACTGTGATAACTGAATGTTGTGACAGAGTGTAAGGTAATGGAAGTTGTTTAGGATTCTTTAGCGATTTCTTCAGTTTTTGTCTTTTTTGTTTCTTCAGGTAATCATAGTGACGACCTCTCCAAGCTCCAACTTTGTGCCCAACATTCTCTCCAAGTCTCACTCCCACAACTACGCGGCCGTATCCAAGCTGGTGTCCACCTCCATGCTGACTGCTGCCAGTCAGAAGCAAACCGTGGTCATCCCAGCCAGCTCTGCCCCCTCCTCCTCCCCAAACACGGTCGCCGTGACCACCATGGTCACCTCTAGCCCCTCGGTTGTCATGTCAACCATTGCTCATGGTACGTGTTTTTTTTCTCCAACATAAACGGATGCGTCTGAGGTAATGGTGTGGTACAGTAGTTCTACAGTATGTGAATGTCGTTTGGTGTGATTGTACTGATAGGAGGCTGTGTGAATGTAGGACATACAGGAGTCTGTGTGTGTAGTATATACTGGAGGCTGTGTGTGTAAACAGCTGGTCGTCTGTGTTCTCCAGGTGGCTCGGCTGCTGGGGTCAGGGTAGCCTCAGCCAGACTTCCATCCCCCAAGACCCTCATGGGCTCCCCCCACCCAGATCCTGGCCCAGTTCCCCAAGCAGGCCCAACAGGCC
Organism: Mallotus villosus; assembly: GCA_903064625.1. Classification (NCBI taxonomy): domain Eukaryota; kingdom Metazoa; phylum Chordata; class Actinopteri; order Osmeriformes; family Salangidae; genus Mallotus; species Mallotus villosus. The sequence continues at coordinate 114,856 of CAEFZP010001523.1, forward strand.
TCCCTGGCCGGGGTCTCCTCCCTGGGCCAGACTCAGACCACCCCCCCTGGCTCCAAGCCCTCCATCCAGAACAAGCTGGAGTCGGGTAAGCATGGCTGGCATGAACTCAAACCCGCTGGGTCATTAAAGACTACCATGTATTGAAAAACACTATCTCTGGTCACACCACCAAGTATCAATGTATCATTTTAAATTTTATTTTTCATGTATGCTTTTTGCCTGTTCTCATCATGATTTCAGACTTGTTGTTCTCTGATGTGTCTGGGTGGTCTGGGTCTGTTCCCTCAGGAGTGAAGATCATCACGCAGCAGATCCAGCCCAGTAAGATCCTCCCCAAGCCCTCTTCTGCAGGCATGACCAGCAGCAGCTCCTCCCCTATCATGGTCGTCAGTAGCAACGGGGCCATCATGACCACCAAGCTAGTCTCCCAGCCCACAGGTAGGTTCATATTAGAGCCCGACCGATAAAGGATTTTTAAGGCCGATACCGATACAAATATTTGGTGATTTAAAAATCCGATATTCCGAAAAGCGTAACAACACAAACTGATTTCCCTAACAGTAGTTATTTGTAGTTTACATTTAGTCACTTTTAGCGGAAGTTCTTATCCAGAGCGACTAAGTACAGGGACACTCCCAGAGGCAAGTAGGGTTAAGTGCCTTGCCCAAGGACACAACGTCATTTTACACGTCCGGGAATCGAACCAGCAACCCTCTGATTAATAGCCCGATTCCCTAACTGCTTAGCCATCTGACTCCTGTTATTATTTCCTCACAAAAATAATATGATAATGCAGTTTCTGATAAATAAAATGTATAAAAATACAAACTTAAGATATGAAATTTAAAGTCCTTGGAACAAAAACACAATTATAAAAAAATTTTAAAACTTTAATATTCATTTATCGGCCATTATAAATGACGATACCGATGGATCGGTAGATGCCTAATATCGGCCGATAATATCGGCCCACCGATATATCGGTCGGGCTCTAGTTCATATCATATCTCTCTATCATGCTCTACCAGGTAGGGTCATATCCCTAACCCTAAGAGCGTCTGCTAAAATAAAAAGACTCAATATCTCCAAGCTGGTATCCCAGCCCACAGATAGTACTTTACCCTGCAGTAATTTTCCTTTCTGCTCAGTTACATTAAACATGGTGTTTCTGCTCAGTTACATTGAAACATGGTGTTTCTGCTCAGTTACATTGAAACATGGTGTTTCTGCTCAGTTACATTGAAACATGGTGTTTCTGCTCAGTTACATTGAAACATGGTGTTTTCTGCTCAGTTACATTGAAACATGGTGTTTCTGCTCAGTTACATTGAAACATGGTGTTTCTGTGCAGGTTCCCAGGCCACCTACTCCAGGCCCAGCGTGACCCCCACCATCGGGGCTCGGATGACCACCACCCCGGGCGGAGCCACGTACGTGAAGACCACCAGCGGCAGCATCATCACCGTCGTGCCCAAGTCCCTGGCCACGCTGGGGGGCAAGATCCTCAGCAGCAGCATGGTGTCTGGTGGGTGTCTGGGGCCGGGGCCGGGGCGGGGCTGGGGGGGCCCAGGCTGGATCTGTACTCTTGGAGTCATTAGCTGCTGTTATAAACTGAACCGTTTCATTCTTCAGGTACAACAACTAAGATCACCACCATTCCTATGACCTCCAAGCCAAACGTGATCGTGGTGCAGAAGACCACAGGCAAGGGCACCACCATCCAGGGCCTGCCAGGCAAGAACGTTGTCACAACGCTCCTGAATGCTGGGGTCAGTATTATATATCTTCTAAAGGGTGTTTGTCAGGGGTACTTAGTCTGGACCAAATCCCAAATTGGTGGGACCCAGGTTCCAAAATGTAGTCTTTTTTTTAAGGAGGTATCCAGTTCTTCCAGTTCTTCCTTGCTGCTCAAGTTCTCATGTCTGCTATCAGCTTGGTGTTTGCTGTGTGTCTGACCGGCACAGAAGCCCTCTCTGTTTCAGGGAGAGAAGACTCTCCAGGGGGCCAAGCCGGCCATCATCACCGCCTCCAGACCCATCACCAAGATGATCGTGACCCAGCCCAAAGCCCTGGTCCCGGGGCCCAGCCCTCCACCACCACCACCAAGATCATCCCCACCAAGATCGTGTACGGCCAGCAGGGCAAGACCCAGGTCAGCCCCACACACACACACACACACACACAGCAGCCCCCCACACACCAGCCCCCAGACATCTCAGAACATCTGGACAACATGATCAACATTTCCATGTACTATATAGCTTATTGTAAATAAATTGTCTTGACCAAAAGGTATGTCTTTTGCTTTGTAGACTAGCTCTTGAAAAACAAAATTCCAATGTTCCTGGACTACTGTTGTCATGGTGTGGTGACTCCTGGACTCCAGTAGTCATGGTGACAGGTCTGGCTGTGCTGCAGGTGCTGATCAAGCCCAAGCCCGTGTTCCAGGCGGCGCTGGTGAGCGAGGCCAGGCAACAGGCTTCCCGCTCCGCAGACTCCGGCCAGGAGGGGGCGCTGAAGGATGAGGACAGGGGGAGTTCTCCCCCCGAGGACCTGGCCCACAGCGGGACTCTGGGTAGGGCACCGCAGGGTTCACCAGCACACTGTGAGAGTTGTCAGATTGGTACCATATCATTGTCGTCCTCCTTCCTTAGAGTCCCAGCCTGTAGTGCACCTGATCTCCACCAGGGGGCAGGAGTGGACTGAGCAGGAGGTGTTGGTGGAGTCCAGTCCCACTATCATCTACCAGGAAGTGTCAGGTGGCAGGGAGGTGCAGCACACCACAGGTAGGCATCGTTTCCATTGGAAACCACCTGCTCTTTTGTTGTTATTGTTACCTGCAGGTGACGTCAGCCTGCCATAAAGAGGGCTGTTCAGTGAAGAACTTAGGGGTTTTCCAGCAGACAGCTGCAGATCATCTAGCGTCGTTAGCAGATACATACTTTGTATATGTTAAACTGATCTGATTTGACTTCAGTTTTCACCAGTGTTTGTTAGCGAATGAAAACGACAATGTTTGATAGGAACAGCTTTCAGTGTTTACCCTACCATTATATTAGGGGGGCGTCCCGCCCCCCCTGGAAGGTCAATTGTTAAAAAATATATATATATTATATAGTGCCAGATCCCAAAATAAGTCATTTATGGTTACCTTTCCTATAAAACAGGTGTATAGCTTGCTCTTTTATTAAACAAACTAAATGGCCTTATGTTATTCATCTTATTTACACGACGGCATGTCACTTCTGTCATTAAAAGAAACACAAAATCACAAAAAAAACTGTAAACCTAGGGGAAACACTGGCTTTCTTGTGCCTAGCTAGTCATGCGATAAATCTGACATCTGCGACTAGTTAATAGATCAAATATTCACATACCCCTGGGATCCCCCAGATTTAGTTTGAAAGAAACCAACAGTTTAATGTTTAACTAACAGTTTGCAAATGAATTGTCTCCTAATTTAGTTCCTTGGTGTTTGGTAATGAAGGGTGTACATCGGCAACACTGATAAACATGTTCATAAGAAGATCTAATTTAGCATCAGTTATATATTCATCCATCACTGAAAACCGATTAGAAAGTAGAAAACAAACATTTGAACAAAAACATAATTGTACAAAAAATGATACTCATTTATCGGCCATTATAAATACCGATATATCGGAAAATGCCTAATATCGGCCGATAATATCGGCCCGCCGATATATCGGTCGGGCTCTAATTTGAATGTGTGTTTACTGTCCAGTCAAGGAGAAGAGTGAAGCTAACCCGAGACAGCACATCGTGGACCTGTGTCAGATGGCAGCTCTTCACACAGCCCAGGAGAAGAAGCCTTCAGAGCCTCCTGGACCGGCCTCCTCCTCTGAGCCCCGCCTCGACTTCACCACAGCTGGTACAACTGTCCTCTGTAATTATCAAACACTAGGCAGTGTGAGTTTGGATGAGATACTTTAGTGAAAGCCCCAGATGAGGTGGTGGTGGAGGTCCTGATCACTGCAGCTTCATACAGTTCCCAGTTTGTGAGATAATCAAGCCGCAGACACACCCAGTTTGATAGAGAGTACCATAAACTGTGCATCCCTGTGTTCCACATTCCAACACAACCTTTAATGATGTGTCTTTGTGCCATGTCATCAGGTACTTGTTAGAATAACACAGTTGTAGTCAATTCATTTTGAACGTTGATGTTTTTAGGGGTTAGGGTAGTAACTCTGAATCACATTACTGCTCTGAAACCCGCTTCCTCTCCTCCTCCTGCAGGCAAGGTGAGCAGGAGACACACCTGGTCCAGCTGGTAGGGGCTGGCACACCTGGTCCAGCTGGTAGGGGCTGGCACACCTGGTCCAGCTGGTTAGGGCTAGCTGTGTCAACACTGAACTGCCTATCACAGTCAAATAGAAACAAGTAACTCTAATAATACTTTTCTCGATCGTGTAAAAATGTGACGCGTAAATAAAGTGTTCTCTCCGTCAGGTGTCGAAGCATACGGAGCTTCCCCCAGGAGGAGGGCGAGCTGGAGGGAGACACCCTGGACCCCCAGACAGGCCTCTTCTACCGCTCCAGCCAGCCCAGACCAGCCCTGCAGGGGCTCCCCTCCAGCAGCACACACCAGGCCCAGCCGGACGCCAGCAGACACACCCCACATTCCACCCAGATCCCAGCCCCCCCAGCCCAGAGCAAGCCCCAGCCCTCCCCCACCTCCACCTCCCCCTCTCTGGGTAAGAGCTCCCCCCCTGCTCCAGGAGCCCCCCCCTGTCCAGCCCCCTCCTTCTGGGGCTGAGCCTGAAAGAGAAGTCATCTGTGTTGGCCGTGGGGGTGTCCCAGGCCCCCCCTGCCCCCTCCAAGCTCCTGCTAACCCCCCAGGCCCCCGCCCCCCCTGCCCCCTCCAAGTTCCTGGTGACCCCCCAGGCCCCCACGGCCCCCTCCAAGCCCCTGCTAACCCCCCCAGGCCCCTGCCCTCTCCAAGCCCCTGCTAACCCCCCCAGGCCCCTGCCCCCTCCAAGCTCCTGGTGACCCCCCAGGCCCCTGCCCTCTCCAAGCCCCTGCTAACCCCCCCAGGCCCCCACGGCCCCCTCCAAGTTCCTGCTAACCCCCCAGGCCCCTGCCCCCCTCCAAGCTCCTGGTGACCCCCCAGGCCCCTGCCCCCTCCAAGCCCCTGCTAACCCCCCAGGCCCCTGCCCCCTCCAAGCTCCTGATAACCCCCCAGGCCCCCAGCTCCCCTGCCCCCTCCAAGCTCCTGGTGACCCCCCAGGCCCCTGCCCCCTCCAAGCCCCTGCTAACCCCCCAGGCCCCTGCCCCCTCCAAGCTCCTGATAACCCCCCAGGCCCCCAGCCCCCCTGCCCCCTCCAAGCCCCTGGTGACCCCCCCAGCTCCCCAGGCTGCAGCAGGCCCCCACATCCCACCACAGGCCCCCTCCACACCCAGCTGTCCCAGCCCCCACCCCTGCAGGCGCACCACCCCCGTGACCTCTGACAAGCTGCCTCTCTCCTGTCAGGTGAGCTCCCTCTGCTCACACAGGCCAGTGTTGTGTTGACGTTAGACCAGTGTTGTGTTGACGTTAGACTGTGATGTCACAGAAGAGATACATGAGCACGCATTGGACACCTGCCTTAGCACTGACCTGTTAGCTTGTCCCACAGTTGGACTGCATGAATACTGCTCATAGCTTCTGTATGTATCAAATAGAGTCCTGTTCTATTTGACATCGATCAACTAAATTCTATAATGTTCTTTGTCCAACATCACCAGAACGTTTGAAAAACGTTTGCTTTGTGAATTAGAGATGTGGTTTTTGGAACTACCCCAAAAACCTTGATTGTTCCTAACACATCCTATCTATCCTTTGGCGTCTCCCTCCTTCTCTCTATCGATCGCACTCTCGAGAGCGCGTGAGAGAGCAGCGAGCTCGACGATATCTCGAACGGACGTACACATAGCCAGAGCTCGAAGCCAGCACGCGAGCGCGCTCTGCAGATAGTCGCGCGCGCGACGCGCGCTGGAGCCGCAGAACGCCAGCGCCCCGCGCTGATCGCACAGGAGGTACACAGGCGCGAGCGTCGCGCGAGCGAGAGATGCGGCGCGAGCGAGCAGAGCAGAGGAGACGAGCGCGGCGCTGCGAGGCGAGAAGAGTAACGGGACACTAGCTCTCTCGATCTCTCTGCGAGTAGCTCTCTCTACTCCCGTCAGTCACACAGTCGACACCCAGCTAGATCGTCAGCAAGAGAGGAGATGCGACTCTCTATGCGATGAGAGAGGATGACCACCTCCCTACTCCCACTCTATCCCTCGCACCAAACTATCCGCTCTCTGCTCTCTCTACTCTATCTCGTCTCTCATCTCTCTCTCTTATCGATCCTTCTGCCTCCCATCCCTCTCCCATCTCTCTCTCTCTATTCTCCCCCTCATCTCTATCTCTCTCTCCTTCTGTCCCATCTCCTGGCGTCTCGACTATCCTCTCTCTCTCTTCTGTTCTATCTTTATCTCTCTCTCTCTATCTCTCTCCCTCCTCCAGCCTCTATCATACGCAGCGTTGCCAGTGTGATAAAGATCACGTTTGGCTCCAGACGGCTCTGTTGCAGCGCTGAGGCCGGAGGCCAGAGCCCCGGAGGATGGAGGCCCAGAGGCTGGAGGCCAAGCCTTCAGACAAGCCGTCCGACATCCTGAAGATCTCCATGATGGAGGCAGAGATCGACCCCAGTTCAGAGGCCATGCTGGTGGACTCCTCCAGCGACTGTAGCCCCTACGGGGGGGGCCCTGGCCGGGGGGGGCCGAGGGCCCGGGCTCCAGCCCCCTCATCAGCAGCTCCCTGCCCCCCTCCAGACCTCCGCAGCTGTCCCGCCTCCAGAGCAGCGACAACCCCAAGAGCAGAGACACCCTGGACGTCATAGAGGTACTTTTAATACAAGACGAGTAATAACCATCGTTATATGGATGCCTTAAACCTTCCTTGTGTTACATGAACACCCCCCTCTCCCCACCCTGCTGTGTAACAGCAGAGTAACAGCTCTCGTCTCCCCCAGGTGATTCCCCAGTTCTCCATCATGCCAGACTCCAGCCAGTCCAACGTGGTGGTGGAGCCCAGCGGCTTCCTCCAGATCTCTGACTACACCAGCCAGCGTCTGGAGGACGACAGCATGGAGGTGGACAGCAGTGTGGAGGAGGTGGCCACTGTCAGCCCCAACCAGGAAGGCGTGGCCGACCAGTCCCAGTGACCACTCCCCCCCAGTGACCCCGGCTCACCCCCCTCCCCCCCAGTGACAAGCCATACCAGTGACCCTCCCCTCCCCCCAGTGACCCTGCCCTCCCCCCAGTGACCCTGCAGTGACCCTGCCCTCCCCCCAGTGACCCTGCCCTCCCCCCAGTGACCCTGCCCCCCCCCCAGTGACCCTGCCCTCCCCCCAGTGACCCTGCCCCCCCCCAGTGACCTGCCCTCCCCCCAGTGACCCTGCCCCCCCCCCAGTGACCCTGCCCTCCCAAGAAACAATGCTCACGTCCTCCTGTGTTGGTGAAGACAGGTTCATAGGAACAGACAGATAGAGATAACCCTAACCCTGTAGGAAGCCTGTCCACGATCATCATGATGTCTGACTGGATGTTAGGGTCGTCAGATGAACACACGATCATCATGATGTCTGACTGGATGTTAGGGTCGTCAGATGAACACGACTTTACTTCAAGCGGACGCTTCATCATCATCATCAGTTAGTTGTTCTGTATGTATACAGGACTGTGTGAACCTGACCCTGCGTCCGTATGGACAGGGCATCAGAACAGGTGGACATGTGACATGTAAGTAGAACTGAAGGCTTTGACAACAGAAGGACCATGCGCATACTAGTGAAGCCAGCGAAGCTGTGAACTTCTGTCTGATCAACTGAGCTGGACTGGAGGAAGACATTCACAATTATTTCATTTTTCTTCACTTTCAGAAGGATATTTTGTAGGCACAAAGTACAGTTTTAGTAAAACAATCCTTTTAAAAAACGCCTGATCTATTGCTATGACAGTTATTGATTTGTATACTAAATTCTTTACCACTTTTATAGCAAAGCTATATGGATGGGTCTGAATATATAAAAATCATAATATACTTACTTTCATGGTTAAGTACAACACGATTAGGAACTTGCTCTAATGTATGCTGATTTCAAATGAAAGCATAATAATATACATTTGGTTTGATCAGTTTCTAAAATCTTTCTAATGTAAAGTGTTGGTTTGTTTTCAGTTACTGATTCAAGCTAATTTGGTAAGTCTTGTATTTTTCCAGGATGGCCACATATAGTGCATTGATTCTTGATTGACGCAAGATGTGTGTAAAAAGTATGTAGTGTGAATAAGTAACTCACTTGTCAGGTTTGTGCTGTAGGGACAAACCTGTGTTTCTAAGGCAACGGTCTTCAGTTTACCTTCAACTGTCTTTCTGTTCTGTCTTCTCTCTTTTTGTGACTTTTAGAATTTTAACTGTATAAAACTTTTATACAAAACTAAATAATTTGTGTTTCCATAGTGAAATGTTCATCTTTGTCAGGATCCTCAAATCAGATGTTTGTTAAATGAAAGTGAAACCACTACAGTTCTGTTGTCACACAGCCTGAGATTCATGTAGGCAGGCTAGTCCTGTACCAGGAGTGGGTTAGGCAGGCTTGTCCTGTACCAGGAGTGGGTTAGGCAGGCTTGTCCTGTACCAGGAGTGGGTTAGGCAGGCTTGTCCTGTACCAGGAGTGGGTTAGGCAGGCTTGTCCTGTACCAGGAGTGGGTTAGGCAGGCTTGTCCTGTACCAGGAGTGGGTTAGGCAGGCTCGTCCTGTACCAGGAGTGGGGTTAGGCAGGCTTGTCCTGTACCAGGAGTGGGTTAGGCAGGCTAGTCCTGTACCAGGAGTGGGTTAGGCAGGCTTGTCCTGTACCAGGAGTGGGTTAGGCAGGCTTGTCCTGTACCAGGAGTGGGTTAGGCAGGCTTGTCCTGTACCAGGAGTGGGTTAGGCAGGCTTGTCCTGTACCAGGAGTGGGTTAGGCAGACTTGTTTGTTTTGACCACATCAGATAACTGCTGTGTCATCAAGAATGAAAAAAGTATTTGCATTGTGGGTAAAGCTCTTAACACACCATAAAGCCTTGTGCTTTGTATGGGTTATCTCGCTAGCTCGCTGTGCTTTGTACGGGTTATCTCGCTAGCTCGCTGTGCTTTGTACGGGTTATCTCGCTAGCTCGCTGTGCTTTGTGTGGGTTATCTCGCTAGCTCGCTGTGCTTTGTATGGGTTATCTCGCTAGCTCGCTGTGCTGTGTATGGGTTATCTCGCTAGCTCGCTGTGCTTTGTCTGGGTTATCTCGCTAGCTCGCTGTGCTTTGTCTGGGTTATCTCGCTAGCTCGCTGTGCTTTGTACGGGTTATCTCGTTATCTCGCTGTGCTTCTGTGAATCTTCCCTCATTCACATCTTCCTGGGACTTCCTGCGGAGGAACATGAGCTCCAGGGAGAGTGGAAACAGGAATGAGATATTACATTACATTTAGTCATTTATCAGACGCTCTTATCCAGAGCGACTTACAGTAAGTACAGGGACATGTACCGAGGCAAGTAGGGTGAAGTGCCTTGGCCAAGGACACGTCATTTTGAACTGCCGGGAATCAAACCGGCAACCTTCTGATTAATATCCCAATTCCCTAACCGCTCAGCCATCTGAGCTAAGCCATCTAAGCATGTCTGAATGCCTTTACACTACATGTTAAATAAGGGAAACGGGAATGGTATATAAGGTCAGATGGCTGAGCGGTTAGGGAATCGGGCTAGTAATCAGAAGGTTGCCGGTTCGATTCTGGCTGTGAAAAATGGCACTTCACCCTACTTGCCTCGGGGGGAATGTCCCTGTACTTACTGTAAGTCACTCTGGATAAGAGCGTCTGCTAAATGTAATTATAAGCATGTCTGAAGGCCTTGTTTAAATGGCTCTGGTTTTCTGTGTCTATAATTAGAATCCTGGTTTTCAGTTTCTATATTAGCGTGCTTGGAGAAGGAAGTGATGTCATGAGACTGTGATCTGCCATCCAGCCCCTCCTACAGTAGCAGGGTTCCATGGAACACTGAGGAACATGTTGAGACTTCCCTCTCACTAAAGCTCTAAACAAGATGCTCATGGTTTGATGAATTTTACTGTAAAAAAAAAGTCCCAACTGAAATTGGTTAGAACATTTTAAAAATCTGTTGCTAAAAATTGAGAACTGAGAGTGGCTATAAAAGAAAAATAAGCAGAAGATAACTTTCACTGCTGAATGTTGTGGTTAGGAGTAATGAACACAGCCAGACACCACAGCCACCTCTGATCTCCCCCTGGAGGGGATTCCTCCTGGGGTCAGACCTGTGTACTTCCATCTGTGTTTATGTTGAAAGGAAGTATTGATTAATACTACCTTAAAAAGCTGTCAACTAGTCTGAACCTCTCACCTACATGCAGTAAATCCCCCAACTAGTGTTGGAGAGAGAGATGAATTACAGGGCCTGTAAGAGGCTCCAGCCACCACAGTGTCAACAGACCACCCTTCCAGGGTCTTTACCCACACTACTGCTGTCTTACTGGGCTTCTGGGAAGCCATATTACCCATCTCTCCCCAAGTTCACTACCATGTTGATTGTGTGTGACATATCCAGGATACCTGCAATCTTCATGATGACAAGCAGCTGTGTGTATAGTGTGCACGTGTCACATTGGAAGCCGCGAGTAACGTTCCCGGTTGTGAGGAGGTCATTGTTTCACATTTGTTATATGCGCCGTTTTCGAGGTTAACTTTGAATGATAATTTTGAGTTAGTCGGCAAATGAAGACCTACACCAGAACTTAACTGTGTGCCAAAAACCTGAGCTCATCGAAGGTAGGCAATGTTAGCTCTGTATTTCAAAATGTTTCGGCTGCCATGCCGCTGGCCGCCGTGCCACTGTTTTGTAGCCGTAGCCTGTTATAGTGTTGTGCAGAATGACCGGTCAATCTGTCGGATACGCACAATAGTGCCGCAACAAGTGCTGGCTCAAATAGTGCGTAATGACCAACACAATTTCATGTAGGCCTAATGTCCCTAACCCGCTGTATCGTGTTTTTTTCCGACGAGAAGAGCTAACTAGCTAATTGGAGGGCCAAGGTTTAAGAGTCACGGTTCGCTACAATTCTAAGAAAATGACACATTGTTGAGTATCCAAAGCCAACAAACACTATTTGCAAGGTAGGCTAAGGAGGTCAGAGAGCTATGTTATTTAACTTCACTCAACATGGATGTTATGTAAGGGATAATGCCCGACGAGGTTAACGATATCACCTCATAATGGACGAAGCGGAGGACGGTTGCTTCCGCAGAGTCCATTATCAGATGATATTGTAGGCTACACCTCAAAGGGCATTATCCCTTACATAACATCCATGTTGAGTGAAGTTAACTAGATAACGACCCATTCATTTGAATCAGGTGTGTTGGAGCAGGGCAACATCTAAAACGTGCAGGACAGAGGTCAAAGACCTCTGGATGGCTGCAGCCTGTGTAGCAAGTTGAATAGCTAATTGATTTGATGAGCGGTTACGTGACACTGACACAGTAAATTCAGAAAAGTACCTTTTTGCAAATAGGTTAAAATAAATATTGAAGTCACTCATTGTTGTAATGACATGTTAGCATGTTAGTCTTTCAACATTGTAAATGGAGGCTTTGACTGGGTGCCTGTTGTTATGGTTACTTCTTTCAGGCACTTTGTAAAGTGCCTGAAAGAGCATGTGCTCATACTGTGAACAGACAGTTTTGCTGCAACAACGTAGGTGTCCGGTATCACCGGATAATGGACACCCCTGCAGCCAATCAGAATCGAGTATTCACCCAGACATGGTATAGTAGTATCAACCAGTGTTCCCTGTCCAACGCTTCCCCCTGATCACTGTGTCCTGCACGACACACGTGCTGTTATGCTGTTTGGTGACCAGTGTGTTTGTTGACCAGCGTTTTGTGTTATCTGTAAACTCGACCACAGTAAGTAGAGAGAGAGTTTGAGGCAGAGAATGTGATCTTTCCTTTGGACTAAACAAGTTGGCTGTAACCAGAACAGCCACCACACACACACACACACACACACACACACTGCCTGTTAGAGGAGAGCGCAGGGGACATTAATAACCTGAGCTGATGGTCATCTTTGACCTCTTGGTTTCTCAGGTTCCTTTCCTGTTACAGAGGTCAAACTTGAAACCAGAATCACCGTCGCTGAGGGGCAGCTACCTGTGGAGGGAAGGACAGAGATATGGAAAATCCCCTTTCTCTGTAAAGTAGTTGTTGTGTTATACTATGCTGTGCCTAGCCATTTAACAACTTTCCAGAATCCCTTATGAAAACTTTTACTGAAGTAAAGAGTGCATGAATGTTATTAAATAGATTGCAGTTGTAATTTGTATCATTTGAATAAGTCAATGAGCAAATAAGGAAGTCCCTTTGTCTGAGAAGTACAGTATCAAGTTCCCCCACTCACATACAGACCTCAGCTTAGCACAGGGACACTGGCAACACATATAGAGGGTTTACATTACTCATCTGGTGAATAGATCCAACAAAACCATCGGGGACAGTACAGATGAGAGGAACTGAAATGCCCTAATTGTGAACTGATCACAAGTGATATCTTACTCTGTGCGTGCTCTGTTTGGAGGAAACATTCCATTTCTAATTCTACATTATATCCTACGGCTGTCTGTGTCTGAAACGGCTCTAGAAGTAGGTCTAATGAAGCATGTTACCCAGTTGCATGGCAACGGTAACTAGCTAGCTGCTTTGGAGGGGGCACAACGGTAGGCCTAACCTTTATTGATGTACAAATGCTAAAGAATATAACAATATAACATGCCTTAATTTTAAATGGTGGGCAAACTGAGTAGAGCTAAAACCTTTGTTGAGGAACTGGGCTGAGGTGCCGCAATGCAGTTTGTATTTCGGTTGTAAAAGTTCAAACTTCTCCCCCCCTAGGGTTCTCCTTGCAGGGTTCTCCTTGCAGGGTTCTCCCTGGTTCTTCAGATGCACCCTCTGGGTGGTCATGTTCCTCTGGGTGGTCATGTTCTCTGGGTGGTCATGTCCTCGTCTGTTTCATCTCTCTGTAGTTGATCCTAACAGAGCTGTTATCACCCAGTGCCAAAGTAGATCAATTTGACCCCTTAACAACCTTGCTCTGTCAGCAGCTTAGCAGATGCACTGCCAAGCCAATTATTATCTTTCATCACAAAGCCCTCTGCCTACACACACTCTACACACTCTACACTGTCTACACTCACTCTACACACGCTGTCCACACTCACTCTACACACACTGTCCACACTGCACACACTGTCTACACACACTGTCCACACTGCACACACTGTCTACACACACTGTCTACACACACTGTCTACACACACTGTCCACACTGCACACACTGTCTACACACACTGTCTACACACACTGTCTACACACACTGTCTACACACACTGTCTACACACACTCTACACACACTGTCTACACACACTGTCTACACACACTGTCTACACACACTGTCTACACACACTGTCTACACACACTCTACACACACTGTCTACACACACTGTCTACACACACTGTCCACACTCACTGTCTACACACACTGTCTACACACACTGTCTACACACACTGTCTACACACACACTCTACACACACTGTCTACACACACTGTCTACACACACTGTCCACACTCACTCTACACACACTGTCTACACACACTGTCTACACACACTGTCTACACACACTCTACACACACTGTCTACACACACTGTCTACACACACTGTCCACACTCACTCTACACACACTGTCTACACACACTGTCTACACACACACTCTACACACACTGTCTACACACACTGTCTACACACACTGTCCACACTCACTCTACACACACTGTCTACACACACTGTCTACACACACTGTCTACACACACTGTCCACACTCACTCTACACACACTGTCTACACACACTGTCTACACACACTGTCTACACACACTGTCTACACACACTCTACACCACTGTCCACACCACTCTACACACACTGTCCACACTAACTCACTCTACTCTACACACACTGTCTCACCACTGTCTACACACACTGTCTACACACACTGTCTACTCACCACACTACACCGTCTACACATATGGTTGTTGTTAGCTGTATGCCCCTCTGTGGCCTATCTTAACCCTTTCAGCAGCAGCATTATTGCTAACAAGTTGTGATTATGTACACATGGTACTACTGAAGGTACTACTGCCTCGCTGGGGAGACATGGAAAAGGTAGATAAATCCGTGCTTGTTGTACGCTGGGGCTGGCTGGACATAGAACTAGAGTTACCATCGTCCTGGGGCAAGTACTTTCCCGGGTAGCTTACGTCCTACGCTGGTCTGGGTGAGACTTTAGCATCTCAAAAAAACACTGGCGGTTTCCCATAGTAGGATCGGTCTAAGAGCGGAAGGAAGAGGCTAAGGTAAACAACTTAGTGAGGGGGCGTTCCTCTGAGGTCCATAGGACAGTCCGAAGATGTTCTTCCTGACCGAGCCGTGAGAGAGCCGGTGAAAATATAGGAGAGAGCCTATGAGGTTGTTCCTTTCCGGTAAACAGCCCTGAGAGGAGGGGCCATATCCTAAGGGGGGCTACCTCAGACGAAGGGAAAGGGGGGGGGGGGGGGTCGTGGGGGGTTACTGGGAGGGGGAGGCAGAGTGGGGGAGGGGAGGGGCGCCGGGGGGGGGAAAGGTGCCGGATGGGAAGAGAAGGACACAGCCAATGGGGATGGGGGGGGGGGGGGGGGGGGGGCCGTGGCCTCCTAGAGGATACATACCTCTCCTGAGACCTACTGGCGAGAGCAAACGTAACTCCCTGATCCGGCAGTCATATTCCAATTGGAAAGTCTGAAGCCCTGCAACGTAGGACGATACTAAGACCCTAGCTCGCAGAGGATGTAAGGAAACTAAAAGGGGAGACACGGGAGTGCCCTCCTATAACACTTACTATTTGGATAAAAGCATGAAGGGAGGAAACGTCAAAATCCATATCCTTCTCCAGTCTTTCCATTTGCGAAAGATAAAGAATCTTTCGGCATCCGTCGAAGCTGAGCCTGGCAGAGAGGGATTTAGAAAACACACAAAACTGGCCAAGGAGGGCGAAAAGTCACATGAGAAATCATAACAAGTTTACTCTGCTTCTGAGGGGACGATACTAACAGCTGTTCCTAGGCATAATTAGACGACACTAAGCAGGGGATTAGATTACTCCTCAATTATCCCTTCCCCTCCAACATGGCTGATGTGTCTCACTGTATGTGTTGATCACCTCACATGAAAATGCAGGATTACAGTAGTGCTTCAATGGAACTTGTACAAGATACAGCGACCTTTGAACAATATAGCCTGTTATGAAGTCAAAGAGGAAACAGGGCTGTCAGACAAAAACTTCTGGTATTGACTGTTCAACAAAAGAATGTGGAGTTTAATTAGTAAATGTAATCAAGCCACGAAGCCTGATAGGATGATGGGTTCATGATGTTTCACTTTAATCCAGTCCATAAAAGGCTTTCTCCACCATCGCTCACATGCTGTATTTAGCCCAGTCATTCCTGCTCCCCTCTAGAGCTGTAGCCTGTTCATTTTTCATGTTCATTTATTTTTCACAAAATCATACCATGTATGGCAACCATGAAGCCATTTATGGCAATATTTCACTGCAGATATTTATGACTCAGACACTCTACTTTGTTAGGTCTGATCTGTCGTTGGGAAATGGTTTCAAGCTGCAGGAAAACATCTGTTTCCTCTTAAAACTCCAACTTTATTATTTCATTGTATTTACAGAGGGCACAGGGTCTGTTCTTTGGGACAACATCCTTCATCCCCCCTGAGGGACCTGGTTGTGTGCCAGTGATGACCAGGGATTATGACCTCACATTTCCTGATAACTAACCAATCACATAACACAGTGATTGAATTACAGTATAATACATGTCCAGGGAAACAACAGTGTAATATCACTGGAAGATTACAGTTGGACAGTACTGGATGGATCATGTTGCGCTGGCCTCTGCCTGCCTGCCTTGGAGGTCTGCAGACTGGGGTTAGTACAGGGAGAAATAAACAGATATGCCAACAGATACGTGTGTGTGATAACGGATGTGAGCGTGTGACTACATATGAGCTCTTACAGTGCGTCAGAGAAGGTTGTCTGTGACGGCGCTGACTCGACCTGATACAGATCTGTGTGTGTGTGTGTGTGTGGTGTGTGTGGTGTGTGTGGTGTGTGTGGTGTGTGTGGTGTGTGTGGTGTGTGTGGGGTGTGTGGGGTGGGGGGGGTGTGTGGGGGGGGGTGGGAGGGGGGGGGTGGGGGGTGGGGGGTGGGGGGTGCGTGTCTGCTTGGTCTTTCTGTGTCTGGCTTCTCTCTCTCCAGGTCCACAGTTCTGACTCCCACTCAGAAACAATCACATTTTTCATGTTGAGTAATCTTAGTGTTCCTCCAGTCATACCCTAACCCCCATCTCCTAACCCCCATCTCCTAACCCCCATCTCCTAACCCCCATCTCCTAACCCCCATCTCCTAACCCCCATCTCCTAACCCCCATCTCCTAACCCCCATCTCCTAACCCTCTCCCATCAGGAACACTACTCACCCTCTCCCCCATCTCCCAACCCTCCCACCAGGAACACTACTCACCCTCTCCCCCATCTCCTAACCCTCTCCCACCATGAACACTACTCACCCTCTCCCCCATCTCCTAACCCTCTCCCACCCTAACACTACTCACCCTCTCCCCCATCTCCTAACCCCCTCCCACCAGGAACACTACTCACCCTCTCCCCCATCTCCTAACCCCCTCCCACCAGGAACATTACTCACCCTCTCCCCCATCTCCTAACCCTCTCCCACCAGGAACACTACTCACCCTCTCCCCCATCTCCTAACCCTCCCACCAGGAACACTACTCACCCTCTCCCCCATCTCCTAACCCCCATCTCCTAACCCCCATCTCCTAACCCCCATCTCCTAACCCTCTCCCACCAGGAACACTATCACCCTCTCCCCCATCTCCTAACCCCCATCTCCTAACCCCCATCTCCTAACCCCCATCTCCTAACCCTCTCCCACCAGGAACACTACTCACCCTCTCCCCCATCTCCTAACCCTCTCCCACCAGGAACACTATCACCCTCTCCCCCATCTCCTAACCCCCATCTCCTAACCCCCATCTCCTAACCCCCATCTCCTAACCCTCTCCCACCAGGAACACTACTCACCCTCTCCCCCATCTCCTAACCCTCTCCCACCAGGAACACTACTCACCCTCTCCCCCATCTCCTAACCCTCTCCCACCAGGAACACTACTCACCCTCTCCCCCATCTCCTAACCCTCTCCCACCAGGAACACTACTCACCCTCTCCCCCATCTCCTAACCCTCTCCCACCAGGAACACTACTCACCCTCTCCCCCATCTCCTAACCCTCTCCCACCAGGAACACTATCACCCTCTCCCCCATCTCCTAACCCCCATCTCCTAACCCCCATCTCCTAACCCCCATCTCCTAACCCTCTCCCACCAGGAACACTACTCACCCTCTCCCCCATCTCCTAACCCTCTCCCACCAGGAACACTACTCACCCTCTCCCCCATCTCCTAACCCTCTCCCACCAGGAACACTATCACCCTCTCCCCCATCTCCTAACCCCCATCTCCTAACCCCCATCTCCTAACCCTCTCCCACCAGGAACACTACTCACCCTCTCCCCCATCTCCTAACCCTCTCCCACCAGGAACATTACTCACCCTCTCCCCCATCTCCTAACCCCTCTCCCACCAGGAACATTACTCACCCTCTCCCCCATCTCCTAACCCTCTCCCACCAGGAACACTACTCACCCTCTCCCCCATCTCCTAACCCCTCTCCCACCAGGAACATTACTCACCCTCTCCCCCATCTCCTAACCCTCTCCCACCAGGAACACTACTCACCCTCTCCCCCATCTCCTAACCCTCTCCCACCAGGAACACTACTCACCCTAACCCCCATCTCCTAACCCTCCCACCAGGAACACTACTCACCCTCTCCCCCATCTCCTAACCCTCTCCCACCAGGAACACTACTCACCCTCTCCCCCATCTCCTAACCCTCTCCCACCAGGAACACTACTCACACTAACACTACTCACCCTCTCCTAGAGCTACACATGCTGTCACACTCACACTCACCCAGACCCAGTAAGGACGTAGTGACTGATGAGATTTATTATTTAACTCCAAATTGTGGGGGGGAAAGAGCCCTCCTGCATTTTAAAGAGAGTAGTATTGTTACAATTAGGCAGCTGCTAGGCTTCAAGCCCTTTGTGAGGGGACGACAACAACAAACAAGACCATATGCTATTCGTTCTGAGATCAGTGTTTGTATGAAAAAGACATTCCGAACATTTTGTTTGGGCACTTTGAGTTGCGTCCAAGAACTGTCTGTAGAACAACTTGAAACTCTAACCCTAAAACAAAACACATTTTTAGCAATACATAACAAAACTGCCCTTCACTCTTAGCCAAATCACACAGAACAGGATTTTATTTAATGACCTGAAATAGGCCAAAGGGTAGAACTAAACATTTTTTATTTTTGACGTTTGTAATGTGTTGGATAGAGTTGGGAATACTAGTAAAAATAACTGATGATAGTTGAACATCAACATTTTGAACCTCTTATTCAAAACATGGTATTTGTAGTTATGATTATAGATTTATGTTCTGAGATGTAATCTGAAGTTGATCTTCTGGGAATCTGAAGATGAGAATCTCCTTGAAACATTCTGCTGTTTGGTGATTTATTTAATCTAAGACACTCTTAGTGAGGTCAGCTATGGTCAACGTGCAGAGATGGCAAAAGTACACACATCCTTCACTCAAGTAGAAGTACAGATACTCAGGTTAAAAATACTTGAAAAGTTGAAGTACTGACTACACTGTTTCACTCAAGTTAAATCAATGAAGTTAAGTCATTGACTCAAGTTAAGTCATGAAAAGACACACAGCGCATTAGCCAGGAATTCTATGCCAACAATTTCGAACATTTCCCTCATATATGGCCGTGGGTGATCAGGAATGTCTCTATTCTCAGTCATGTTGACATCACTAACTCCCTCTGTCTCATACATAACATTAGCCATTATTCTTGTTAACTTCTGCCTTGCTCCATTGTAGCTTCTTAGACTAGCTTACTTGTTAACAATGTTGGGGTTAGGGTTAATGTTGGTCCCAAACATTAAAATTAGACACGCTTCCGGTATTTCCTATTGTCTAACAAAGGCATTGTTTCTTCAGAATTAGTAACATTACATACCCTGCAGAAAGCAGTGAATAACTGGGCAGTTTGAAATATTGAAAAGACATACTTTGTATCTCTTCAAAATGGTTTTTCCATGGAGGGTGATTACAGATGACATCTATTGAGTTTAACATTAACTCTAACCCTAACCCTCATGGACTAGGGTTCTCTCTAGAACAAGGGTTCTCTCTAGAACCATGTTGAGATGGTCCTAGTGCTGAGGGGCACCATGCCCTGGAGTTCAGTGACTCAGCACTTGGTCACGAAGACCAAAGGAATGAGGGGCTGCTTCCAATCAGTCTCCTGAGCGTTCTAATCTGAGCGTTCTAATCTGTAGTCATCAACAACAAACAAGCCGACAAAACTCCCAAACCAGGAAGTGTGCGTCAGAGGAAATGATCCCTAGGTGTGGTGGTCTGCCAGCAGCATCTGGGTGCTGGAGGAGAGGGGGGCGAGCTGTAATAACAAGTCTCTGTTCTAATGAGTCTGTTTGGTGTTTGTGTGCAGTGAGAACCATCACATGTTAAATCTACGCTGATAATACCATCCTGCGTAACTCAACAGAGAAACAGTCCTCACCCTAACCCTCAGCCTCACCCTAACCCTCAGCCTCACCCTCCCAGTGTGATTAAACCGTGTCAGAGAGGTCCCACCTCTCTCTCCTGACTGACTTCAATCACCTTGCGACATAATTCAGACATGAACTGAGACTCTGATCCTCCACCAGGTCAGACTCTGACCCCATCAGCCCTCCTCCCAGGCAAAGCTAACATTACACCAGTTCTTCAATTGCACATCATAATACAATTATGACTAGATTATCTGAAATACTACAGTTGGTATACCAGTGTATAGTGTGTAATTTTGGGCATTATGCAACAATCAAAACAAACGGTCTGAATTCCACAGACACAGTGTATTCCACAGACAGTGTTTTAGAAATCTGTATAAAACGTGCCTGTTTCTGAGTATAACTCTTGTACAAGTCATGACGAACAAGATTAAAGAGTGGTTTTGGGTTGGAGTATTTTAGCCTGGGCACCTGTCAAAACAGAGAGGTCCTCAAGAAGACGTGTTGATCAGAGAAAGAGCTCCTGCAGGGCTTCAGTCTGGGGAGGCCGTGTCATGGAAGAAAAATAAATCAAGCTGCCGTAGAAAGGAGTTCCCTAATTGATTCCACTTGTGCTTGTAAACTTGAAAATGCAACTCTATAGCAAGAGGCCTTACTGTAGGGAAAACGCTGCAAATCAAAGGGGGGCATGTTACAAGATACAGGAAGTAGAAAATACAGCAGAACCATCTGAAAATACCCAGCAGTTCATCTGGGACAGTATGATAGCAGTGTAAACTAGCAGTCTGGATCCACCTAGTTTTAAACAAGTGGGAGGGATGCAGTGGTTTACAAAGATTAATTATAATACAAATAATAAGTCACAAAAAAATTATAATTTATCTTGTCATTGTTTTATTTCAAAAATATTTGTGATAATGTGAAGAAACTTTTCTCTGAAATCCCCCCAAATCCCTTTCTTCAGAAGAGTAGATGGGGTGACGCACGACGTCTGAGATCAAAGCCTCATTGAGAGAAACTTCTTGTTTCCACAGTAGCCAGAACTCCGCAGAGCTTCTCCAGCTCTGAGGATCTGAGGATCTCTCGACAGGAAGGAAGCTGGTTTACACACAACCCTTTTCTATAGCTCGACTGTCTCTAAAGGATACAAGAGCTTCACAGGGAGGTCAGTTATACTGGAGAAGTCTCATGATGAGCCATGACTGGAACCATTAGCCTAACACGTTTGATTTTGTTGCTCCGTGACAAACAGCATCACGTTATACCCCATGACTTAGGAACACAGAAACACTGCATCTCTCTGATCCACAGCCAGACAGAGGGAATCAGGAGGAATACTTAAGGGAGGACGGCAGACATAATTGCCTCAAACACAAACAAATGAAGAGTGTTTGTTAGGAAGTCCAGGAAGTCAGGCCGGCCGTGAGGTCATGAAGATGCAGATTACATTTGTTTGTTCCTGACGAACCAGTTTGAATCTGCTTTGACAACTGTCCTCACTTCTAACAATCCATTTGATGTTAAAGGGGTGATTGACTGGGTTTTTTGAGTATTTTACACTGTTCCTTAAGGTTTCCGAATAGGGTATGTAACATTGTTTTGGCTGAAAATGGCCCGGGTGCTGTTCTATGCCCTCTTTTACATCCAGCATTTTTTTCCCGGGAAAAAACGCTAGCTTTTTTCCTTATATCATTGGTATTTAGATGAGCTGTGCGCTGATTGGTTGGTTTACAACGAGCGAAGCTGCGGAGCAAAGACGGCCAACAGCACTCACTGAAACAAGAAGGTGGCGACTTGAAATAAAAACGTACAAATAAATCTATTGTGTCTACACAACACTGTTTTCAACAGATTGACTAGATATAATTTGAAATTATTACGGTAGTTTCCACGTCTGTTGTCGAAGCAAACAGAATCGCCTTAGGTGGGTAACGTTAGCACTACAGCTTAGCATACAAACTATCGTGATTCAACACAGCTTCAGTTAGCTCTAGCTATCTTACTGAAAAATAGATCTGGACAAACATGCATCTGAATTGTAGATTTACATAACAACACGGGTTATTTATTTGAATGAAACATAGTCAGGAACATGAAATAACGTAAATCCAATTGCCAATAAACTAGGCTAAATCATAACACATTCATGCTCTTGCATTAGCAAGCTATTCTGGTTTACATGCCTACAGTATAGGTGTTTTCGCTATCTAGCTGTTCTTACATTCCTTGCAAATCACCGATGAAAAACAGATGAGCTTGAGTCTAGTTAACATTGACTAGACGGTTATGGCTGATGTTTGTTTATACCGTAGCATAGAAGATCTCTGTGCAGTTGCGCGAACCATTTCACCAAGGACGGTTTTAAAAACCTGGGAATATGTAAAGCAGGATTTGCTATGAAGCTGTTGCTGAAAAGAGGTGCGTTCCGACCTTAGTTATGTTCATCAGAACCGCAAACTGTAGTATGATTTTGTCAGTAACAGTTATTAGCAATGCTAACGTATCCTGTATCTAGCACAGCCTTTCTCCAGTTATTTCGAATAGATAGTCTAGACAGGCGTCAGCAAAAGGCTAGACTGCTTTCGTTTTCTGGCTATTTTTTTGGAAGCTTCCCTTCTAATGCCGACTACAGCTAGTCTAGCTAGTCATTTGCTAAGTAAGGTATGTTGATGTGTTTAGAAAAGTAGCGTCGCTACCTCGGACTGGGCAAGAACACCAGTGAGTGGGCTGGTCTGGATGTACATTTTGGGGCGTGACAAAGACACAGACCAGAGCCAATTGAATGCGCGATACCCTCCCGACGTCAGTAGGGTGGATTTTTCCAAAAGCTACCGTTCTACAGCTAGATTTTTTTCTTTTTGAGATTTGCATGGGAAATAAGTGTCAATGGACTTTGAGGTTCACTGTATGTTCATTTTACCCACCGAACTGTCGTTATTCAACTATGACAAGGTAAAAACGGTTTTGCAGTCAGTGACCCCTTTAAGAAGTGATTTTAGCAGCATCTTTTTGTAGTGCCACTGAGTAGTTTTACTAATATCTTCTTGCAACCAACACCACTTGGTACGATAACTGACCTACACATAGTTTTGCCCCTGAGAAGGGTCTGTTGGCGGGGGCGTTGGGAGGGGGTGTTGGGAGGGGGCGTTGGGAGGGGGTGGTCATTAGTGTTTGATTGCAGACCTCCTCGGGCCTCACTGTATAACCGTGCCTTTAACATGACCAAGCAGAGCTGTCCACCAAGCAGAGCTGTCCACCAAGCAGAGCTGTCCACCAAGCAGAGCTGTCCACCAAGCAGAGCTGTC
The DNA here is from genome assembly GCA_903064625.1 of Mallotus villosus. Lineage (NCBI taxonomy): Eukaryota > Metazoa > Chordata > Actinopteri > Osmeriformes > Salangidae > Mallotus > Mallotus villosus. The sequence continues at coordinate 138,087 of CAEFZP010001523.1, forward strand.
AACCTGGGTCCAGCATGATGAGAACATGAACCACTCATATGAGACACATACCCTTGGGAAGGAGCCACTCTATTTATTTTAGAGACGTGATTGCCTAAACACATGGCTGACCAATAAAGAAACAGTTCGTAGGTCTCACGCTAGGTTTCACCGCAGTACATACATTCTTGGAATACTTTCTTTTTTTCTTAAAAAAATTTAAAGGGTTCTTTCCATCTGTTTTAATAATTCTATGTCTATTTGGGCTCTAACAATGCATGCCCAGTGTGCACACTGACTCATCAAGTCAACAAACCAACACACACACTACTTGTATTTGGGGTTTGAGGTAAAGAAGGATAAGGTTACCAGGTGTTAGTGTGACACCTTTGCATGTGACATCTATAAAGAGACAATGGTCTATTTGAACATGTACTTCCCTGCCTAATCACAGTCAGGACACGATCCAAACATACTATTGTACATCGAATCTTTAAGCACTTCTCCATCTCACCATAATGATTAAAGTACACAAATAAATCATTCTTAAACACAATGCCCAGCAAAGTTAAGGAGCTGATTCACTGCTTTATATCCTCCCTGTGTTCACCTCACCCCTGCAGACCAATCACATTTACATGTCTTGGAAGTGGTGTTTCTAATGACATCAGAAATATGGTAATATGTCAGAACTGAACCTTAAAGCAAGAGTCCTGTTTTTGAATATCTGCTCAGAAAAGGAAGATAATATGTTATACAGATGGGTTTATTTATGAAAATACAAAACTTTTTCATATGTTACAGCATTTTCTCAATTTCATGAAAAAGTGGAAATGGTGACTTAAGAGAAACTGTGTATCACACTGGGCCTCATCACACTGGGCCTCGTCACACTGGGCCTCATCAGACTGTGCCTCATCACACTGGGCCTCATCACACTGGGCCTCATCACACTGGGCCTCGTCACACTGTGCCTCGTCACACTGGGCCTCATCAGACTGGGCCTCATCACACTGGGCCATATCAGACTGTGCCTCGTTAGACTGTGCCTCGTCACACTGGGCCTCATCACACTGGGCCTCGTCACACTGTGCCTCGTCACACTGGGCCTCATCAGACTGGGCCTCATCACACTGTGCCTCGTCACACTGGGCCTCATCACACTGGGCCTCATCACACTGTGCCTCGTCACACTGTGCCTCATCACACTGGGCCTCATCACACTGGGCCTCATCAGACTGGGCCTCGTCACACTGGGCCTCGTCACACTGGGCCTCGTCACACTGGGCCTCATCACACTGGGCCTCGTCACACTGGGCCTCATCACACTGGGCCTCGTCACACTGGGCCTCATCACACTGGGCCTCGTCACACTGTGCCTCATCACACAGGGCCTCGTCACACTGGGCCTCGTCACACTGGGCCTTTTATTAAGTCCACATTCTACCCACTACCTAGCCTACGCACACACACACACACACACACAACACACACAGTGACAGCAGGCGATCATCTATTGTACAGAAGACAATGATAGAGACAATTACCATATTTTAGGTATAGACAAGACCATCATCTTCACTTACATTATGCAGAAGCCTGAAGCCATTCTTTGGAAAGACTTGGAGCACAATATTCTCCTTAGTGTTATACATTTCATGTAATAAAAACATTTACACACCAAATAAAACAGTTCTATAAAAATACATATATATTTTTTTAAAGCAGCTCATATTTCATTAAAAAAGTTACATGTGCAACCCACTGTGTCGATATGGAGACTTTTATGTGAGAGAAAAAAGCTAGAAATATCAGCCATAGGGCCTTGAGTATTCAACACCTGGGCTCGTTCATGCTTATAAAGTATGTTAAAAGTGACCGTTTCTGTTTCTGGCCTTTCATTTGTTATTGTCAGTTAATTTCTGTACAGTCTGTACAGCTTTGCTGTATTAATCAGAATCAGTCACCTCAAGTGAATCATTCTACTTCTTGGAAAATATAATTATTCTTGTTGAAAAGATCCCCTTATGACGGCACAGCAATACTTCTTGTATGACACAAAAGTAAACATGAAGGCTTTTACGTTACACAGCCTTTTCCTTCATGCTTGGTTTACTCAAACTTTTGACATTCCCTCAATGTCAGCTTAAGAAGGAAAAAATTGAACTTCACATTAAAAGGCACCAATGTTCTTCATGTTTCCGGAGTTCAGGATTGTCCTTCCACCCAATCACATTGGGTTCAGGTTGGGGGGGGGCATGTTCATCATGCCTTGAAGCTACTGTTGAACCTTCTTTTCCTTGGAAGGCACACCTTGACAAGCAGCGCTAGTGCTGCTATTAACACCACCGTCATCACTACAACTATGATGATCCAGCTCTTACTGAGAGTCTGGCAGTGTTCCTGGGTCACACTCCCGATGTTCCTCTCCACAGGCTCGGGGCCCTGGTTGTCTAGGCAGGTCGCCGTGGCGATGTCGGGGACGGTGACGGCCGCCTGCTGGAGCATGAGGAGGAGGGGCAGGTTGCTACAGCAACCCAGCGGGTTAGAGCCCACATACAGCACCTTCAGGCTGCGCTCCAGCGCAACCACCGTCTCATACTGCACTGTCACCAGGCTGTTGTTCTGCAGGTTCAGGGACTCGATGGACGACTGCTTGTTCCACAAAGGGAAGGTGGTCAGCTTGTTAGCGGAGAGGTCCACAACCTTTAGATTGCCCAGCAGGGAGAGGTCCGGCTTCAGTTCTGGCATGTGGTTTTCCTTCAGTGATAGATGAGACAAGGAGTTTTCCAGACCAGAGAGGGCATCATCATGCATCTCTAAGCCTGGGTTCACGGGAAAGGTCAAGCAGCCTTAGGGGAGTGCCGTAGAAGGCGTATGGGGGCAAGGCCTCAAGACTGTTCTCAGAAAGGTACAGAAAGTGTAAGGTTGGTATGGAAGAAAAGGAGACACATCCTGGAGGATTGTGGGAGGTGAAGTCTGCCTGTGGAGAGTTGGGTGGTTGTGTGGCACAGACCTTCAGATAGTTCTGCTGGAGGTGCAGGTATCTGATACTGGGCAGAGTTTGGAAGGTTGCAGGATGAATCGTCTGTAGGAAGTTTCCCTGCAGGAAGACCTCCTCGAGAGAGCGCAGGCTGTTGGACCCTAAAGAGAAGTTCTGAAGGGCGTTGAAGCTCAGGTCCAGAGTCTTTAACGAGTTCATGGGGGTTTCCTGGCCTACTAAAAAGGCTCCTATACAGTTGTTACTAACATTCAAGACCTCAAGAGACACCATGCTACAGAAAAAAGATTGTGGTATGCTCTCGATCTGGTTGTAACTCATGTCGAGGTACACAAGCCTTGAGAAATCTTGGTATCTGCTGCTCTCAGCAGACTGGCCTGGAGCCGCCAGCACGTCTCTGAGGAGTTCCATCTCCTCTGCCGTCCCTGTCGTGTTGATGCTCCTCAGACGGTTCCTGGACACGTCCAGATACATTAGCTTGTTCCTTCGGGGGATGAGGGGAAAGTAGTGGATCCTGTTTTCTCTCAGATCAAGGGAGAGGAGTTCATATTCAAGGTCTGAGTCTGTCGTTTGGAATGATTCCATGCTGTTCTTACTAAGATTTAACACCTTTAGTTGAGAAAGGTTAAAGTCAGCAATGCAACTGATTGAGTTCATCGACAAATCCAGTTCAGACAGCTGGAGCAGTGAGTCGAAGGCCCCGTTCTCAATCTCCAAGATGACGTTGTTGTGAAGGTCAATTCTTCTCAAAGCCAAAGATCCACAAAAGGTGTCTTGGGCTATTTTGGTAATACTGTTGCTGTTCAGAGACACATTCAGGAGAGCAGGAGCTTCACACAGGAAGTAGTCAGTCATCCCAGTGAACAGGCCGTTGCCTGAGAGGTCCAGCATCTCTACAGCTGTCAGTGGTCCAACATGGGTCTTTGAGACAGCAAACACATCCAAGTAGTTCCTGGAGAGGTTCAGCACTTTAAGACTGGTCATATCTTTAAACAAGCCAGGCTGGATGAACTGTATCTTGTTGGAATGTAGGTTGAGATGATGGATACTGCTGTAGAATGCCAGACTCTCTTGGGTAAGGTTCTGTAAAATGTTCCACGATAGGTCAATTGTTTTGATGCCTTGGGGAAGCTTGTCTGGGACGGTCTCCAGGTTCAGGTTTGTGCAGGACGCGTCCATCTCGATCTGTGGAGACATGATGCACAGAAACAACTCTATGAGCTTTGATATTAGCAGCGCTGCCTCACTCCCAACATGTCCCCTTGATGCAGAGTCAGTGCTGCCTCACTCCCAACATGTCCCCTTGATGCAGAGTCAGTGTATCAGTGCTGCCTCACTCCCAACATGTCCCCTTGATGCAGAGTCAGTGTATCAGTGCTGCCTCACTCCCAACATGTCCCCTTGATGCAGAGTCAGCGCTGCCTCACTCCCAACATGTCCCCTTGATGCAGAGTCAGTGTGTCAGTGCTCCTGGTGTCCTGATGTAGAGTCAGTGTGTCAGTGCTCCTGGTGTCCTGATGTAGAGTCAGTGTGTCAGTGCTCCTGGTGTCCTGATGTAGAGTCAGTGTGTCAGTGCTCCTGGTGTCCTGATGTAGAGTCAGTGTGTCAGTGCTCCTGGTGTCCTGATGTAGAGTCAGTGTGTCAGTGCTCCTGGTGTCCTGATGTAGAGTCAGTGTGTCAGTGCTCCTGGTGTCCTGATGTAGAGTCAGTGTGTCAGTGCTCCTGGTGTCCTGATGGGAGAGTCAGTGTGTCAGTGCTCCTGGTGTCCTGGGGAGATGTGGTGTATCAGTGCTCCTGGTCTCCTGGGGAGATGTGGTGGAGCTTGTGGGGAACTTTCATCTCAACAAACTCCTCTCACGTATCCTGCGCCCCCTTTCAATAAGTATTCACACTAGTGTATCAGAGAGGCTTTGATCACTCCGAGTGGCTAATAAAGGATAATGGAAACCATCCAGCCTATAAGCCCTGTCTAAACACAGGCCATAAAAAACACACATACGTAATCATAAATGTTTTTTGCCAAATTTGGGGTTTCTTTAGTATGTGGCAAGGACTCCTGACTATCGTGAAGAAAAGCCTCGTACTTTTTACACATAAATTCACCAATGCTAACAACTATGTTAAGTAAGAGGTGAGGTCAACATTACCTACCATTTAACTACATAGCAAAAGTACTGAGGAACTGGTATGTAGTTAGGTGTACACTTTATACTATAAGTGGTAAGTTATTGCACAATAGAAAACTTGGTATGGAGGACCTGCAGATGTTAGCATTGATCTTGTTTTGGCAACAACCTTTCAACTGCCCCTTTACATCATCAACTGCCCCTCACACTCCTTCCCCTTACTGGTCTTCTTACACTTTTATAATAACCAACACTCAACCTAATATAATCACATAGGAGTTTCTATGTACCTACAATGATTTTACTGTAGGTGTTGCTATGTAGTTACAGGGTTACAGTAACGTTAAAGTAAAGTGTTGCTATGTAGCAGGGCTCCAGACTGAGACCAGTTTTTGAGACAGTGCGAGCATTTTTTACAAGCACTCACGCATGTGCGACCTACAAATTTGGAATTTATTGGGTGTGCACAACGTCAGCACACGTTAGCAACGACTCAAAGATACGATGTTCTAGTAAGACAGTGATATCAGCGAGCCCTCTGCATTAGTACCGTAGCTAAAAGTCTTAGAAGGTTTAGGCTATTTTTCTCTAGGTTCCTACGAACTAACCCTGACCTGACTAACCCTGACCAGAGTATCCAGACCTCTCCTGTCTGAGGCACAGAATGTATATAAACTGAGGTTCACATTATCAGGGTGTTGTGTAACATCAGGGCCATATTAATGGTCTCTGAGAGAAGACATTCCCACCTTTCCTCTGTACCTCTGCAGCAAACCAGAGGGTTTTCATCCAAACATTTTCACCTTTCCTCTGTATCTCCGCAGCAAACCATTTTGTCATAGCAATAGTTCAATCTTATGCAAGAAAGATGCATAGAAACTACTCTGGGTCATTTTAACTTGTCTCTTAACACAAAGTAGAGAGTTCCTCGAGTATGAATTTCACATCTCCAGACGAGGGTGAGGAAGAATAAAGCATTCCAGCCTGCTCCATATATCCTGGAGTCTAGAGGAGAGTTTACGGGCCGCCTGGTCATGTGTGTGTGTGTGTGTGTGTGTGTGTGTGTGTGTGTGTGTGTCATACTATCCCCTCCGCAGCACACAGGAGAACAGACGCTAACAAAAACAGTTTCTAGATGCCGCAGGGACTTAGAAAAAGTACCTGATGTTTCGACTGTTATCTGAACTCTGATGTAAACTATACGGCAAGGATACATCCATACTTATATAAACATGAATTACATAAGAGGATATGCAGAGCCAACAAGTGAGTCTCTAAAGAACTCAGATTTCACACACAGACATCCACATTCTTAGAGCTTGGTTAGTGGGCTGGTTGAGGTGACTTACCACTTCACAGGGAGTGAGCTGGAGCTGGGGCAGGAAGGAGGCAACCAGTGGACTGGTGAGGGCCAGGAGCAGCCAGATGGAGCGTGCCATGGTGCTGTGGGAGAGATGATCACAGATCAGGGGTGAGACACCATGCTGAACAACAACACTGAGAGGGAGTTGGACCAGGGAGGCTGACCTATGACAGAGCTGTTTATCTGCTGAGACCGCTTTCATTGTTTTACATTTCACACTTAGAATGAGTAATGTGTGACTTTCACACGTAATACTATATTTAGTTTTAGTTCCAGTGAAACATGTTTTTAATGTTGAGTGGCACAAACGAAACTGCTATTTATTCAACTTCAACCAAGATCTGAAAGGTCATTAAATTCTAACGGTATTTTGGCATTATTCAAACAAACTTGGTTTTGAGGGACATTTCTCACCATAAATACAGAACAAATCTAAGTTGTGCTGACGTTTTAAAGTGCTAGTTTAAAGTGTTCTTCACCTCCTGCGTCCTCTGAGGTGTCCAGAAGACATCTGTATTATATCTCTACCTCACATAACAACACAGAGAAAACCCCTACCTATCCTTCTATGTGTTGAGCACTATGCTGTCCACCGTTCAGTAAACATCAACAAAAATACCCTCTAAGTTCTCAGCCAGAGATATATATTGTAACAATCCAACATTCCAACCAGCATCTCTCTAATTTTACATCCATGTTCTGCTTACATAAGACATTCCTCCCTTTGTTTCAGCAAACTTAAATCAGTGTTTAATAATCTGCTCCTGCTCAGTCTACTTGCTGCCGAGCAGAAGACTGTTCACTAAACCACACACATTGAGTTTACAAAAACCTCTGTCGATGTATACATTGATATCTGATGTTTACCTTGTCCAGTGTGTGTATTGTCCCTTGTCCAGTGTGTGTATTGTCCCTTGTCCAGTGTGTGTATTGTCCCTTGTCCAGTGTGTCTATTGTCCCTTGCAGTGTGTCCTGCTCATGCTGCCTGCGGTCCTCTCTCACATCATCACCGACACTCTTTCACATAGTTAGAGGCCAGTACATGCCAGCAAACGCAACTAGAATATCCTGCATAATTGTTGTTTCCCCCCTTCCCCCCTTATGCCTTATATGGTATAGGGATATCCAGATTCCTCCTGCTCTACCCACCTCACCCTCTCTCTTTTCTAACATGCTCTCCCTCTCTCCTAATCTCAACTGTCCCTGATGCTTGTGGGGGGGCAGCCAGGATGGCGAGCATTCCTACCCTCTTTCTGTAAACCGTTACAGATGCAAACGTAAACTAAGTAGTCTGACTATTATGTTGTCTTTCTGTGGCAAGCAAATGTATTAAACTATGATATTAAATATATTAAACTATACAGCGAAATATATAAACCCTTTTGTTGTAGTTGACTTTATATTACGTTTTGTAAATCGAACAATTAAAACTATTAATCTGCCACGGTATTACTATAATACAAATGGTAAGTGTACTCTTGTAGGCTACATACCAGTTATGCGATCTCCATTTTCCTCCAAAGTGTTGTGCCATATTGTACCGGAGGAGATGGGTGCGTTCTTTTCTTCTCGAGACGAGCCTTCATGAAGTGAGCGAGACTCCATCCGTGACCACACATGCAGCATCTTCTGTCTAATCATTAGAAGCTCGTGGGGGAATCCCATTTCCCCTGAGTTCACGTAGGATACTTTTCGTTTAATATGCTAGAACAAATGTATTGATGCATTGGCTATCAATTCAGATATGGCATAGTTGAGAAATATTCAGATCTTACTGAAATTGTAAGAGTGGAGATGACATGTCGACTAATACTAAGATTGTAACTGTATGCGCACCTCAGAATACAACTTTTCAGCTGTAGCCTAATTAGGCTAGTTTATTATAAAGTCACGGGCTCCCTCTATCGACAGAAGATCGAAGGGTCATTTTAGTAAGGCGGTCAAAGGAGTTTGAAACAGTTTTTATTCCAATTTATTCAATAGCTGTACACACCAATTCCCCCCCAAATAGCTATGTAGTCATTTGCAACCTTTCGTTAACTTTATCCCTTCGTTCCAATGTTCAGATTAAAGTCCCCACGAAGGCCTGGCATGTCCATTGGTCATTTAGATTATCGCGTTTATTTACTGATGATGACAATTTACTTAAAGCTATAGAGAGAAAGAAGTGTAACATTAATATTCAATGTTTCTGGACAAAACACACAATGGCACAATAAAAGCAGCATATCATTACATTTACAATTAATAGGCCTAGTAACAATTTAGGAACCACATTCATAGCCACAATTTATATATGACAACATAAAACCACAATATCCATTTTGAACTGTAAACATTTCTCAACGTTTTACAAAGTCCAGAAAAAAAATCCACAGCGTTGTAAGCAAAACATGAGTAGATCGTTCCCTTAGGATCATCACAGACAGATTAATATTCATTGTATTTGCTAAACATTACAAAACATACACAAACATGTCCATCAAAGCCACAAAAAACATAACAATAAGATCATTATGGTCACACAACAAAAAAAGAAAATAAATTACTGTGTTATACACAGATTTCAATCAAAGTGGCTGAGTATTTTTTATAAAACTATCCAGAGTTTGTTTTTACTTTGATAGAACCTTAACTAATACAAATTATTTTATACTGGCAAAAAGTAGATGCCTTAAAAATAATGATAATTTCTTGCATGCATTTGTATATATAAGCTACCAAAAACATGAAAAAAAAACTCAAAGCATGATTTCATGACAGTAATTAAGACAGACCAATTGGTTAATCCTTTGTGAATATAATCCAAAGTATTGTAGTATGTATATTTATGTACAGAGAGAGAAAAAAACATGGAGACCAAGAGAATATATATATACACAGTGCCTTGCACTATTTAAATACTTCAATATCTAGCGTCAGTATTCAACTACAAAGCTGGATTGCCCCCAAAACCTTTAGGCTGTTTCTGCAGGAGAATACTGAAGTTGAATACTTATGTAAAAAGATACATTTTTTATTTATTTGTCTTGTAATTTATTATGTAATATTTCCCAACATAGGAAAAAACAACATATAATAACTAACCCTAAAACTAATGTCACCGTACAATAGTTGATTTTGATTTACAGTGATTTCAAAAGAAAACATATTTTTCTTTGACAATTTTCAATGCAGCGTTTCAGGCAAATCCCTAACATGAGAGAATAGGTTGCTTTGCAAACTTCACACGATGGCTTGTTTCTGCTTGGTCCAGTGTGCATATGTTATATGTGAGTATTTTGCAGCATGTTTCCCTAGAGGAAGCTGCCGCCCAAACTGAAGGGAGTGAACTTCTGAGCCTGCTGGGCTCCGAGCTCAGCCACGAACAGAGCCCCCGTCTTCAGGTCCAGGTCCACTAGATGTGGCTTCACATCCTCCGCTAACTGGATCACACTAACCACCTGGCACTGACCAATCACACCCACTGGTGGAGCCTTCAGCACTGAGATCTGATTGGTATTCAGCTGCACAACAATGAAGTACTTCTGGTCTGGTGTTAATCTAAAAGAAGCACAAAAGCACATATAATATGTGCTGGTCTCCCCTAAAAGATAACTAGACGAAACAAAATACTTATAAGGAAATCTGCATATTTTGTGGCTCTACCTGACAGAGTATATCTACCTGACAGAGTATATCTACCCTGACAGAGTACATCTACCTGACAGAGTATACAGAGTATATGTACCTGACAGAGTATATCTACCTGACAGAGTATATCTACCTGACAGAGTATATGTACCAGACAGAGTATATGTACCTGACAGAGTATATCTACCTGACAGAGTATATCTACCTGACAGAGTATATCTACCAGACAGAGTATATGTACCTGACAGAGTATATGTACCTGACAGAGTATATCTACCTGACAGAGTATATCTACCTGACAGAGTATATGTACCTGACAGAGTATATCTACCTGACAGAGTATATGTACCTGACAGAGTATACAGAGTATATCTACCTGACAGAGTATATCTACCAGACAGAGTATATCTACCAGACAGAGTATATCTACCTGACAGAGTATGGCGCGTCCTCGGTGAAGCAGCTTCCCCAGGTGCCCAGCCAGTCTCCAGTCACAGAGTTGAACACCTGGATACGCTTGTTTCCTCGGTCTGCAACCCACACCTGGGAACCCAAACACCAGATCCCCTCTCTCATTAAAACAATCTGAGTGAAAAGGTCCAGTTAGACGTTAGAATAATCCAATGTGATGAGACTTGGTCTGGGACTGCCTACCCTGTGGAAGGTATCCACGGTGACGCTGTGAGGGATGTAGAACTGTGCGAGGCCTTGGCCCTTCTCTCCATGGATCCACAGCACCTCCAGATCTGCAGGAGTTTCAACACACAACCAGGTCAGATGGCGCCAGGCACAAAGAGCTCCAGAGGCTGTGAAGATGTGATGTTCTGACCTGGGGACAGTTTAATGAGGCGGTTGTTCATGCCTCCATCGCCATCCACGATGTAGATCTCCCCAGAGCTGTGGACGTAGACCTCTGCAGGCTGGTCGAACTCCAGAGGGTTGAGCCCCGAGCCGGCCTTCCCTGGAGTCCCCAGCACCTGCAGCAGCTTTCCCAGCGGGGGAGTACTGCTTCACGCAGTGACCATATGGACCTACAGAAGGTCGGGACTGTCAGCACTAAGGGAGTACTGCTTCACGCAGTGACCGTATGGGCCTACAGAAGGTCGGGACTGTCAGCACTAAGGGAGTACTGCTTCACACAGTGACCGTATGGGCCTACAGAAGGTCGGGACTGTCAGCACTAAGGGAGTACTGCTTCACACAGTGACCGTATGGGCCTACAGAAGGTCGGGACTGTCAGCACTAAGGGAGTACTGCTTCACACAGTGACCATATGGACCTACAGAAGGTCGGGACTGTCAGCACTAAGGGAGTACTGCTTCACGCAGTGACCGTATGGGCCTACAGAAGGTCGGGACTGTCAGCACTAAGGGAGTACTGCTTCACACAGTGACCGTATGGGCCTACAGAAGGTCGGGACTGTCAGCACTAAGGGAGTACTGCTTCACACAGTGACCGTATGGGCCTACAGAAGGTCGGGACTGTCAGCACTAAGGGAGTACTGCTTCACACAGTGACCGTATGGGCCTACAGAAGGTCGGGACTGTCAGCACTAAAACTGCATCAGCACTTTCCAGAAAGCATAGTTGTTCGTTGAACAAGCCAAACATTACAATTTAATTGACAAATATCTCACCGTCCCCAACATCAGTGACCCAGACAGTGGGGTTGGTGTCTGCGTCAGCCAGGAAGATCCCGTGAGGCATGTCCAGGGTGCTGGTGTTCCAGGCCAGGAGGAACTCTCCATCTGTGGAGAACACCAGCACCCTGGGCACCGCCTCCCCTCTCTGAAACACACCACTTACATTATACAGTCATAGTCAATATACCATTTGAAAAATAGGCCATATTTGGTGATGGCCTAAACATGTATTTATGTGCAATAACTTCATTTTGTTAGTGGGTCTAAATCCACTGATAATATAGATTAGATTAGATTCAACTTTATTGTCATTGCACAGAGTACAGGTACTGAGGCAACGAAATACAGTTAGTATCTAACCAGAAGTGCAAAAGTAGACGAGTGCAGAGATGATGATGCTGGCCTAGAGAGTACCAACCTGTGCAACATACACCACACCAGAAGACTGATCCACAGCCACTCCAAACACCTCACCACTAAAGAGCTCGGGGTATTTGGGCCAGGATATATCCAGTTTGTACAGGGGTCTTCCTAGGAGCCTGTAATCTTGTTTGTAGCTAAGGCTTTCTGACTGCTGAAATGAGTATATGTTAGAAATTAACTTTAAAATTACACAAAATTAAATGTACAACCATTTTCACATCATGCAGCTGAAACGTATGGAGTTGCACATGAAGTGATCATGGTTTTCACTCAGGAGTTGTTGCAATGAAACCTTCTAATGAGTTTGAATTGTAATTGTGTCCAAGGAGGCTCCAGCCTCGGCTACGAGCTCAGGGTCGTTGCCTGCAGCGTCAGTCAGTCAGTCAGTCAGCCTGCCTGCAGCGTCAGTCAGTCAGTCAGTCAGTCAGTCAGTCAGCCTGCCTGCAGCGTCAGTCAGTAAGTCTGTCAGCCTGCCTGCAGCGGTTGCATATTAGCTTGGTATCGTTCCGGTTCACCAAATGTTTCTATAACTGTAACGTGATGGCTCGCAAAGTTAACTCTTAACTAGGTATCACAACTCGTCCTGACTACCGTTATATAATGGAACACACGTAGTGCCACAGGGGAGACAGCGCGAACCCTTTGAACCATTATGTCAGCCTACAACACGTCATGTGTCATTTTGACCCAACTGATATAAGAGGTATTGCACATGCAACTACCAAAAACAAGACAATAATACTGAGCACCGATTCACATCTAAATAATATTCTGCCAAGTGTTATATTGTTTTTACCTGTGAATTGATGGTGCCATACAACACCATCATGAGCAGAAAAAACGTCCCCATCGTTGTCGCTATCAGACAGTTGTGACTTCTTCTTTTCATGGGCCAGATCTTGAAAGGTAGACTAGACTAGCGATCTTAATCTTTTTATGTTCTACATTCACATTCCGTTCACCATACTCGCGTTATATTCGCAGTACTTCCTGTTTTGATCATATGACTAAAGGACAGTTGTGTTGTAAATGGTCACGTGGTAACTGAACACGTAAAAATAGGCGCCGCCGGCGCTGCATGAAGTCGAACACACCTAATGTACTTTGGAAGAGAACGCGCAACTGTGACTGTGTATACAGACTGAGACAGCATAAATACTTTAACTTTCACAGAAAAAACTAAGACTATAGTAAATTGTAGCACACCACCACGACAACACACAGACAGGACTAACAGAGCCAACCAACGTTGACATAAAAAGCCCACAATTTATGTGCCCCTGTAAGTTGTATAATGCTTTATTTGAAAGTCAATTAATCAGTTGTAAACAATGTGTAGCATGATCATACATATTCTCCTTGTGTCTGACAGCCATGGAAGAAACATCTTTAATCTACATACAGATGACCACATTGAGGGGAAAAGTGTCTTGAGTTTCTGTTACTTCAACTTCAACAATTGTCTCTAACTTCAGGTGGCTTAATGCCCAGCATGCTAGTACGAGATAAGGAGGTATTAGGAGCTCATGTTAGCTGTGTTGTAATTATGGCTTTTTCACACGCTGTCAGGTATAACAAGTAAAAGGTTCACATTGTTGCACTTGATTGTTAAGCAGCGCCCAGCAAAATGTCTGATCAGACTCCATAGTTTTCTCCAAAGCATAACTGAGAAATAAGGTTCAGCCATGTCAAAGAAAGTGGCTGCATGGTGGTGCTAGCCAGAACATTGGGAGGGCACACAGGGGCTTCAAGCCTTGTCTCCGGCCCCTGTTCTAGCAGGGCAGGAGGAGAGGACAGGTGGAGCAGCTTGCTCTAGCAGGGCAGGAGGAGAGGACAGGTGACTGTTTAACTCTGCTCTATGCATGGGCACGGGAGTATTTTTTTGTTTTTTTTGTCACATGTTGAGTCATGCTTTGCTCCTGCAAGTGGGGATATCGGTTAGGATCAGACTATGCCTTTTGTAAAGCTCTCTCTGGAAGTCGCTTTGGATAAAAGCGTCTGCTATGAATAAAGTAAAGATGTACAGGTAAAGTGTAGCAGCTTGCTCTAGCAGGAGGAGAGGACAGGTGGAGCAGCTTGCTCTAGCAGGGCAGGAGGAGAGGACAGGTGGAGCAGCTTGCTCTAGCAGGGCAGGAGGAGAGGACAGGTGGAGCAGCTTGCTCTAGCAGGGCAGGAGGAGAGGACAGGTGGAGCAGCTTGCTCTAGCAGGAGGAGAGGACAGGTGGAGCAGCTTGCTCAGTGCAGGGCAGGAGGAGAGGACAGGTGGAGCAGCTTGCTCTAGCAGGGCAGGAGGAGAGGACAGGTGGAGCAGCTTGCTCTAGCAGGGCAGGAGGAGAGGACAGGTGGAGCAGCTTGCTCTAGCAGGGCAGGAGGAGAGGACAGGTGGAGCAGCTTGCTCTAGCAGGGCAGGAGGAGAGGACAGGTGGAGCAGCTTGCTCTAGCAGGAGGAGAGGACAGGTGGAGCAGCTTGCTCTAGCAGGAGGGAGGACAGGTGGAGCAGCTTGCTCTAGCAGGAGGAGAGGACAGGTGGAGCAGCTTGCTCTAGCAGGGCAGGAGGAGAGGACAGGTGAAGCAGCTTGTTCTAGCAGGGCAGGAGGAGAGGACAGGTGGAGCAGCTTGCTCTAGCAGGAGGAGAGGACAGGTGGAGCAGCTTGCTCTAGCAGGAGGAGAGGACAGGTGGAGCAGCTTGCTCTAGCAGGGCAGGAGGAGAGGACAGGTGGAGCAGCTTGCTCTAGCAGGGCAGGAGGAGAGGACAGGTGGAGCAGCTTGCTCTAGCAGGGCAGGAGGAGAGGACAGGTGGAGCAGCTTGCTCTAGCAGGGCAGGAGGAGAGGACAGGTGGAGCAGGTGATGGTGCAAACAGAGGCGAGGGCGGCGAGGTTCCATCGTCGTGGTAACCCACAGACACAAAGTTCGGAGCCTGGCTGTTGTCTTTTCTGTCGCCACCTTTCTCTCTCTCCGTCTCGTTCCCCCTCTTGGCTTTGTTGGGGGGTTGGAGGGTGTTGATCTGCCCCCAGTCCATGTTGCTGTAGCAGCCTGACTGGTCCATGGCCTGGAGCAGCGTGTCCATGGGGGAGGGGCCTGGCCCCAGGGCGTGCTGGGAGGCCTGCACGGCCAGGCAGAGCAGGTGGGCGTGCTGCCTCAGCTGGGCGATGTCTCTCTCAGTGGCAGCACTCTGACGCTGCAGGTCCTTGGTGCGCAGCGTGATGGCCAGGAGCCCCGATTGGCTCAGCATTTCAGTCGTGTTGAGAAAGCGGCGCTGGCGGACAGAGGAGCAGTCTGATTGGCTGTCTGAAAGAATGTCCCCAGCATGGGCTTCAGAAGCCGGGTGAGGCGGGCTGTCGGCGGCGCGGGGGGAGGTCTGGGAGCTGGAGACGGAGCCCACACTGCTGGAGCACAAGGTGGAGGGACTGTGGGGACGGCGGTGATGCGGCCTGTGCTGGGTAGACAAGGAGGCCCCACCCAGGGAGTGGTGGGCCAGGCGGAGGATGGAGCTGCTGCTGGCCTGGTGTTGAGGCCTCCCCTCCCTCTGCTGGCTGGTGGACACGGTCTCCCTCCTCTCCTCTGTGCGCACCCTCTTGGTCTGTCTCAGGCTATCGCCACCTCTCTGCTTCACCCCCCCCTGCCCCAACGCTCCCCCTCTCCTGCTCTGAGCTCTCTTGCCTGGGGTGGGGGGCAATGCGGGGGTAAGAGTTGAGGATCGGCAGGTAGGAGTTCTTGCTTGCCTCTCCCCCTGTCCTGCGCTGACTCTGGGGCAGACTTGAAGACGGGCTTGAGGCAGGTCCTCCAGGCTGGATCACCAGGAGCTGGGTGGGTGTTTCCTCGGCAGCAGAGCGACTGTTCCATCCACACAGCAGGGGGCTGGACTGTAGGAGGATGTAAGCAGGGGTGTTTGGAGAGCAGCGAGCCATAGCCATATTAATGGAAGAGCAAAAGACAGGAAGGGGTTAAATTCACAGATGTAAAAGGAGACAAGAAATTTAGACATAAGATCAACTGACGGGAAGAAAGGGGCATGGTTGCCAATAGTTAAGTCAACTAGTCAACTAGGCCATATAATATGTGCTGTTCATTAAGGGCCAGGTTAGGTCAGGAGCTGTGGAAATGCTTTA
Organism: Mallotus villosus; assembly: GCA_903064625.1. Taxonomy (NCBI): domain Eukaryota; kingdom Metazoa; phylum Chordata; class Actinopteri; order Osmeriformes; family Salangidae; genus Mallotus; species Mallotus villosus. The sequence goes on from CAEFZP010001523.1 coordinate 154,364, forward strand.
CTTGATCTCAGAGTCGCTAGACCTTGGTCTTCCCTCTGCTTCACAGAAATAACCCTACAGGAGTATGATCTCCAGGTTCTGTAAGAGCCTCACCGGTTTGACCAGCAGGTTCTTGATGACGTAGCCGGGGGCCACGTCCTGGTCCACTGCCCGTCCGAGGACGCGAGCACCACGAGCACCACTGCTGTTCCTCCTGGCTGACTGCTCCATGCTGCTGCTCGGAACATGGAGCTCCCTCTGAAGGGACTCTGAACCAGATTCTAGAGAGAGAGAGATGAAGAGAGATGAAGAGAGAGATGAAGAGAGAGATGAAGAGAGAGATGAAGAGAGAGATGAAGAGAGAGAGAGAGAGATGGAGGAAGATGGAGAGAGAGAGAGATGGAGAGAGATGGAGGGAGATAGAGAGAAATGGAGAGAGATGGAGAGATGAAGAGAGAGAGGAGAGATGAGATCTAGAAGATGACTGGAGCGAGATGTGCGGCGATGGACGTGATGTCTTTAGGGCTCTGTCTGCTGCTCATCTCTGCTCTCAATCTACCGCTGTCCGTCTTCTCGTTCTCTTCGCTCTCTCTTCGCTCTTCCCGCTCTGCTCTCTCTTTCCCTCTCTCTCTGGGCGCTGCGCGCTCTCTCTCTCGCTCGCTGCGCTTGCTCTTGCCCGCTCTCGCGCGCTGCTGGCCCTCGCGCTTCGCGCTTGCTCGCTGCTCGGGCTCTGCGTCTCTCTCGCTGCTCGCTGGCTCGCTCTGCGCGCGCTGGCGCGCGCTCTCGCGCTCGCTCTGCGCGCGCTGCCTCTCGCGCTCGCTGGCGCGCTCTGTCGCCTCGCTCTCGCGCTTGCTGCTCTGTCGCGCGCTGTGCTCGCGCTTGTCGCTCTGCGCTCTCTCTCTCGGCGCGTCTCGCGCTGGCGCTCGCTTGCTCGCTCTGCTCTGCGTCTGCTCTCGCTCGTCGCTGGCGCGCGCTCGCTGCTCTCTCGCGCTTTGCGCTTCGCGCTCGCTCTCCTCGCGCTCTCTGCTCGCGCTCGTCGCTGCTCGCTCTCTGTCTCTGCCTCTCGCTCTCTCGCGCTTTCGCTCGCGCTCTCTCGCGGTCGCTCCTCTCGCTCGCTCTCTCTCTCTCGCTCGCTTGCTCTCGCGCTCGCGCTCCTCGCTCTCTCGCGCTCCTCGATGCGTGCAGACTGGAGGGAGATGGGAGGGAGAGAGAAGGGGACGGAACACTCTACCCATTCTGCTGATCCAGTCAGTGCATCTTCAAACTTACCAAAACAAGTCATCTTTAAAATCTTTATTATGTAGTTACATGACATGATTTAAGCACTACAAATGTTCTCTGAAGTAGACCCCAGCTCACCAGAATATCCTGAATCTCTTTCCGAGTCGTCTGGTTCCTGTGGAGGTTCCCTGCCCTGCTGCCTCCTGTGTGCTGCACTCTGGGAGGCTCTGTTACGCTGATCTTTAGCATGCTTGGAGATGCCCAGGGGCACACACTCAGCTACAAGCTCCTGCTGCTTTGGCATCTTGGACCTTATAAGAGATCAATGCAGTTAGTGAGGTGAAGTGGGTCTGGCTCTCCAGCCAGGGCTACCCTAAACCCCCCATGTACACTGCAAGTTATTCTCAAAGTGTTTGCCCTGAATAGGCTTCAAACACTCATACCATGCAATATGAAAACATGTATTCAACCATAACTTTAGAACAAACGAGTTAAAGCATATTTTAATGAATGTCAATGTATCCTAACCCTATTGGCTAATGGCCATCAAAGATACAGCCTACATGTTAGCAGCCTGAAATGTAGGGTTAGGGTTGAAATGTCATGAATAGATTTGCCTTTTGTACGTGGCACATTTGAGCACAATTGCCTTATATTTTGGGGGATTTTAAATAGGCTATACAAGTTATTCAAAGTACCATTCCTTAGGACTCAGCCTGTTATATAATAACATGCGGGCTCTGGCGACTGCTACATGTAAACAACCATGCCGACAAGACACTTTGTCACGGAAATATTTGAGCAGTTTTGTAGGCGAACGTGACAACGGATGAACAACTGCTTTAGAAACATGATCATTATGGACATCACACATCATGATCTGTTATGATTATAACGTACTGTACTTTACATGATAACTTCTTTAATGAATACAATAAATTACATTTCGAAGATCTGGCTAATGATCTACTCATGTTAAGGTATACTCATGTTAAGATATTTTTTATAAAGACTACTTACCAATAATCTATCCTCTTTCTCCAATGTTTGTCTTCAGTTGTTCCCTGCTTCCTTTGATTTGTGACTAGTAGAAGCAGACACCATCCATGTAGCATTTAGCTACAAACTTCAGTTCTTCACTTCGTAACATTTTAGGGTACCATCCTATCGAATAGTGTTTTATTTATTGCTCGGAATAGCATCGTCATCCACAATAGCAATATAGCGAAAGTATGTCAACTGTAGGTATTGCCAAGTTCTTAAGTTTATACATTGTTGCAATGGTACCTGTGTACCTGTGACTCCTTTTCAAATTAAAATTTCTCATTTGATATGAGCGACTATTATGTGAATGTCACATCTAGCCCCGCCCCTGTTGTAAATACAAGCAGCCCTGTGGTGCTGCCCAGCCAGAACTGACGTCACAGTAGACAGGCAGGGCCGTGGCCAATCCCGTGCGCAGACACGTGTGGGTGCAACACTGTGGGGAACGTGATGCTGGTTCGAGGCCGGTTCATTTTGAACATGTGTTCTTCTATCACAAATCGCGCAAGCAAGCGAACACAACCGCAACCCTAACACACTCAATCATCCAACAGGCCAATCAGTTAAGGTAATCACGCTACGCACATTTTGGAGTGAATCTCACTGGGAAAAAAACATTCAAATCCACTCATATTTCTAGCGGAAAACTGAAAAAGCGATACATTTAATGCCGATCATATGTGTTATCCTTCATGACAAAATGGTCAGTTGTGCAATGTATGAGATCTAATTTGAAATAATTAACCTCAAAATATAAACGGTGCTTTCCTTTAATACTATTTTAATACAGTAATAGCAATTACGTGGCAGCTATGGAAGACTCACGTGGACACCATAGTCCAGTGTCCTTCAACTTTACACAGAATTGGAAATGTGCGGCTGCACGTGGCAGCGGCAGAGGCGTGGTCGCCGTTCAGGCGCACATGTCCCACGCGGTGAGCGCGTTAAGAACCAACGTGGCTCGTGTCTGGAGGACGTCATACCTAACTGGTGAACACCACGAGAGACCAAGCACACATTTCCACGTTACGTAACTCGAGAATGAAGAGCCACATGTCCATTTAAGTTCTGTAATGCGGATCTCATGAAGTGTTTGTGTGCAAGAGACTGAACGCCTTTCCATGTGCACTACCTGGATTAGGATTAGTAGATGTGGTTGTGTTGGACAGTGATTTATATTCAACCACATTATGATCTATTTAACGCAAGATTATATTGATTGCACATTGATAATGATCTACAGAAAGTCCTGGCAGATTGACAGTTTAGAACTCAAATAAAAATACTACAAACTGTCAAAACAAAAAAGATTGTCATTTTAAAAGTTGCCTGGCAAAGTGTTACACAGTTTGGACAGAATTGAAATGACCAGTAACTTTATCTTCTTAATATTGACCACTGATTTAGTATGCTTACTAGCATTAAGGTGTTCTCCTTTCCCTTATGCATGGCTCTCATGGCACCAATACTACTTGAAAGATCTTCAGTGGACAATCATGAAGACCCCACAGAAAAATCATGTTTTCCACTAAATGTATGAATGAGAGATAAGTATTTGGGGTTTCAGGGCGGTTAAACAGAAAAACAAAACATCATGGTTTCTTTTTTAAATGATTTCACACAGCACAAATGGACACAAAGGTAACATGACTGAACTCCTACATCTGTGGAGTCCAGGGCAGCTTTCTGCCTGTGAGGACTGTGTGCAGGGCGGGGTCAGGGCGGGGTCAGAGCGGGGTCAGGGTGGGCTGACGGGCTGGGCTGGTTGTTTACATTCACCACACCCCGGTATTGAGTTCCAACAGGGCCCGTAATCAGAGGCTCCATGGTGCCCCTCTGCTCCTACAGTTCAGCAGATATGAGCCCCTCTGCTCCTACAGTTCAGCAGATATGAGACATTTGACCAGTCAGAACGATAACATTTATACACACACGCACACATTTCTCAACTTAACGTAAAATTAGGTCTGTTGAAGTAACTAAGTGCTGATTGATGTAAATCACATGGCTGGTGTGTTTTGATCGAAGACCAACAAGATGTGTTCTTCATTAAAAACTTGTTTCATAAAAAAATATCTGTCTACCTTGTGCAGTGAGGGATTCCCAATTCCCAGTTATTTCTGTGGCACTTTGTTGATTTCATTAACAACATTCAGTCCAAACCCAGAGCTGTTTGTGAGTCCATGTTCTGGTTACAAACCCAGAGCTGTTTGTGATAGTGTGTAGTGTTCCAGTTGGAGGTCATCTCCTGCATCGTGTGTTCCTCAGTAGATTCTGACATGTCAGCTGTGTAGCATCATCCTCATGTTCTACTACTCACTACCACTCTCCTCATGTTCTACTACTCACTACCACTCTCCTCATGTCGTCTCCAGACGGCAAGCATACATCAATTACACACACACAACACATTCTCTCAATGGGATGTCATTCTCTCAATGATTAAAAGGTGGACGTACAGTTTGGATGGTTTCTCTCTTCGCAGACACATGGACGACAGTCTCCTAGTTCCAAACCTCCCCTCCCTCCTAGTCTCGTATAGTTCCAAACCTCCCCTCCCTCCCTCCTAGTCTCCTAGTTCCAAACCTCCCCTCCCTCCTAGTCCCAAACCCTCCCCTCCCTCCCTAGTTCCAAACCTCCCTTCCCTCCTAGTCTCCTATAGTTCCAAACCTCCCCTCCCTCCCTCCTAGTCTCCTAGTTCCAAACCTCCCCTCCCTCCTAGTCCCAAACCTCCCTCTTCTCCCTGTAGACCAGTGCCATCACCATGGTAACAGATCATTCCAGAAAAGAACACTTGCGAATCACAGAGAAAGAGTATGTCTCCTTATTAAGCAAAAACTCAGAAATATGGGCATTAATTTGAGTGTTTCTTTTAGCTCCAGCAGTTGTGTTAGTGTAAAAAGGAAAATGAGAGGAATTGAAAATCAAGACCGAGTTCCATCAGCACGTACAAGAAACGCAGAAAGGAGAGCAGCGATAGTTGTCTGCAGGTGTGTCCATAGGTGCTAGAGCTAGTCCTGTGTGTCCATAGGTGCTAGAGCTAGTCCTGTGTGTCCATAGGTGCTAGAGCTAGTCCTGTGTGTCCATAGGTGCTAGAGCTAGTCCTGTGTGTCCATAGGTGCTAGAGCTAGTCCTGTGTGTCCATAGGTGCTAGAGCTAGTCCTGTGTGTCCATAGGTGCTAGAGCTAGTCCTGTGTGTCCATAGGTGCTAGAGCTAGTCCTGTGTGTCCATAGGTGCTAGAGCTAGTCCTGTGTGTCCTGCTGACCTGCTGTGCTGCAGGGACAGCCAGGCCTGATTGTAGTGTGGCTACAGTTTATACATAACATTGTGGTGGTGAGTTTTGGCACAGATCCCGCCAAGACCAATAAACCACCAGTTTATGGCATCATGAGATTCCAGTCTTCGATACAAGCGTGTGTGTGAGAGAGATCTGTAATGGACGCATCACTCTCTTATGCTGGCAGAGTATGAGAACTGGGGAAAGTGGGCAGGTTGGTTCGGGTCCTCACAATCCAGATTGTCATCTGGAAGCACAGAAGAACATTAGAATGTTAACAGTTTCGAAGTTACTGTACAGATCAGTGTAGATCACCATGTAACAGTATAGATCACCATGTAACAGTATAGATCAGTGTAGATCACCATGTAACAGTCTAGATCACCATGTAACAGTGTAGATCACCATGTAACAGTATAAATCACCATGTAACAGAAATACTCACATTTATCAGGAGGCGTGAGGGTGATGGTCTGTGCTGTGAACTCGTCGTCAAAATAGCGGGTATCAGTTTCAGAAGTCACCTGAGGCTTGAAGGGTGGATTCAGCTGCGAGGAGAGAGCCAATCAGGGACGAGACACGAGGAGAGAGCCAATCAGGGACGAGACACTGCTTAGCTCATCTGAGTCACACAGCTCTCACAAGTTACTTTGTGGAACTTAATATAAGTCATGTTTTGTTTACTCACTTTGTGTACATTATGCTAATTAAGTTCTCCCTCACCTTCCTCTGCAGAACATCTTGCCAGTTAATGGTGGCGAAGAACTTGTGGTTCATCACCTCTTTGGCATCATTGAGTCCACCCCCTAACCTGTCATCAACAGAAATACATCACAATCAGGCTGGACCCCCTGAGGACAACATGCTCTCTGAGTAACCATGATATGGTCCATTTCTCCAGAGATGTTAGATAACGAGTACACACTTCTATCAAACGGGACATATAAAAGGACATTAATGTGTGCTTGACCAGACCTGCAGAGCTAACCCTCCTCCCAGCAGACCAGACCTGCAGAGCTAACCCTCCTCCCAGCAGACCAGACCTGCAGAGCTAACCCTCCTCCCAGCAGACCAGACCTGCAGAGCTAACCCTCCTCCCAGCAGACCAGACCTGCAGAGCTAACCCTCCTCCCAGCAGACCAGACCTGCAGAGCTAACCCTCCTCCCAGCAGACCTGCAGAGCTAACCCTCCTCCCAGCAGACCTGCAGAGCTAACCCTCCTCCCAGCAGACCAGACCTGCAGAGCTAACCCTCCTCCCAGCAGACCAGACCTGCAGAGCTAACCCTCCTCCCAGCAGACCTGCAGAGCTAACCCTCCTCCCACCAGACCTGCAGAGCTAACCCTCCTCCCAGCAGACCAGACCTGCAGAGCTAACCCTCCTCCCAGCAGACCTGCAGAGCTAACCCTCCTCCCAGCAGACCAGACCTGCAGAGCTAACCCTCCTCCCAGCAGACCAGACCTGCAGAGCTAACCCTCCTCCCAGCAGACCAGACCTGCAGAGCTAACCCTCCTCCCAGCAGACCTGCAGAGCTAACCCTCCTCCCACCAGACCTGCAGAGCTAACCCTCCTCCCAGCAGACCTGCAGAGCTAACCCTCCTCCCAGCAGACCAGACCTGTGCTTGGGGTCCTTCTTCAGGAGGCCGGCCAGCAGGGCCTTCCCTTCGGGCGCCAGGTTCCTGGGGAAGCGGATCTCCTCCATGAGGATCAGCTCGAACAGGCGCTCGTGGTCCTGGTTGTAGAAGGGCAGCCGTCCGCACATCATCTCGTACATGACCACGCCCAGGCCCCACCAGTCCACCGCACGGCCGTAGTCGTTGTCCTCCAGCACCTGAGGAGGGAGGAGAGGGCTCGTCTGAGACACTGGATGTCTGGGAGAACGTCCCTACTGTCTGAGGAGCCTGACGAGAGTACCTCTGGTGCCAGGTACTCTGGAGTGCCACAGAAGGTCTTCATGGTGGCGTCAGGGGTGATGCCCTCCTTACACAAGCCGAAGTCTGTGATTTTGATGTGGCCGTCCTTGTCCAGCATCAGGTTCTCCAGCTGGGGGCACAACAGTGTTTCAGAGAGACACATTCTGGTGCCATGTGACATACCAAACTCGATTTGCCTAAATGTTCAAAATAGATTTTAAAAATAATCCTGTATGACTATCCTTTAATGTATTTAGTGAAAAGGAACATTTGAAGTCATGTCAGTGAGATGTGTGGGACCAGTGATCAGCGGTTCTACTACCTTTAAATCCCTGTAGACAACATCACGAGAGTGAAGGTACTCCAACGCAGACACAATCTCTGCTCCATAGAAACGAGCCCGGTCTTCTGTGAATACGCGCTCTCGAGACAGGTGGAAGAAGAGCTGTGAGGACAGGAGTCACATTCAGTGAGAAACTACACGTGTCATGTGACTATGGGAGGAAATGATAGAGTTGACTGTGTATATAATATGGGTGACTGCAGGGTATATGATATAGCTGACTGTGTATAAGATATAGGTGAATATGGGCTATGTTATCACCAACCTCTCCTCCGTTGGCATATTCCATAACAAAGCACAGTCGGTCATGTGTCTGGAAGGCATATTTCAGGGTCTGGGAGACAGGGCAGATGATGAGCATTCTGACCAGGTTTCCTGTATGTAAACCGTGTGTGTAACAGTCATGTGATTGGCTAAGACTTACAGTGAGGAAGGGGTGCCGTGTGTTCTGCAGCACTCTGCTTTCTGTAACTGTGTGGGCCACCTCATCCTGGACATCAACACAGAAACAAACTCATGTACTACTAACCCAACTAACCTGCACGTCCAGAATATGTAAACACACGACAAGAATAAAGTACAGATCCAGTAACAGATCCAGTAACAGATCCAGTAACGCAGCAGATTCTGCTGTTCAACAGAGCCCTGAGAGAGCCAGTGTTACCTTGGCGATGATGACCTCCTTGCGCAGGATCTTCATGGCATAGTGAACACCGCTGGACTTCTCCTTCACCAGGATCACCTTCCCAAACGTTCCCTTGCCGAGCAGCTTCAGGTACTCAAAGTCGTTCATTGTCTGCTAACACAGTAGAGCTGGACCTTAGCCATCTTATAGACACATTTTACTTGTTTTTGAATGACAACATAAATGAACAGGTTGCAAACACACCCACTCGCACGCTAGACAGATTCTCAGTCACTTGAGACACACACTTACCACTTTGGAGCTGCTTTTGGACATGGCCACCTCCATCTCCTCCAGACTGCAGTCGCTGGGAGAGTGGAACAGATCCATAGGCTCCTCCTCCTCCTCAGGCTCCCTCCTCTTCAGGCCGTTAGCCACCGCCTGGATGGAGCGGATCCACTCCTCTCTGCACACACACGCACACACACACACGCACACACGCACACACAATGCTACAAGGTTATCCAGCAGTTTCAGCAACACCTCAGGCATGTAAACAGATCCTATAGCTAACAGCATTGTCTCTCTCCCCCCTCACCTATAGCTAACAGCATTGTCTCTCTCCCCCCTCACCTATAGCTAACAGCATTGTCTCTCTCCCCCCTCACCTATAGCTAACAGCATCATCTCTCTCCCCCCTCACCTATAGCTAACAGCATCATCTCTCTCCCCCCTCACCTATAGCTAACAGCATTGTCTCTATCCCCCCTCACCTATAGCTAACAGCATTGTCTCTATCCCCCCTCACCTATAGCTAACAGCATTGTCTCTCTCCCCCCTCACCTCTCCAAATTGTTCTCCACGTGGAAGGTGCGCTCGATGACGGTGGTCCACTGCAGGCAGCGGATCATGAAGGTGTTTGGGCGCGGCCGCTCAGTCTTCATCAGCTGACACTCTGGAAGCAGGTACAACAGCTGGTGTAATGTTCTGATACCGAAACCGTTATCCTTCCGTAAACGTAACATTTGTGTTGTGAGACAAACCTGCCACTGAGAAGTTGTTGAGAGGTGGTACGCTCTGGTCCGTGTGGTCTGGCTTCTCCTTGTAGCCAATAAAGGAACCGTCACTCTTCAGGATGAAATACCTGGGTCTCCATGTCTTAATATACTCGCCTGTTAGAGGCAGAAAAGGTAGGGTTTTTTTTACACATAAAAAATACAAATACATGCGACATCAGCATACTTAATCAGACTTCTCTATGACACTAAAGTGGGTTTCGTTGTACTTGTGCAATGACAAATAAATATATTCTATTCTTAAGACTGCTCTGGTGCATCCCACTTCTATTGATGTTTCTACAACTTGATTGGAATCCACCTGTGGTCAATTCCACCTGTGGAGTCCACCTGTGTTCAATTAAATTGATTGTACAGACAAACGCAGGGTCCCAGTTTGTTGTGGAGACGACCAGGAACAGTGCGGGTCGCTCAGGGCTCCAGAGGACCTCAGATGGGACAACATACATCCAGAGCATGCTGCAGGTTCAAGCCCAAGTGGCTCTGGGAACAAGTCTGTATACGTCCCTGGATGGACCAAACCAGAGCCAACATTTCTAGAGACCTGAGACTCTGGAGCGAAACACTCAAACAGACCGTGAGGATCTGCAGACAAGAGAAGAGCTCCAAACTAACGAGAGCTCAACTTGTACAGGTGACTTGTAAACTTACATTAATGATACCAGGGGTTTGGTTTGTATTTGGAGGCGAGGGAAGAATTTGTATCAATTATAGATTAAGGTGTGAAATGTGGAAAAAGTAAAGGGGTCTGAATCCTTTAAATGCACTACATGAGAACTGTTACATGTAATCAGCAGGATTTGGGTTCTCACCTCTCTTGTGGAGCCATCCTTCTCTGACTATGCTGATTTCATTCATGGTGAAGGTTGAGAGGTTTGGACTGGGTCAGGGATGGGGGTGGAGGGAAGGGGAGCCTGGGAAATGGTTTGCCTAATCAAGTCTCAATGATGATGCAGCACCTGCAGATGAATAGAACACAAATGACAGTTCTAGGCCCCACGATGTCTAGCATGAATATTTGTAAATATATAGATCCGCCATCTATACTTAGTTATTTAACAGACTGGGTGTGGTTGAACTAGTAGCTAGTGGTTAATATTTAGCCAATATATGACTAAAGTGATTTACTTTTAATATCCCACAAGTAGACTAGATTGCTAACAAAACTTCACCTTTATAGATTAGGAAAGAGGAGAGCGCGAGCTAGTTTGCGGAAAACAACTGTCTGACGTTTCTGACGTGAACTGTAGCTTGTCAATACAGAGGGGAAGTATTCACATATATAGATTGATTAAATATAAACTAGCTAGCTTACATGTACTTGTTAGTGTTGTGTATCTGATCATATTAGCTTAATTATTGCTCAACTAGCTAGTACACTATACACGTACGTTAGCTAGCTATCGACGATACTGTAGTATCGCTAAGTCATGTCGATCAATTAAGTGAAGCAGCCTGCGACGGTGCTACTGTACTGCTAGTTTAGCAAACCAATAACCTCGTTGCTGCAAACAACAGTAGAAATTCAGTAAGACAGTACTTCTAGCTACTATATACTACAGATGTTAGCTAGTGTAGCCACGCGTTACTTAGTCAGACAGCCGTATTACATGTATAATTTAGATTTAGCATAGACTAGTTAGGCTAGATATCTAGCCATGCTGCTAAAATATCCTGACTTTAGCACAATAACAGCACAGGTAACACTATGCTAGCTACTGTAACGCTGTCAACTCAGTCTGTAATCTAGCCTTGCTAGGTAGTCTAGACAGTGCTAGCTCCAGCTAGTTTGCTGCTTATGTCAGCATGCAAGTTAGGCTAACAAATTGGTTTTAACAATATTAGTTTGTTTAGATTTTTTTTTAAATGTTTAAATAAATGCCTAGCAAACATGTAGACTATATATTATTAATGGATAACATATTTTATCCTTTCTTTACCCCACGTTGTTGTTGTCGCAAAGGCAGTTTTGGCTAAATCCAGAACAGGCCACCATAAGAGAAGAAAAACATCAGGTAACGTCTTCTTCTTTGGTTTAATGGCAGATTGCAACCAACGTTAAGAGGTGCATCACTGCCACCTACTGTTCAGGAGTGTGAAGTAGGCGGCCTACGTAAGAAAGGATAGTGCCTGTCCTCCTAGGTGTGTACATCGTCCATCATCTACAGAGGAAGTAAATTAAAACATCCATGGGAACTTCCTCTTCTTTTTGTCTGTAAAAGTTCTCTCTATAAAAAAACTCACTTTCAATGAATCCAAAATAACAATTGTAATTTATTGAAAAATAAATCAAAGATACATTCCATTGTCATTTCCACAGTACTTCAGTTGGAAATAAAAACAATAAATGCATTTAATTTAACCATTGCTTGAAAACAAGTATATGCAAGTGTAGGACAGCTAGGAGGTGAGAGGCAAGATATTAGAAAAGTAAATTGTCCTCACTGGTTTAATGGAGGTTCCAAAGTGGGTTATTATAATGGGTATACTGGGTATACTGGCGTCTTCCATAAGAGCCAGTGATGCACAGCAGTAGCCTGCACTGCACCAACATCACACAGGGACAGTCTTCAAATGCCCCACCTCTCTCTATCCAAAGGGACAGTCTTCAAATGCCCCACCTCTCTCTATCCAAAGGGACAGTCTTCAAATGCCCCACCTCTCTCTATCCAAAGGGACAGTCTTCAAATGCCCCACCTCTCTATCCAAAGGGACAGTCTTCAAATGCCCCACCTCTCTATCCAAAGGGGCAGTCTTCAAATGCCCCACCTCTCTATCCAAAGGGGCAGTCTTCAAATGCCCCACCTCTCTCTGCCCATATCCAACCCTTCTCATGTGGCAGTAATGGGTACTTACAAAATAGAAGAGATAGAAGAGAAATGTTTTTCCTTTTAGTCAAACAACCTCCAATCATGGCAAGTGTGCATAGGGAGTAAAAGAAAAGGCTGACGGCCACTAAAGTACTAAAAGAAGCATTTCAACTTTTGAAATAAGTATTTTCTTGAAATAGTTTGATTACTGTAATGCGGATCTTATGTTGTGTATCACTCCCCTTCCTCTCCTCATCTCCCCTTCCTCTCCTCATCTCCCCTTCCTCATCTCTCCTCTCCTCATCTCCCCTTCCTCTCCTCATCTCCCCTTCCTCTCTTCTCCTCATCTCCCCCTCCTCCTCATGTCCCCCTTCTCTCCTCCCCCTCCTCTCCTCATCTCCCCCTCCTCTCCTCATCTCCTTCTCCTCTCCTCATCTCTCCTCATCTCCTCCTTCTCTCTCTCCCCGCCCTCTACACTCAAAGAGAAGTTTGTACTTGTTTGTAATTGTTACAATTTTTCCTAGCCAGTTTGAAATTCTGCTCATTTGGTATGTCCCTGATTGTAAACAAGCACACATTATACTGGATGATATATTTAAAGGGGAATTTTGGTTGAGTTGGGAGTCTAACTTTGAGCACTCAGAAGCCGTTTAGTCCCTGAGGAACAGTTCAAACTCACTCAGTACTATGAGGTGGAGGTGAACACTTAAAAAGGACATGGCTCTGTGTTCTGGCCAACGTAGCTTTACTGCGACTGAAATACAGACAGCAGAAAAGGCTGATTTCCAGAACTCGCAGTGCCTTACTGTGTCAAACAGTGCAGTTAATTACAAAATGTACAAAACACTATCTGCAGCAATGATGTCCACATGGTTTAGGTAATCAAGACTTCATGACTACATTAGAATTTGAAATGCTTGAAAAGTATTAGCATTGTAATTACTGATATTCCCTGAATTCTCAGAAGTGAGTGTTAAGGCCAGACATTCCCCAAGAGCCAGGCACAGGTGAGATACAAGAGGACAGGTACAGGAGACGATGAGGAACACATGATATTGCTGAGTGCAAACATGAGGATCAGCTAGACTAAACAGTGCAAAAAATATTTCTATCAGCCATCTGTCCATTTCTGGTTTAGAAATGTTTTCTTCATTGTCTTGTTGATCGGCCATTTGCCAGTGCCTGTGCATGTACTGGTTACATGGGGCCTCTCCTTTGCAACTCCTGAATGAATGCTGAAAGACGAATAACGTTAGAATGAGAGGGAGAGTGGGTTTGGTTGCACCCATAATGCTCGGCATGAATAAAGTGTGGACCAGAGGCTCAAAAGGGAACTCACCTCCAATAATTTCATCCTTCACTTTATGGAGTTCTTTTTTCACTTCCTCTAAGATGTCCTATAGACACAAAACAATCATTAGCAACAGCAGATAATCCAAGAAAGACAATTACTACTTTGCAAACCTTTACGATTAACTGATTTAACGAAAGTGAACGTATGAAGGGCGTGCCTGTTTGATTTTCTCCATGTCGGTTTCTCCACTTCCTGGGCTGCTGTCTGCATTGCTGTTCACAGCTCTCATCCTGAGAGGAAAGAGAGAGATAGGGAGGTGAGAGTTCTTCTACCCAAACTAAGAGAACCAGAACCAGGGGCCTTGCTGTCTCCATAGTAACTGTTAAAGCTTCATAGAAACTGGTTGTGGTGAATGAAACTGTCCTGTGGTTGAAGTAACAACATATGACCCATGAACATGAACATGGTAGTATGTTTACCCAGGATGGCAGTTGGTGATATAGATGTTTCTCATGTAATCCTTGGGACATGTTAACCACACAACATGTGTGGCTTTGGGTTAACATGACATTGTGTAGCTTTGGGTTAACATGACATTGTGTAGCTTTGGGTTAACATGACATTGTGTAGTTTGGGTTAACATGACATTGTGTAGTTTGGGTTAACATTACATTGTGTAGTTTGATACTTTGTGCAGACAGGGCTCCTACCTTGGCATGGTGGCAGATTTCTCCCAAGATCTTTTGACATCTCCACCTCCTTGTCCTGAAGATCTGGGACCCGAGGACTCATCTTCCTGAGGAACACAGTGGGGGTTAGGGTTAGGGTTAGGGTTAGGGTTAGGCGGTTTGAGGATTTACATCTGAGCAAAGATGATTTACGGACACTTACGTTTCCCAGCTCATCTTTCTTCACGACAGGAACATCTGAAGCTTTCCTCCTACACAGCAACAAGAACACTGTCAGCCTTTGTAGCCTGGTGTCTCTCTCACCCTCACTCACTCACCCTCACTCTCTCACCCTCTCTCACTCACCATCACTCTCTCAACCAGGAACCAAGCTCATCAGCTGTCCACTCACTCACTCTCTCTCACACACACACACACACACACACACTCACATCCAGTCACCAAAGAAGCATGGCTCACCGTCTTGCCAGAATGGCACTCATTTCTCCCATCAGACCTCCTCCCCCTCCTCCTCCTCCCCCTCCTCCCCCCCCTCCTCCTGAGGCTGCTCTGGTAGCAGGGGTATCAGCACTGCCATCATCCTGCAGACAGAAAGGAATCATGATAAGGAGATGTTCCTGGCGTAAACATAGTGTTTGTTTTGGTTTCATGAGTCTTCATTTTTCAGCCTTCTTCCATTCACACTTCCATAGACATTGTCATGTAATAATGTATAAAGGATGAGAATAGAGAGGAAGTTTCACCTTGGGCACTTTGCGCAGTTTGGTTCCAGACAAAGCTGCAGCTAGCCCCCCGTCCCCCCCCGCCCCCCCCACCCCCTCCTCCAAAGGCCAGGGGAGGTGCCGCTGCTCCTGAAGTAGGCTGGGGGCCCACAGAGGGTGGAGGGCCAGGAGGTGGAGGAGGGGCAGGGGGAGCAGGGGGGGCAGGGGGAGCTGGGGGGGCAGGAGGGGCAGGAGGGGCACCACTGGAAGGGAGTACAGTCTGTGGCTCCCTCTCCTGCACCTGGGTCTCCTGCCCCTGGATCTCCTGTCTGGGAACATAGAATAAGTTACAGGTTGTAAACAGACACATGTGCACACATGCAGTCTTACCAACATAAGTATCTTGACCAGTATTGTTTGTAGTGTTTTTCTGACGACAGACTTGCTGGATAAGAGTGTCTGCTAAATGACTACATTTAATGTAACTGTAATGTAATCTGAGGAGGGACAGTTGGCTGAAAAGTTTGATCATGTTTGAGGTCAAATATGAGGTTTGTGATATATTGAGATCAAATTTAAGGACAGCATGGTTCTGTCAGGCCCAATACTTCATTGGGTCAAGTGTACTTTGTTCATAACCCTGTTAACCCTGTAAACCCTGTAAACCCTGTTAACCCTGTAAACCCTGTAAACCCTGTAAACATGCGGCACCTTCTCTGGGGCTCCTGCTCCTCCAGGAAGGAGCCGTTCTGAGCAGGTTGGGGCTGGGATGAGTAACCTGCAACGAGACACAAGATATCAGACATTTCTCAAGTAAAAACATATGTTGTATTCATATCCGTATAGGATGCCTTAAGTTCTCCTAAATCCTGTTTGAGTTGAGTGAATAAGGTGTGACCTGAATCAGCCAGTGCGCTGACCACCTCCAGAGCGTGCATCATTCCACTGGCGAAGAGGGTGGCATCCTCTTTACTCCCGAAGTTCAGCCCCCACACCTGCCTGGCATCTCGCCACTGGTGGAAAGTGGGAGTGGCCTCGTTGTACTTGAGCCCTTTGACAATTGGGCAATTCATCACCACCTAGAACCATAGAGTGCTAATTGAATGAGAATGTATCTCAAGATTATTAGTGATTTGTCCCCTACACACACAAGTGGTTGTTGTGTGTGAGAGTTGGAGGATCCTAGTTTGTGCCCCAGATAGGCACGTGAGGGAGAAAGCGATACAGACGAGAGATGCGCTGACGAGTTCAGTCAAGACACTCACGTGATTGATTTCACCATTTATTCATATATATAGATTAAAAATAGGTTTAAGACTGGCGGAATGGATGTACATGGGGAAGTGCTCCCTGCCTTCACTGCAGCATGCATGACATGAGGAGCAAGAAGTTAAATCCCCCACGGGGAGGACAGACAGACAACATGTGGGAGAAGGGGATGGTGGTGGGTGGCAGCAGCGCAGAACACTAAGGTCATCGAGGATTCGTGTGCGTGCGTGTGTGCGACTTTATAGCGCCGCCTATCGAGCTGAGCCTACGGTCTAAGAACACGGCGATGGGTGATGTGACGCGCGCTGCCCGAGTGTCTGAACCTGCATGATGCTCCACTGTGTCAGCTCACGAGCATGTCGAGTCTGACATGCAGAGACATCTTACCTGCTGGTCTGACATGCAGAGACATCTTACCTGCTGGTCTGGCTGCATCTTGCGTCCCACCACTCTGAAGGTGTTGGCTCCAGGGTTGTGGTAGATCTGCACCCGGCTGAAGGCCTGCCCTCCCGCCCCAGCAGGGACCCAGCGCTTGTTGGCGTCGTCATACAGCATGACTGTGGCCCGAGCCTGGCAGATACTAGACTCGCTGGAGGAAGGAAATGTTGCAAAATCAAAGGAGGGGAGACGACAATAATTGTGAAAAAATTACGACCTTCAAGACAGATGAGTGAAAACCTGAAGTACAATGAAGTTTGTTGATGTCGCCACAACCATAAGAACATTTACTTTATGTACAAAGGATGAAAAGATCATGGTTTTGCATCAAAACTCCTCATTCAGATATGTAGATTACAAATCTGGGATCTGTTTGCTAGTTGTCGTGTGCCACAGGGTACTGATGGCTGAGACATCTATCTGTGTTGCCGTGGTCACAGAGGAGCTCTGGCTACTTCTGTCTCTCTGCTCGGATCCGAGACATGATACAACCTGGACTTCCTCTTTCTAGACTCTGAGCACTTCCTGCTCTCAGCCCTGACTGGCGGGGGACACGGCTTCATCACACTGTACAGTGTTAACCCTACTGTGTAACCCTAACCCTTCATCACACTGTACAGTGTTAACCCTACTGTGTAACCCTAACCCTTCATCACACTGTACAGTGTTAACCCTACTGTGTAACCCTAACCCTAACCCTGTACAGTGTTAACCCTACTGTGTAACCCTAACCCTACACACTGTACAGTGTTAACCCTACTGTGTAACCCTAACCCTTCATCACACTGTACAGTGTTAACCCTACTGTGTAACCCTAACCCTTCATCACACTGTACAGTGTTAACCCTACTGTGTAACCCTAACCCTTCATCACACTGTACAGTGTTAACCCTACTGTGTAACCCTAACCCTTCATCACACTGTACAGTGTTAACCCTACTGTGTAACCCTAACCCTTCATCACACTGTACAGTGTTAACCCTACTGTGTAACCCTAACCCTGACACTCAGTCATGTACTCCAGGTACATACATACACACTGTACACACTCAGTCATGTACTCCAGGTACATACAGTCGTATGCAAAAGTTTAGGCACCCCTCTGAGGCTGCATGATAATTTCCTGTCTTCACCAAAAAAGATCAATATAATATTGTAATATTACTTTTCTAGTTAACACTGAGTGCTGGGGTGTTTTCCAGACAAAGATATTTGGTGTAGCAGTATTTAGTTGTGTGAAATTAAATCAAATGTGAAAAAAAGGCTGTGCAAAAGTTTGGGCACCCTTATCATTTATTTGATTTGAATACCTCTGCCTACTAAATGCTGATTAACTGCAACACATAGTTAGTCTGATTAACTCGTTAAGCCTTCAATTACATAAAAAGGTGCATTCAATCATTAGAAAGGGTATTTAAGTTAGCCAATTGCAAGTTTTGCTTCTCTTTGATTCTCCTCTGAACAGTGGCAAAATGGGGGCATCAAAACAGCTATCAAATGATCTAAAAACAAAGATTGTTCAGCAGTATGGTTTAGGGGAAGGCTACAAAAAGTTATCCCGGAGGTTTCAGCTATCAGTTTCCACTGTGAGGAATGTCATTAGGAAATGGAAGGCAACAGGCACAGTTCTTGTTAAGGCCAGAAGTGGCAGGCCAGGAAAAATAACAAAGAGGCAAAGGCGAAGAATGGTCAGAATGGTCAAGGACAACCCTCAGATCACCTCCAAAGAGCTGCAAGGTCATCTTGCTGCAGATGGTGTCACTGTGCATTGCTCGACCATTCAGCGCACATTGCACAGAGAACAGCTGTATGGGAGAGTGATGCGGAAGAAGCCTTTTCTGCACACGCGCCACAAAAAGGCTCGCTTGAGGTTTGCCAAACTACATTTGAACAAGCCAGGCTCATTTTGGAACAAAGTACTGTGGACTGATGAGACAAAGATGGAGTTATTCGGTCACAACAAGAGGCGTTACGCATGGAGGCAAAAGAACACAGCATTCCTAGAAAAACACTTGCTGCCCACAGTAAAATTTGGTGGGGGGTCCGTCATGCTGTGGGGCTGTGTGGCTAGTGCAGGAACTGGGAATCTAGTTAAAGTTGAAGGTCGTATGGATTCAACTCAGTACCAGCAAATTCTGGACAATAATGTTCAAGAATCTGTAACAAAGCTGAAGTTACGGCGCAGTTGGGTGTTCCAGCAGGACAACGACCCGAAACATTGCTCCAAATCCACTAAGGCATTTATGCAGAGGAACAACTACAATGTTTTGGAATGGCCATCCCAGTCCCCAGACTTGAATATAATTGAAAATCTATGGGGTGACTTGAAGCGGGCTGTCCACGCTAGGCACCCATCAAACCTTACTCAACTGGAGATGTATTGTAAGGAAGAATGGTCCAAATTACCTCAATCCAGAATCCAGACACTCATCAGAGGATATAAAAAGCGTCTAGAAGCTGTTATTTTTGCAAAAGGAGGCTCTACTAAATATTAATGTGATTTTTCTGTTGGGGTGCCCAAATTTATGCAAGTGTCTAATTCTCTTATGATGCGTATGGCATATTTTCTGTTTATCAAATAAACCTTATTTCACGGCTAAAATATCACTGTCCATGACGTATGTGTATATATATGACAAAGACGTTCCTCATCCAAACGCCCAACATTTTATAGATGAAAGTAATGGAGATTATCAGGGGTGCCCAAACTTTTGCATACGACTGTACATGCACACTGTACACACACACAGTCATGTACTCCAGGTACATACATACACACTGTACACACTCAGTCATGTACTCCAGGTACATACATACACACTGTACACACTCAGTCATGTACTCCAGGTACATACATGCACACTGTACACACACACAGTCATGTACTCCAGGTACATACATACACACTGTACACACTCAGTCATGTACTCCAGGTACATACATGCACACTGTACACACACACAGTCATGTACTCCAGGTACATACATACACACTGTACACACTCAGTCATGTACTCCAGGTACATACATACACACTGTACACACTCAGTCATGTACTCCAGGTACATACATACACACTGTACACACTCAGTCATGTACTCCAGGTACATACATACACACTGTACACACACAGTCATGTACTCCAGGTACATACATACAAATGTACACACACAGTCATGTACTCCAGGTACATGCATACACACTGTACACACACTCAGTCATGTACTCCAGGTACATACATGCACATGCTTTAGCACACTAATGCCCACATAAGACTTGTGCTGGGAACATTAAGAAGCTGGGGATAGGAAGGAGGAATTCATCTTTGATACCAGGGTTTAAAACCCTCGTAGCGAGAGGAGATCTCCACACATCTGGAAGAAAGATTTGTTTTTAACTTGGAGATTTAGAGGATCACCATCTGTTCAGTTCAGCCTCACTGTCCAAGGACCTTGTTGAGTGAGATTGCAAAGTCAACAAATCTTTCAATGGCAACAATATTTAACATTAGCCTTTCCTGGCTAGTGTTCATAAACCAAAGAGATCCATCCCTATTTAGCTGCAAACAAATGTCAGGCATGAAGACAAGTAGTGTACAAGCTGATAGGGGATATGGGCTCTCCAGAGCTAGGGTTAGAGTTAGGGTGTGGGGAAGAGAGCTCTCCAGAGGGTTAGAAGAGTTAGGGTGTGGGGAAGAGAGCTCTCCAGGATGGAGTGGAGGTGAACTTAAATTGTGCTTTGATAACACAACCATCTCATGCCATGTTCCCCCAGCCCCTCCTTCTCCCACATGCACACACTATAGTGATAACTAGTTATAGTATACTACCCCACAGCTCACCTCATTTCCCCTTTTTATTCCAACTCATACTAACAGAATCTGTCTGTTTCTGCTATAGCTAAACCTGCTTCCTTCTACTCTTTCTTTCAATGCTCTTCTAGAGTCAAGCTTTGCCTCGCTCTGCCTCGCTCTGCCTCTCTCTGCCGCGCTGCCTCCACCCCAGAAACATCCCTGTCTTATTCATATATGTAACTTCTGTCTAAAAGCACCAGATCATTATAGGTTGCTTTTAGTTTCCTGAAAGTGCCAGTAAATAAACTCGAGCCTTTGAGAATAGCTCTCCTTGTGTGGGGTGACACAGCAGTGCTATATCTAGTGTGTTGCACCACCAATAGTCCCCAAGGCCGACAAGCTGTATGACAGTAAGGTTGCAATTTAATCACATTCACACGCTTTGTCTCAGTGTTTGTCTAGTTTCAGACAGGAAGCATCTGACCCCAAACATGCACACACACACACACACACGCACACACACACACACACACACACACACACACGCATACATGACACCACAGACCTTTAAGACAAGTTTGTGTAGTGTCAGTGTAGGTCATGATGCTTGTGTGGATAGAGGAGGAAGCTGTAGGTCGTGATGCTTGTGTAGATAGAGGAGGAAGCTGTTACTCAGGTTTAGACAAAAAAGGAAACTGAATTTAGTTTGCTCATTTTTGACGAAACCTTTTTATCTTGTTCGAGGGCCCTCATTCAGAAGAAAAGCGGATCTTTGACCTTGCATACTTCCTGGTATCTAAAATATCACTGTTCACTGTGTGGACTTATCTGGGTGCCTCAGAAAGACTTAGTAGAAGACCATTTCTGTATGTTTGATCTGTTTTGTTCTTAAGTACTATTTCTTGGTTACTCTCTCCTCTCAGCTGACTGATGTGTATGATCTCCAGAACCTGCTGTGGACACTGATGGAAAAGTTAGTGAGGACTCATTCATACAAGTAGATTGACTTTACTTGTGAGAAAGCCTGTATATATTTGAGCCCTACAATGGGAACAGGAAACAAATCAAAAAACGTTTTAAATATGCCCTGGCCACTGTGTGTCTGTCGTGTGTGTGCGTGTGTGTGTGTAAGCGACACATGGGTTTACCAGCTGTTGCACAGACTCTGCAGCGTGTGACTTTGACACAGGCTGGAAGAAACCACAACACATTTCATCTTTGTGTCACAAAGTGAATCTCACACAATCTGACCTCTCTTCCACTTCCTCTGTCAGTGATCTAGTGAATTGTAACACTGAGCTGGGGGAGATACAGTACAGTACTGTAGGTACCCTACAGGTACAGAGGAACTGAGCTGTAACACTGGACGAGCTGAGGGAGATACAGTACAGGTACAGAGGAACTCACAGAGGAACTCATGCTCAGGTTGGGCTCAGTAATGGGGGGAGTAAAGACATGAGGTGATACTGAGCCAGCTTCTCTGATCACGTTATCACCCAGCCTGTCTCACTGTGTGTCAGCCTGTCTCACTGTGTGTCAGCCTGTCTCACTGTGTGTCAGCCTGTCTCACTGTGTGTCAGCCTGTCTCACTGTGTGTCAGCCTGTCTCACTGTGTGTCAGCCTGTCTCACTGTGTGTCAGCCTGTCTCACTGTGTGTCAGCCTGTCTCACTGTGTGGGGGGCTTTGACCACCTTCGTGGCACTTTATGTATTAGAAGATTACTCTGCTAGTGCTGAGCATATGGTCCCTGTGATAACACCTTGATATTACCATTGGATTTGTTTTAGTTTTTTTATGATCATGTTACAGAAAGCAGTGTAAAGTGTCCGACTATAGCTACATGTACAGATGTACTTTGTCAGGTCGTTGGGCTGATAGATCATATATCCTACCCTATGTATGAGCCACTGAAATATTGCCTTTCTTAAAAATTGATTAGTATTATTATTAGTAATATTCTATATTGTACAATATATAAGTAAGACCAGAATTTGACTAACTGTTTCTGCCAACCGATACTCTTTTTACAATGGGAATGCGAACATAAATTAGGAAGTACTTTTACTACTAGGCCTACTATTATTATTAGGTTATTTTTATTCACAATTGCCAAATTACCAAATTTGGATCAAATATGGATCAAATCTATCTAGCTAACAGCTTTCGCAGTTATTATTAACACAAGCAATAGCTGCCTTTGTGGTGTAGGCTACTGTCAACTTTGTCTGAACGGAACCCACGATATTCTTAAATATATATTCAATAAATACTGAAAATGCCGCTTTTTCTGGAAAAAGACACGAGAATTTACTGTGATCTATTCAAGAATAGCGACACTAAAAACGTCTGAAATTTGATTCACGCCCTTACCTCATTGTAGAATAGGGAGACAATGTTCCGGTCTGAATCTAGCTTCTTGATTCCGGATTACACGCCGGTGTTTAAATATGAAATGCATAAATATTATAAAGGTAAAGTCGATTGCCAACACACATCTGTCTGGCTGGCGTGCCACTGTGTCGGGCTATGCGAGAGGTGGGAGCCGCACACACGGTCGTTTCCTGGTTCGGACCGGGAGGATGGACCATCCAGTCATGCTCGGTCGGCTGGCGGGTGGGAGGGGGTTTAAACCAAAGATAGGATGTGAGGAAAATTCTTCTGCGAAATGATGACGTCCTCAATGTATGTGTTGGATGATAGTTTCAGAACATTAGCAACAACTATTCCACATTTTCTCGCGCACGACAATGGTACTGGTTTCAGTGTTGTGATATAAATATTATAGGTTTATTATTAATTACATTTAACGCTTCTCTTTAACCCTTTGTCTCCAAGTGTTTTCTCCATTGCTCATTTACCGAACAGTTTCATACTTTAATACGTGAGTTTATTTATCAAACGTATACCTTTTATTTCAGGATTTATTGTCAAGTCAAAAGATGGAGGTGGACTTGGTAGGCTAAGGGATTTACTGAAGGGCAAAATAGATAGGAAATAGATGCTTTATTCATCCCCTATCGGGGAAATGATGGCATTACAGCAGTAAATAAAGACAGGATGATATACAGCCTGTATGCAGGCTAAACACAAGGAAAATGCACAGAGGTGAGAAACAATAGTTAAAAGAAACGAGTAGGCCTACCATGTGACCGTGCTAACATTGGATGGCTATCCAACTGACACCTGCAGACATCTGTTACCGACTGGATCTTGCTTTGACCCGGGGTTCACAGATGGAGTGCAACGGTCTTCACAACGTTGTGAAGTGAATCTTCACTATGTTCACCCGGGGTTTAGAACCAACGGTACAACGGTGTTTTTAACCGTCCGCCCAGAAATTGCTCATAGTTGGGGACCGTCCAAAAATGTAGGCCTAAATGACACATTTCAAAGTAAATATCTTTTCTACCAAATGAACTGTAAAAAATAGTAAACTATACCTGTATATATGCACGTTACATATTGTCATATTGTCGCATAAGTGTATGACTATTTATTGTAAAAGTAGTTTTATGTTTTAACTTTGAATTTAACTGTTTCTAATATTTTAATATATTTTATAATATTACCTAGTGCAGCTTTAAATTGTTTGTAATCAATGGACACCTTGCACGTTGCACAACCTCAAAAGTCTTACCTAATTTACTATAAATGTTATAAGATTTAGAAGTTTAAGATCTTAACTGTCATGTGACTTAAAAGCATTTTACAATGATTCTACTAATGCACATGAGGCAAAGCTTTTGGCTATGGTGGCCAGTAGTTGTCACAGTTGGCTATGGTGGCCAGTAGTTGTCACAGTTGACTATGGTGGCCAGTAGTTGTCACAGTTAACTATGGTGGCCAGTAGTTGTCACAGTTGACTATGGTGGCCAGTAGTTGTCACTGTTGACTATGGTGGCCAGTAGTTGTCACTGTTGACTATGCTGGCCAGTAGGCGGCACTGTTAGCAAAGGTTTCAAGCGTTTCATAAAGACTCAAGTCAAATGTTTCAGTTGTTAGTTATTGAGTCTGGTTCTGCCCGCACCTTGAGGACAAGTAAAACAATTCCTTTAAATATTTGTCTAAAGTATCATTATTGTATGGTTCCACACTACCATACTGTACCATACCGGTTGTGCAGTATGTCCAAAACAGGCCCCATTTCCCTGCATGCTTTCCCCTCCAGTACAAGTAGTGTCCTAAGCATGTTGCATTGAACTGTGTGTAAAAGGGCAGCTGCAGTCTCTAATACAAACAAAAGGTATTTCTGTTTTCTGTAAGTTCATGACTACATCTAAATGGATATTGGGTACCACATGAGTGTGACTCACTACTAACAGAAACGTAACAAACAGCATTGTGGTTCCTGTTCTCCTGCATCAAGTTCAGTTTGGTCTCTTTTCACCCAGACTCCTTCATGTACCCTGTCATCATGGTCAGCATGTTCCTCTGTCAGCATGTTCCTCTGTCAGCATGTTCCTCTGTCACCTGACAGGTTTATGGCCCATTAAGATCATAGTACCTGAACTGAATATTCAGACCAGAGTGCTTACCTTACATCAACAACTCAATAGCAACTCTTCGAAATGTAACTTACAAAGTAGAGACAGACTACGGTAATATATCCTGAAAGCCAGGAGTGTTTACAGACGGCAGCTGCCCTACCTTGTTTTTGTGGTGAGAACCTTCCAGGGATTTCCATGCTGCAGAACTCAACCTGGGATTTGCATACAGTTAGGCAGCTCTGAAGGACAGCAACACACAGTACAATCAACAGTCTCCAGTCTTTGTAAGGCAGCTCTGCCTAACCCTTTCTGTTTTAAAAGAAGAGAATAGTCCATGGGCTGAGTGCCTGTGGTCCTGTACTTCCCTGAGGCCTGGTGGAGGCACGGAGGGATGCACTCCCCCATCCTCACCACCCTCTGGAGGGAAGGAGACAGCCAGGCACTCCCCCATCCTCACCACCCTCTGGAGGGAGGAGACAGCCAGGCACTCCCCCATCCTCACCACCCTCTGGAGGGAGATCAGGAGAGAAGTAGCTGCCGTACCAGGAAGTGTACCAGGAAATGTGCAATGTGCCAGGAAGTATACCAGGAAGTGTACCAGGACCATTATTGCATACTTGTATGTTACCATTCAAACAGCCAACGTGAAAGTCTCAAGGGGAATTAAATAACTGACTGCTCTTTAAACCGGTATAATCTTCATTCTTACCAAAGAGGTTAAGAATCCACCTGTTAAGTTGTGCTTCCAGTGACCTCTAGGGTATTTGCATGAGAGTTTTCTGCAGCTACATTTGCCATGCAGAGTCCAGTGAAATGAGCCTTTCAAAGTTCCGTTTCTGTCCTTTGTTACTGGGGTGGGGGGACTGGGGGGGGTGGGGGGTGGACACCTTTAGGGACATCAGACGTGTTTCAGGTTTGACCTTCATGACTGTTGAATGTCAGAAAGCCCAAACATAAATTTCTTTTTTTGTGGTACGTGTTTGGGTTTCAATTAACGGATCATTCATTAAATATATTTAAAGCATTGGGGATTATTTTGAATCAAATTACGGGGTGGGTGAGGACAACCAACAACAATACTTGACAGTTCACAAGTTCTTTCAACTGAGCTGTCAACGCATGACAAACAGTCGAGGGCTTAGTCCTTTTCAGAGGTCTTTGTCTGTGTTGTGCTAGGGGCTCAGCCTCACCAGACATCAGCCATGAGGAGAGGAGAGTAAAGGCTGATTTTACTACCAGTTCTGACTGTGGGCTTCTCCGTGCACGCTCCTGTTACTCAGGGGCCTCAGGTCGGGCAGGGCCCGGACAACATTTGCATGCCAAGGTCCACTTGAATGAGGAGGCCAGATTCTCACTGCCTGCCATGCAAAACCAGCGGGGGACCAGTTAAAAGAGCAGCATGTGCACAGTCAACACAGGTGCACACCAGTCAAAACACCCCCCCCCCACCCCCCCCCAGAGCCAGCAGTCCCACTCAGCTCAGTTCAGGTTATGGAAATGAGAGCAGTGATTTTCTTTAGCTGCTTAGTAGGTGGACGTTGCGGGTGGGTCTCAGGTGAGGGGGGTATAAGGTCCGCCTGGTCCCAACCCTGATAAGGGGGACAGTCAGATGTGAAGGCAGAACCTAGAAGGTCTTGGAGGACAGCAGAGGAGATGCCACGGTCCTTCCTTGTAAAGAAGAAGCAGGGAGTGTGCGGGGGCTGGAGATGGAGAGATCCCCCGCAGACTGGCAGGCAGGAAGATCATCAAACGGGTGAGTGGTGATTTTGGAATCTACTGTATTAATGCTTTACATGATGCTCCCTAAATATACAGTGACAAAGAAAGCAATTAACACACTTAACATAATTACGTAATTTGTTAGAAGACATTCTTTCACCACATTTTTGTGTTGTAGGGCTATACAAATACATTTTGATTTGACTTTTGATTTAATTGTTTGTGCCATTGAAATCAATAATAAGTAATTTAATTGTATAGATTTTTGCTGAGGTATCATCTGTACAGATGATTACCGGTACACAATAGATTTTTGTGACAATTCTTTAGAAATATACCGTGTAAGTTTTCCTGAGTTTTCCTGTCTTCTGTTTGACAGTAAGTGAGGAAAAAGAGCTGCCGTCTTCTCCGGTCACCAGTCCTGAACCTCCCCAGCCCTCCAGTCCTCCCTGCTCCTCCACAGGACCAGGATCTGTCACCAGTCCTGAACCTCCCCAGCCCTCCAGTCCTCCCTGCTCCTCCACAGGACCAGGGAGGGGATCTGGAGGTGCCACACAGAAGGCAGTGGCAGTGTCAGGACCAGGTCCAAGCCAGAGCTGGCCGACTCTCCTCACACAGACCCTGGCCCCAGCCACCTACTTCCATCCTCATGCCCATAGCCTCCAGAGCCAAGGTACTTTAATCTATTCGTCCCTAGAGTTATCATTTTTGGACAACAAATCCACATGTATGGTTTCTGTGTATAATTCTGTGAAACCAAGAATGTATAACATGTGTATGGGAGGGTATACAAATGTGGCTGAGTGCCTACTTTTATCTGTCAGCTCATCTCAGTAGCCAGAGTAACAGTTGTGATTGTAACCCTGCTGTAGTAGTGAAGCTGTGCTCTCCCCCAGCCCCGCTCCATGACCACGTCTGCAGGGGACCACGTGTGCGCGCTGTGTCACAAGGTGTTCCCCCTGCAGCGCATGCTCACACGCCACCTCAAGTGCCACAGCCTGGTCAAGAGACACCCCTGCAGGTACTGTGGCAAGGGCTTCAATGACACCTTCGACCTCAAGAGGCACATGCGCACACACACAGGTGAGGACCCAGCTTACACACACCATGCGCACACACACAGGTGAGGACCCAGCGCACACACACCATGGAGAACTGTTTCTGCAATATCTCAATACTGCTGGGAAATACAATGTATACATGTATATCCAGGCACCACAAGCAAACAGACACAGTCTACACCTGCTCCTCAGGTATCCGTCCATACCGATGTGAGCTGTGTGAGAAGGCCTTCACCCAGCGCTGCTCCCTGGAGTCCCACCTGAGGAAGATCCACGGCGTGAGGCAGCAGTACGCCTACCGCCAGCGCCGCTCCAAGATCTTTGTGTGTGAAGACTGCGGCTACACGTCCAACCGACCGGACGAGTACTTCCTGCACATGCGTCAGTGCCACCCCGGCAGCCCTGCCCTGCGGCGCTACTACCGGCGCCAGGCGCATGACAACACCAACACGCCCGGCACGCCCGGCACGCCCGCACGGGGGAACACAAGCTGAGCCCCTTCTTACTGTACTCCACCCCGGGGTACTACATGTGACATGATGTAACTACATGCGTCTGATGCTGCCAAGAGACACATCCTTCTTCTTACTCTCCTGGATCACTGAAGAGGATTTAACATCAAGACATTTGTGAACATTTTTGCTGGCAGTTAAGAGGAAAACATACCTTAGAAATCAATCTTAGGAATTAAGTAATACATATTTTATGAATCAATACTCCAATAATTCAATGGGTGAAATAAAGGTTTATGTTTAAGTATAATTTAATTGCTTTAAATACAAATTCAATATATAAATATATCAACCTTAAAAGTAGCTGTGGGTGAATTTATTTAGCTCAACACCAGTTTGCAACACCAGTGCCTTGCAGCTATATTGTGTCTAACCCAACATGCATTCTCAGGAGTTCCAGTATTTTCCTCACACCTACTTAACATCCCTCATACAGCTTCCTCTTCACTGTGTAAGGTGCTTACGGTCGGCTGAAGGGGCTCCTAAAACATCAAGGTGCAGATATGGCTAAAGGTGGAAAATCAGATGTGTATATTCGGAAAGTATTCAGACCCTCCACAACCTTTGTCTATAACGGTATCTAACCCTAACCCTAACGGTACCTTTTTAAAATGGTCCTTTTGAATCTCACACAATACCCCATTTTTTTTTATGCACCAAATACCTTTGCTATGAAATTGATCTTTGGTGCAAAGAGTAAGGCTGTATCAAAATGGCTAAACGGTTAAGGGGTGTGAATACTTTCCTTATGCACTGTGTATTGGGGATTTGAGCCTAAAATCATGCTACCATTTCAGTTCTAACCATCGAAATACATCAATCCATAATCTGCATAAATACATTCTGTCATTGAGCCTTATTTCCCTCAAACAATGTATGAACTTGTGAAGCTCTGGACAAAGTGCACATTACTTATGGACCCTCCATCTTCCTCCACGGTGTTGCTGCCAACATACTACACATACTGAGTATTCTGTAGAGGCACAACCTGCCCTAGTGCAATGAATACCTCACACTCAACACAACACAGATGCATAGATACACTCAACACAACACAACCCAGATGCATAGATACATATATGCGTATATACGTATATGCATATGTAATAAAAACACACAGTGTAACTGGTCCTGCAAATTCACCAACGAGCTCTGAGCAGACAGCAGAGTCCCCTGTGTCTGCTGCTCCAACCAGGGTCCCTAACCCTAACCTCTGGTCCAACCAGGGTCCCTAACCCTAACCTCTGGTCCAACCAGGGTCCCTAACCCTAACCTCTGGTCCAACCAGGGTCTTCTGTTCCATTGATGTCCTTGTTGTTTCCATGCCTCACTTTAAGTAAACCACCTTTACCTCACTTCGGTATTTCTTTTGTTGATCCAGTCGAGAATGTCCTTAATTTCTGAAATTTCATTTCATCATTCTAGAACTTCTGTGTCCATCCCATGAATCTCAAATTCGAATTACAACATTAGTGACAGGAAGACCCTCCTGTACCGCGTGTCCACCTGGTTCCATCCACCTGGTTCCATCCTGTTGGCCTGACGGGGAGATGGGGGGGGGAGGAGATGCTCCCGTTCTCTGAAGGGGAGCAGGGCCGTCATGAGAGCTCTTTACAACACGTTCTCCCCCAACCCAGCAGATCCCCCCCCTCCGCACACACCAGCAGGTAGGATTCACACCTCGCCTGTGGCCAACGCACCTGTGTGTGTGCGGTAGAGGAAGTGAGAGAAAGAGGTAGAGTTAAACAATAATATAGAAAAACTAAATGTCAAAGTATTCCTTTGCCCTCAACATTGATAGATCCATTTCTCAGGTGCATGGTGTAGTGTGTTATCTTGTGGAGCAGGATGTGGTGTGGTATCTTGTGGAGCAGGATGTGGTGTGGTATCTTGTGGAGCAGGATGTGGTGTGGTATCTTGTGGAGCAGGATGTGGTGTGGTATCTTGTGGAGCAGTAGTGGTGTGGTATCTTGTGGAGCAGGATGTGGTGTGTTATCTTGTGGAGCAGGATGTGGTGTGGTATCTTGTGGAGCAGGATGTGGTGTGGTATCTTGTGGAGCAGGATGTGGTGTGGTATCTTGTGGAGCAGGATGTGGTGGAGTATCTTTACCCTGTGAAACAGCAACAAGTGGCGATGTAGTGGGATCACCAGCGGGTAGTGACAGGCAGGGGGCGCTGTCCTCATCTGGAACAGTCAAATCAGGGCATCAGTCACTAGGAGAGGAGTAAGAGCTTAGAGCAGTAAGACACATCGGCCCTGGTTACAGGAGACTTTATGGGAGTGTAGTAAACAGGCTTACATGCCCCACGAGGTCCACACAGTGGCCAGGCAGACACAGAGGTGGAGAGCAGACGCACAGCTCTGTGATTGGAGGAGAGAGAGGCACATTAAGAGAGCAGCTCTGTGATTGGAGGAGAGAGAGGCACATTCAGAGAGCAGCTTTGTGATTGGAGGAGAGAGAGGCACATTAAGAGAGCAGCTCCGTGATTGGAGGAGAGAGAGGGGCACGTTAAGAGAGCAGCTCCGTGATTGGAGGAGAGAGAGGCACGTTAAGGGTTAGGGTTACTGAACCAAGCATACAAAGAAGTTGCAAATGGGTAAGTGTGTTGCTGAGGACCAAAGGATGTGCAATGTTTGTGAAATTGTATGAGCTGTTAGAACAATAAATAGGTCTATAAAAGTGTTGCTGCCATTTTCAATGGTTTCTCCAATCTCAAATTGAATTTTCTGAGGCTAGGGGGTGCTCTTGGTCAGCAAACAAATTGGTCTCACGTTTGTAATCCCAACTCTGACACTCATACAATAATGGTAGGAATCTCATATACAGAGCTTGTATTGATGTTTTTTTGTTTATTTAATAAATAAACGGATTCGCTCTACACCAGTTAGGGTAGTTCGAGCTAGGGTTCTGACATTTGACCAATTCAACCTCTTCTGATGGAAAGACATTTAAGGAGACTTTTGCATAAGTATGCTACTGCTGTTGTGCATTGTAGGAGACAAACCTTCCTGAAGAGTAGATCTAACATTCCATCTTCAGAAGGCTCACCACACCGTTTTGATTTACTGAGCGGGAAGTCCAATCACTGCATACCAGGTCTATTCTTAGCATGGATATTTACTGCTGCGATCAGAGTGCTCCAACATAAGCATACGCAGCTTAGGCTATGCTGCTCTGTGCACTTACTGAGTCTCATATTGTCTGGACCTCTTACCATATAACATGTTTGAGACTGCAGACTGTTGAGATGCTAGGCAGTATGATCGCCTATATGAAAAAGTTGATCTGATGTGCTCGATGCTAACCCTTAGCCCACCACAGGTTATGGATATGAGGCTAGGTCTAGTGTCGTATGAATGGCAGAAGGAGCAGTTGCTGCTTAGAGGGTAACGAGTTTGGAGAGGACATGTTGGGAGAGGACATGTTGGGAGAGGACATGTTGGAAGGGGACATGTTGGGAGGGGACATGTTGGGAGAGGACATGTTGGGAGGGGACATGTTGGGAGGGGACATGTTGGGAGAGGACATGTTGGGAGGGGACATGTTGGGAGGGGACATGTTGGGAGGGGACATGTTGGGAGGGGACATGTTGGGAGGGGACATGTTGGGAGGGGACATGTTGGGAGGGGACATGTTGGGAGGGGACATGTTGGGAGGGGACATGTTGGGAGGGGACATGTTGGGAGAGGACATGTTGGGAGGGGACATGTTGGGAGGGGACATGTTGGGAGAGGACATGTTGGGAGGGGACATGTTGGGAGGATGGGAGGGACATGTTGGGAGGGGACATGTTGGGAGGGGACATGTTGGGAGGGGACATGTTGGGAGGGGACATGTTGGGAGAGGACATGTTGGGAGAGGACATGTTGGGAGGGGACATGTTGGAGAGGACATGTTGGGAGAGGACATGTTGGGAGGGGACATGTTTGGAGAGGACATGTTGGGAGAGGACATGTTGGGAGGGGACATGTTGGGAGGGGACATGTTGGGAGAGGACATGTTGGGAGGGGACATGTTGGGAGGGGACATGTTGGGAGAGGGACATGTTGGGAGAGGGACATGTTGGGAGGGGACATGTGGGAGGGGACATGTTGGGAGGGACATGTTGGGAGGGGACATGTTGGGAGGGGACATGTTGGGAGGGGACATGTTGGGATGTGGGGAGGACATGTTGGGAGAGGACATGTTGGGAGAGGGACATGTTGGGAGGGGACATGTTGGGAGGGGACATGTTGGGAGAGGACATGTTGGGAGGGGACATGTTGGGAGGGGACATGTTGGGAGAGGACATGTTGGAGGGGACATGTTGGGAGGGGACATGTTGGGGAGAGGACATGTTGGGAGGGGACATGTTGGGGAGGGACATGTTGGGAGGGGACATGTTGGGAGAGGACATGTTGGGAGGGGACATGTTGGGAGGGGACATGTTGGGAGAGGACATGTTGGGAGGGACATGTTGGGAGGGGACATGTTGGGAGAGGACATGTTGGGAGGGGACATGTTGGGAGAGGACATGTTGGGAGGGGACATGTTGGGAGGGGACATGTTGGGAGGGGACATGTTGGGAGGGGACATGTTGGGAGGGGACATGTTGGGGAGGGACATGTTGGGGAGGGGACATGTTGGGAGAGGGACATGTTGGGAGAGGACATGTTGGGAGGGGACTGGGGAGGACATGTTGTGAGAGGACATGTTGGGAGGGGACATGTTGGGGAGGGGACATGTTGGGAGGGGACATGTCCTTGCCTGTGTCCCTGCAGCTCCTCAGACGCTGGATCTCCCCTCTCAGCCTCGCCAGTTCCCCCTCCAGATCTCCGTTCCTCCTCTCTGCCTCCTGTAGCCGTCTGCTTGGATGGATGGAGACATTTATAAATGAGAAAAGGGTGAATTTAAAAGCATTAAATAGCAGTAAAGTACATACTTACTATTTTAGAATTTATATATAGAGTATTTATGTTGTTGCTCATGGGGTTCTCACATGTGTAAATCCTCATCAAGTCTCGTAATGTGGTCCTGAGCTGTGCTGTGAGTGCACACTGCGGAGCTCCTCTCCAGAGAACCAGGCGAGTCTTCTGCCTCTCTGACCTGCCACACCTGAAACACACACCACCGTCACTTATCAGACTGCCTGTCCCAGAAGATCCAGTCAGCTGGGAAATCCAGCAGCCACTAAACACAGCTACCCATCACAGCAGACAGGCACTTCTTAGATGCTGTCAGTGACAGCTTGCATTCTCGCTTAAAGATG
This sequence comes from Mallotus villosus, assembly GCA_903064625.1. NCBI lineage: Eukaryota > Metazoa > Chordata > Actinopteri > Osmeriformes > Salangidae > Mallotus > Mallotus villosus. The sequence continues at coordinate 187,864 of CAEFZP010001523.1, forward strand.
CAAAGGACTTGTGAAGGTACTTCTGCTAAACAAGACCAGGAAAAACAAGACCAACGTACCTGCTTCTCTTGAAGATGAAGACTTTCACATTCTCTGAAACGCTGGTTATCAAATTCAATCATGATGTCACAGCTGCGATCCAAAGCCCCGGTCTGCCTGTAAAAGACCTATATTATACAATCTGATTACAACTTCAAGTATTCACACTACTGCTGGGATATACTAAACATGTACCTTGTGGCTGTGTAGGAATATCCAACAAAAGCCAAGTGAACTCCAACAGGGGCCCTGTCCATCACATCAGCCTCCTGCCAGACAAAACCAAACCTTTCAATACTTCATCAAAGAATTTAAAAGAAAAGAGAAAAACAGTATTGTCATAGTGTGTACAAAGTACCATTTCACTCAAAAAGTCATCCAGCACATCAAAGTTGGAGGTGTCTGTGGGATTGGAGACCTCAGGCAGGAAGGGAGCGGGCAGCTGGTGCAGGGAGCCCCAGTCCAGCCCGCTGAAGAAGGGATGATCCCAGAAGTCTCCTGGGCCCTGCCGCCCCAGACGGGCCTCCCGCTCACAGATCAGCCCTGAGATGAAGGAACGTGCCACTCCGGACACCTCAGGACCAGAGGCTGGGAACTCAAAATACTCCTGGAGGATAATGGGATGGTTTGTTACAGATGTACTGTATCTCAATATACAGTATCTTGTTGGTAGATGTACAAGACCTTTCATGTTAAGATGTTAATACCTATTGTATTTCATTTGTCAAATATTCTGTCACAATTATATTTCAAGTGCACAGTAACTGCACTAGCAACATTCCACTGTCATCATCCTGCCCAGCTGCCTGCCCTCTGACCTGGAAGTGGACGATCTTAGCGTACGTCTGTGAGATGGACTCTGTGTAGAAGGGCGTGATGCCCAGCAGCATCTCGTAGGCACAGATGCCCAGAGCCCACCAGTCACACTCCGGCCCGTAGACCCCGCCGCCCTCCACGGCTCGCAGGATCTCTGGGGACAGGTAGTCAGGGGTCCCCACGGCCAAGGAGGAGTGCACCTACACACGCACCGTGAAGCATGGACACAAATATCAACACACACACCGTTTGTACTGTACACATGGGCGACTGTGATGGGAAACAAGGGGCAGGTTTCCCCAGCAGTACGTTCTAACCCTGACCCTGTCTCACCATGCCATCCTCCTGGACCCTGAGGCAGGAGCCAAAGTCTCCCAGACGGATGTGTCCGGTGGCGGTCAGCAGGATGTTGTCAGGCTTAATATCTCTGAAGGACAGACGAATAATACACACAAACACAAACAATGTCTAGACACAGTGTATGTTTGTAATGATAGAACATGTTTCTACATTTCCACATCATATATTTGAATCCACACATGTTTTAACTGTCCAGGCAATACTTGATTAAACACCTGAGGGGCAAACTGTGTTGCTAGGCAAACTCTAGTCAATGCTGTTGTGTAACCGATGCTTCAAATGTTTTTATAGCTTTCATTGTATTCACACTATTTTACATTTCTTAGTAACGCCAGAACCGTGTTCCCTTGCTGACCTGTGAGCTGTGTGTCTGCGTAGCCGATAGAGGAGACGATGGAGACTCACCGATGCACATAACCCAGTCTGTGGACCGAGTCTATGGCCAGGATCATCTCTGCCAGGTAAAACTGGGCCATCTCCTCTGGGAGACTGTCCCCAAACTTGCTCAGCAGAGTCAGCAGGTCCCCCCCCACGTAGTAGTCCATCACCAGGTACTGAGAAGGAGACAAACTGGGACATCAGGTACTGAGAAGGAGACAAACTGGGACATCAGGTACTGAGAAGGAGACAAACTGGGACATCAGGTACTGAGAAGGAGGGTTAGAGAGATATTAGCAATCTGATGTTGAACAAGTATGTAGGGTCTCCAACCCTGTTCCTGGAGAGCTACCTGCCTGTTGGTTTTGCTCCAACCACACTAATCTGACCTGATTCAACAAAAGTTACCTGATCCACTAGCTAATTATTCGAATCAGGTGTTAGATTCGTGTTGGAGTGAACCTACAGCCAGGTAGCTCTTAAGGAACAGGTTTGGAGACCCCTGCAACAGACAAACGAGACAGTTGCACTAACCGTAACCCCTGACCCTAACTTCTCACAACTCTGACCCTTAACCCCTGACCTACCAGATAGTTGTCATCCTGGAAAGCGTAGTGGAGCTCAGTAATCCACGCGTCGGTCGCCCTTCAATAGAACCTCTCTCTCCTCCTGGTAACATGCTGTCTGTGTGGTACACAAACACACACACACAGCACACACACAAACACACACACACATGCACACAACACATGCACACACACACACATGCACACACACACACACATGCACACACACACACACACACACACACACAAACACATGCACACACACAAAACCACATGCACACACACAAAACCACATGCACACACACATGCACACACACATGCACACACACAAACAATGAGACGAATACGAAGATAAATGTTGACACACATCACAAGCTACAAACAACAAAGGAAACTTGCTCCTTCTCAACTTAGCGAACTTTGCTTAGTTTTTGTGTGTATGTATGTGTATGTGTGTGCTTGTGTACCTCTCCTCGTTTCAGCATGTCCCACTTGTTCATGATTTTAAGGGCATAAACCTGTTGCGTGTTACGCATCTTCGCCACGGCAACCTACAATAGCATCGTGAATGTAAACATGGGAATCATATTAAACTGCTGAATGAGGCTGGTATGATCTGAGACTCCTCCTCTCACCTCACTGAAGGTCCCTCGACCAATCACTTTGAGGATCTGGAAGTCTTCCCTTTTAATGCGAGTTTTCTTCACCTGCCTCACCAGGGGGTTAGCTGTCATTGGATAGGAAGGGGTTAGGGACATCAAAACACAAAGGGTGTACAATTTATTACAAATGTGGTCATTTGTCTGTAACACTGTACATCCCCTCAGGCAGTAACGTATTAGCAAGCATCACCTGACTATCCTTGTGTCAAACAAAGTGTCAGGAGTCTTCAGCCTTCCACGAAGTACAGACAATGTGGAAACCTCTAACGTGTGTGTATGAAAGAAGCCGAGACTAACAAGAACTTAGCACCCAGTTCCCCTTTAAATACCAGCAGACAGAAATAGACCCTGCAGTGTGGGTTCTAAAAACAGCTGGCACCATTTAAGACTTTTTAAGGCACATTTTTCCATGTTGTTTTTTCCTCTCACCATTGTGGGGAAGAATGCAAGCAAGACCAAAGCAACAGTGTACAATATTTAATCAGTGAGACAGAGAGATGAACTAACAGACAGAGAGCGAGAAAGGTGGAGTGAGAGAAACCGACAGAATTGATCTCTGATCAACACCATCATGTGCTTTACAGACTCGCACAATGGTAATAGTAGAGTAAGGTACTGGTCTGCCACAGACACACCAGGCCTCGATCGTCAGATCTCTGCAGTGCATGCGTTTGTGTGGTTCTCTCTGCAGTGCATGTGTTTGTGTGGTTCTCTGCTGTGCATGTGTTTGTGTGGTACTCTGCAGTGCATGTGTTTGTGTGGGACTCTGCAGTGCATGTGTTTGTGTGGTACTCTCTGCAGTGCATGTGTTTGTGTGTTACTCTCTGCAGTGCATGTGTTTGTGTGGTACTCTCTGCAGTGCATGTGTTTGTGTGGGACTCTCTGCACTGCATGTGTTTGTGTGGTACTCTCTGCAGTGCATGTGTTTGTGTGGGACTCTGCAGTGCATGTGTTTGTGTGGTACTCTCTGCAGTGCATGTGTTTGTGTGGTTCTCTCTGCAGTGCATGTGTTTGTGTGGTACTCTGCAGTGCATGTGTTTGTGTGGTACTCTGCAGTGCATGTGTTTGTGTGGTACTCTCTGCAGTGCATGTGTTTGTGTGGTTCTCTCTGCAGTGCATGTGTTTGTGTGGTTCTCTCTGCAGTGCATGTGTTTGTGTGGTACTCTGCAGTGCATGTGTTTGTGTGGTTCTCTGCAGTGCATGTGTTTGTGTTCTCTGCAGTGCATGTGTTTGTGTGGTACTCTGCAGTGCATGTGTTTGTGTGGTTCTCTGCAGTGCATGTGTTTGTGTGGTTCTCTGCAGTGCATGTGTGGTTCTCTCTGCAGTGCATGTGTTTGTGTGGTTCTCTGCAGTGCATGTGTTTGTGTGGCCAGCTATTCGAGACACACTCAGGTCTCACCCCTCACCATTAACCCAGCATGTATGATACTCCAGCTTTAGTGATGGGCCCCACTACCGGTCAACTGTTTCATTCTGACACCCTGCCTACAAGACAAATGCTACAACTAAAATAAGAATCTCGATCACTGAGATATATGATACTACCTTGCCATGGCCCCACACACACACACACACACACACACACACACACACACACACACACACACACACACACAGCACACACAGTTCTACCATACTGTAGCCAAACTATTTGACATTCTGATTATTGAGAGAGATGAGTGAAATATATGTTTAGAAAACATAAGGAGCTGCCCAAAGACGGACAGAATTTGAGAAGGTGTGTTAATGAAGGAGAGAAGGTGTGTTAGTGAAGGAGAGCAGGTGTGTTAGTGAAGGAGAGAAGGTGTGTTAGTGAAGGAGAGAGGTGTATGAGAGGTGTGTTAGTGAAGGAGGAGGGTTTAGAGGATGTGTGTTAGTGAAGGAGAGAAGTGTGTAGTGTGTGTTAGTGAAGGAAGAATGTGTGTTAGTGAAGGAGAGAATGTGTTACCAATAAAACATGCTTGTGGTGTTAGTGGATATGTTGAGCTCTGATGATAGAGGCCTGGTGTGTCTCTGTACAGGTTCTGGCTTATACTTTGGGTAAAAGTGTGTCTATATGAGTTGAAATGAGAGTGTGTGTGTTTACATATCCAGCATTGTACATGTGTGAGTAAGCCAGGGAGGAGCTATCCCTGGAGGGTCTGTCTGACTGGAGGGTCTGTCTGAGGGTCTGTCTGACTGGAGGGTCTGTCTGACTGGGGGTTAGGAGTGTTATCTTGCATGACCTTGTATCTGCAGTTTTACACCACCAGTCCCCTCCCCACACACATACACACACGCACACATGCACACATGCACACACGCACACACGCACACATGCACACACACACCATGACTCAGGCCTCTGGATAGAGACATACACTAGGTCATTCATTTGATTTATTTCATAAAGTATTATCAGATGTTAACGCCTCATGGTTTAAATGAGAGATGATGGGCTATGAGTTCAAATAAGTTAAAATATATTTTAAATATGTTTACAAAATGAACAGTTGCTACCTAGCAAGGCTGTTGTTCGATATACAAAAGCTTGCTAGTTAGCAACAAACGAAAAAAGGCTCGAAATAGATACAATGATTTGGTAAGTGGAAGTACAAGTGGAAAGGTTACAATCTGAAGCACCGACCCACCCACTGAGGGCCACTCACCCACCCACCCACGGAGGGCCACTCACCCCATTGAAGGAAGCCTGAGATGTACTTCTCTCTGGCTAGGTGTGAGCAGCAGAACTCCTGATACACTCCCACCAGCAGGTCCAGCAGCGTCTGCAGCCCCACAGGCCCTTCAGTCTCAGGACCCTCCAGCAGACCCCCCTCCTGGGGACCCCCCTCCTGGGGACCCGAGCCTGCTGACATGCTGGCCAGCAGGGAGCCTTGCCTGGGTTCAGCGACACCACCAGTCCCTGGTGTCCATGGGGCCTGTCGTGCCTCTGGTGCCTTTCGCTGGTTGAGAGGGGAGTGTCTATGGAAGCAGTCCAGTGTCCACTAACTGAGGCAGCTGGAGATTCTTGTGGGTTTACAGTTGTCACCCAGTCTGTTTCCTTCTCTGGATAGCCCTCCTTCCCTCTTTTTTTGGATTGCCCTCCCTCTTTCTCTCCGGACAGCCCCCTGCTCTTTCACTGCTCTCCGCTCACTCTGTCTCCCTCCACCTGTCTCTCTGCTCACTCTGTCTCCCTCCACCTGTCTCTCTGCTCACTCTGTCTCCCTCCACCTGTCTCTCTGCTCTCTCTGTCTCCCTCCACCTGTCTCTCTGCTCACTCTGTCTCCCTCCACCTGTCTCTCTGCTCACTCTGTCTCCCTCCACCTGTCTCTCTGCTCTCTGCTCTCTCTGTCTCCCTCCACCTGTCTCTCTGCTCTCTGCTCTCTGTCTCCCTCCACCTGTCTCTCTGCTCACTCTGTCTCCCTCCACCTGTCTCTCTGCTCTCTCTGTCTCCCTCCACCTGTCTCTCTGCTCACTCTGTCTCCCTCCACCTGTCTCTCTGCTCTCGGCTCACTCTGTCTCCCTCCACCTGTCTCTCTGCTCTCGGCTCTCTCTGTCTCCCTCCACCTGTCTCTCTGCTCACTCTGTCTCCCTCCACCTGTCTCTCTGCTCACTCTGTCTCCCTCCACCTGTCTCTCTGCTCACTCTGTCTCCCTCCACCTGTCTCTCTGCTTTTGGCTCACTCTGTCTCCCTCGACCTGTCTGTGTGATTATACAGAATGTATAATTTCTCCTTGACTCAGTATTTAACCCCTGAGACCCTGACTTGCTCTTCCTGTTTGACTGTGTATGCATGTCTGTCTCTCTACCCCTCTCTCTCTTTTGAGTCCTCTATCACTCTCTCTCTCTCTACTCCTCTCTCTCTCTCTTTCTCTCTACTCCTCCCTCTCTCCTTATTCTTCTGTCTCTGCTCCTCTCTCTCTCTCTCTCTCTGCTCCTCTCTCTCTCTTCTGTCACTAGGGGACTTAGCAGCGTCTGCTATTCCTCACAGCTGATTCCAGACCTTGTTTGGTGTCTCTTCCTCTCTCCCTGAACTCTGCTCGGTCAAACTTCTTTGTGTTCAGTCCTAAAAGTCATTTGTCATCAGTGTTACCATTTCTACTCTAATTTCTCCTCTTCTCGTCTAATAACACTTAATGAGAATAAAAAAGAAGAACTGTAACTATAGAGCACATAAACTCTTTCTTGCATGTCATGAGAATGTGCTAGTTCTTGCAAGGCTGTCAAAACTCTTCTCCCTCCCCCCTGACTCTTCTCCCTCCACCCTGACTGCCTCCTCCCTGACTCTTCTCCCTCCTCCCTGACTCTTCTCCCTCCTCCCTGACTCTTCTCCCTCCCCCCTGACTCGTCTCCCTCCCCCCTGACTGCCTCCCCCCTGACTGCCTCCCCCCTGACTCTTCTCCCTCCCCCCTGACTCTTCTCCCTCCACCCTGACTGCCTCCTCCCTGACTCTTCTCCCTCCTCCCTGACTCTTCTCCCTCCTCCCTGACTCTTCTCCCTCCCCCCTGACTCTTCTCCCTCCCCCCTGACTCGTCTCCCTCCCCCCTGACTGCCTCCCCCCTGACTGCCTCCCCCCTGACTCTTCTCCCTCCCCCCTGACTCTTCTCCCTCCACCCTGACTGCCTCCTCCCTGACTCTTCTCCCTCCTCCCTGACTCTTCTCCCTCCTCCCTGACTCTTCTCCCTCCCCCCTGACTGCCTCCCCCCTGACTGCCTCCTCCCTGACTCTTCTCCCTCCACCCTGAATCAGCCCGAATTTTTTCATAAATCTATGAGTCTAAATGTGTGCTGTGCATGTGCACTTGCAAGTCTGCAAGGATCTTTGCCCTTAAAAGTATGTAAGTGTGTCTTGGCATATTGTGTGTTGTTCTTTAGGAATGTGTGCTTGTGTGTGGTGTGGCTGAGTGTGTGTGGTGTGGTTGAGTGTGTGTGGTGTGGTGAGTGTGTGTGGTGTGGTTGAGTGTGTGTGGTGTGGTGAGTGTGTGTGGTGTGGTTGAGTGTGTGTGGTGTGGCTGAGTGTGTGTGGTGTGGTGAGTGTGTGTGGTGTGGTGAGTGTGTGGTGTGGTGAGTGTGTGTGGTGTGGTGAGTGTGTGTGTGGTGAGAGTGTGTGTGGTGTGGTTGAGTGTGTGGTGTGTGTGGTGTGGTGAGTGTGTGTGTGGTGAGTGTGTGTGTGGTGTGGTGAGTGTGTGTGGTGTGGTGAGTGTGTGTGGTGTGGCTGAGTGTGTGTGTGGTGTGGCTGAGTGTGTGTGGTGTGTGCTGAGTGTGTGTGGTGTGGCTGAGTGTGTGTGTGGTGTGGCTGAGTGTGTGTGGTGTGGTGAGTGTGTGTGTGGTGAGTTGTGGGTGTGTGGCTGAGTGTGTGTGGTGTGGCTGAGTGTGGTTGAGTGTGTGTGTGTGTGGTGAGTATGTGTGTGGTGTGTGGCTGAGTGTGTGTGGTGTGTGGCTGAGTGTGTGTGGTGTGGTGAGTGTGTGTGTGTGGTGAGTGTGTGTGTGGTGTGGCTGAGTGTGTGTGGTGTGGCTGAGTGTGTGTGGTGTGGTGAGTGTGTGTGGTGTGGCTGAGTGTGTGTGGTGTGGCTGAGTGTGTGTGGTGTGGTTGAGTGTGTGTGGTGTGGCTGAGTGTGTGTGGTGTGGCTGAGTGTGTGTGGTGTGGCTGAGTGTGGTGTGGTGTGGCTGAGTGTGTGTGTGGTGTGGCTGAGTGTGTGTGTGGTGTGGTGAGTGTGTGTGTGGTGTGGCTGAGTGTGTGTGGTGTGGCTGAGTGTGTGTGGTGTGGCTGAGTGTGTGTGTGGTGTGGCTGAGTGTGTGTGGTGTGGTGAGTGTGTGTGTGTGTGGTGAGTGTGTGTGTGGTGTGGTGAGTGTGTGTGTGGTGTGGTTGAGTGTGTGTGTGGTGGTGTGTGTGTGTGGTGTGTGTGGTGTGTGGTGAGTGTGTGTGGTGTGGTGCGTGTGTGTGGTGTGGTGAGTGTGTGGTGTGGTGAGTGTGTGTGGTGTGGTGAGTGTGTGTGGTGTGGCTGAGTGTGTGTGGTGTGGTGAGTGTGTGTGGTGTGGCTGAGTGTGTGTGTGGTGTGGTGAGTTTGTGTGTGGTGTGGCTGAGTGTGTGTGGTGTGGTGAGTGTGTGTGTGGTGTGGTGAGTGTGTGTGGTGTGGTGAGTGTGTGTGTGGTGTGGTGAGTGTGTGTGTGGTGTGGCTGAGTGTGTGTGTGGTGTGGCTGAGTGTGTGTGTGGTGTGGTGAGTGTGTGTGGTGTGGTGAGTGTGTGTGTGGTGTGGCTGAGTGTGTGTGGTGTGGCTGAGTGTGTGTGGTGTGGCTGAGTGTGTGTGGTGTGGTGAGTGTGTGTACCCCCAGACAGTAAGAGGAATGTTTTCCTGAGGAACTGGTGCTGAGCCGCCACCCTCTGTTGCCTGGGCAACAACACTATCATAATGGACGCAGTCATTGTACCCTGGTCCCCTGGTCTCCTAGGTTACTAGTTCTGGTCTCCTAGGTTACTAGTTCTGGTCCCCTAGGTTACTAGTCCTGGTCTCCTGGGTTACTAGTCCTGGTCTCCTAAGTTACTAGTCCTGGTCTCCTAAGTTACTAGTCCTGGTCCCCTAGGTTACTAGTCCTGGTCCCCTGGTCTCCTAAATTACTAGTCCTGGTCTCCTAGGATACTAGTTCTGGTCTCCTAGGTTACTAGTCCTGGTCCCCTGGTCTCCTAGGTTACTAGTTCTGGTCCCCTTAGATTACTAGTCCTGGTCTCCTAGGTTACTAGTCCTGGTCCCCTGGGTCACTGAGGCGTAGCGTGGAACTGGTGCAGTGTCGTCCTGTGGTTGCCAGGCACACAGTGTTGTCCTGTGGTTGCCAGGCACACAGTGTCGTCCTGTGGTTGCCAGGCACACAGTGTCGTCCTGTGGTTGCCAGGCACACAGTGTCGTCCTGTGGTGGCCAGGCACACAGTGTCGTCCTGTGGTGGCCAGGCACACAGGGCCTGGGTTAGGGTTAGCTATCATCACCATGGTCACAAATGGCAAATGGCATACTGCTATAGACTGCTAAATCAATAAAAATATATAAATAATTGTCAACAGGATACATTACTCTCACCAGTGCATAGTCTATGAGGCTTTAACAAACTTTATTTATGCAAAGCTGTTTTAGATATGAGAGGGAACTGTTATTATTACAGTTGAACACTGAACAGTACCACATACCAGCACCACCATGTGGCCAAAAGTAATATTTCTAAAAACAAGGCAAAGGATTTACCAGAGTATGTAGGACTGGTCATTGTAATATTGGGCTAATATGACATATACATAAGACAATATACATCTGATGTAGGCCTAAGTAAAGTTTGGTGGTCAGGGTGGTCAGAGTAAACTCTCTCACGACAGGGTTACGGCCCGTGTGCAGACAGACATCAGCACTGTGTTTGTAATTGAATGTGGCATTAAGCCGTCTGTCAGTAAAGCTGGCTTGCGTGTTACAACGTGAATGTGATCTTGTTTGTGTCAATGCATATGTAAAGGGTAAAAGGAGATGAGAAGGTCTGTAGAAGGTGAACCAGAACTAAATAGAGTTGCTCACTGACAGAAAGGAAATAAAGGAACAACTAAAGATAAAGCTTTGAAGAAGATTAAGATTAATTAATTAATCGAACTACAAATTTGGTTCATATTCCAACATTTCTGAAGAGGACCTTGCAGACCAGCCGGACCAGACCAGAACGGACATGAGCTGCACCCCTGCCAGCAGGGTCCCAGCATCGCCTCACAGGTGAGAGTCTGAGTTAGGGACGGGGGTTAGGGACGAGGGTTAGGGACGAGGGTTAGGGACGAGGGTTAGGGACGAGGGTTAGGGACGGGGGTTAGGGACGGGGGTTAGGGACCAGGGTTAGGGACGAGGGTTAGGGACGAGGGTTAGGGACGAGGGTTAGGGACGCGGGGCTGAGCTCAAAGCTCTCCTCTATAGCCTGGCAGTTCTGTAACCAGGAGGAATAGAACAAGCTGTTTTAGTAAAGGTGCTCTTTGATTTAGAATTATTGGATGGAGTGTTGTTTTATGTGAAACAATATTGAGTATTTGTTCTCTTTGAGCACTGCTAGTGCCAGATTCTTCTATTCTACTGTCAGGGTATCGGAATTAATGTGTACAGAGAAGATGTTGTATCAAATAAGCTGTTTTAGCACTAACAAGAGAAATCCATGTTGTTTTACTCTTGTACTGGATATTATTAACTTCACTTCCATCCCCCTATCCCTGAGAAGTGAGAAGTCACTGAGCATGCAAGTCTGTTACCTCATTATAGTCTTACAGCAGGGATTAATGTCATGGTGAGACTAATTTAATCCAGCCCTGAACACTCTCATGATTCACTGTCCAGCTATAGAGCTACTGTAGGACGTGCAACACTTATATGACCCCTACAAACCGGACCTGTGGCTATAATCAGGCTTGCTGATCTTGGTGCACGTTTTACAGGCTGTCAAGGTATGTGTGTGAGGAAAGACTGAGTTACTCCCACGTGTCTAACGTGCGTGTCTACATGCAAAGAATGATATACTTAAATAGTCTGTAAATAGTTTTTATGTGATCAGTGAACTAAATAATGGTCTTTGGTCTGTCTACAGAGTGATTACCATCACAGGTCCAACAGATCCACCCATGGAGGGTCCGGGACAGAGGAGAGGAAGCAAGGCCTACCAGGTACACTAACCCTAACCCTACCAGGTACCCTAACCCTACCAGGTACATTAACCCTAACCCTACCAGGTACATTAACCCTACCAGGTATACTAACCCTACCAGGTACACTAGCCCTAACCCTACCAGGTACATTAACCCTACCAGGTACACTAACCCTACCAGGTACACTTACCCTACCAGGTACACTAACCCTACCAGGTACATTAACCCTACCAGGTACACTAACCCTACCAGGTACACTAACCCTACCAGGTACACTAACCCTACCAGGTACACTAACCCTACCAGGTACACTAACCCTACCAGGTACACTAACCCTACCAGGTACACTTACCCTACCAGGTACACTAACCCTAACCTTACAAGGTCAGGCCCCAGGCCCAAAGAGAACAGAGAAGGGTTTTCCAGCACACACACACACACACACACACACACACACACAGTGAAGGCCACATTGATCTCTTTACCTTCATCATGATACAGTCCCTCTTTCCACTGCTACCTAGATCTTTCCTGAGTGTCCCGTGGCAACAGAGTCGGGCTCCAGCGAGCTGCTCTGCAGGGAGCGTCTGCCCTCCATCGTGGTGGAGCCCACTGATGTGAGTGAGGTGGAGAGTGCAGAACTGCGCTGGGCTCTGGACGGGACGGAGGAGGAGGAGGACCCCTTCAACGAGAACAGCCTCCCCCGCACAGAGAGCCCTGCGGGGAGGGAGCCAGCAGAGGACATGGCGGCAGAAGACAGGTGAGCCACAGACACCCTAACACCCCAACCCTAACCCTAGCCAAGACAAATCACTGAAAATACTGAACAAAGTGTATCTTTATAGATTGTCAATAGTTGCGCATATAGAGGAAAACACTGAACCATTATTATTTGGTATATCTGAAGAGGTAATGGTTAATTGATTATTTGAGAGTTGCTACCAATCTCCTTGGCCGATTTAGTGAGCCTGGTGACAATGCTGTTGGTTCCTCCCCCTGGTGCAGGTCGGCTGTCCGGAGGCAGTCTATTGGTCCAGCTCAGTGCCTGCTCGACCTGTCCCGCCTGACTCCTCCACCCTCGCCCACCGCCCCCGAGGCAGCTCCACCCTCCCCCTAGGCAGCCAGAGGACCCGAGGCAGCGCCACCCTCCCCCGAGGCAGCCAGAGGACCCGAGACAGCAGCTCACAGGAACTCTGACATCACGTGACACTTTGTTCATCTGACGTCACATGACACTGTTCATCTGACATCACGTGACACTTTGTTCATCTGACGTCACATGACACTGTTCATCTGACGTCACATGACACTGTTCATCTGACGTCACATGACACTGTTCATCTGACGTCACATGACACTGTTCTTCTGACGTCACATGACACTGTTCTTCTGACGTCACATGACACTCTGTTCATCTGACGTCACATGACACTCTGTTCTTCTGACGTCACATGACACTCTGTTCTTCTGACGTCACATGACACTGTTCTTCTGACGTCACATGACACTTCTTCTGAGTCACATGACACTGTTCTTCTGACGTCACATGACACTGTTCTTCTGACGTCACATGACACTCTGTTCATCTGACGTCACATGACACTGTTCTTCTGACGTCACATGACACTCTGTTCTTCTGACGTCACATGACACTCTGTTCTTCTGAAGTCACATGAACACTATGACACATTGCATTTTGCATATCTGACCGACGAGGCTGATACTGTATGGTCACACACGAAAAGTAAGACCTGTAGATGTTAGTCTCATCCCATGTACCCAAGCATAGTATCAGGAGTTTACAAGCATGCACTTTACTTTAGCAATGCTGGCCTTTTGTTTTGGAACAAGAAGGTTGAACATGCATCCTTCTTCTCCCTGGAGAACATTGACTTTAGCGGCTTTAACACCTAAAATTGTTTTGAGATACTAAAGCTACTGGACACATGATAAAAATCATATTATTTCATAAGATAGGATATGAAAACGATTTGTTTAGAAAATGTTTTAAATAATTGGAGCAACACAGTTGTTTGTGTGTTGGCATAACAACAAAAACAAATAAATAAATACAACTCATTCATATTTTCCTTAAATTTTCCTTTAAGCGTGCACAAGCAATTATCTGGACTACTTGAACCTGGCTCAAATGAGTTGATTGATTACATGAACTAGAACAGGGCTTTATGAAGCTTTATGCCCGACTGATTTGTTGTGTTCACTAGTGTCAGGTTTGGGACTTTAGTCCCCAGTGTGCTTAATGGAACATGTCCCTGGGATCATGTGTGTTATGATCAGTGACCTAATAAATGTAAATGTAAATGTGTATAACTAGAAGCATTTCAGGAAGGCCCAAAATCAACAGTATTGAAAAGCAGTGATGTGTCGTTCGTGAACGATTCGTTAATTTTTTCGTGGCTGCGCATCGGGACTGTAGAGGAAACAGAAATGATTTGTTCATTTCCCGACTGTGTTTATGGGGTCGGAGTCTAGTTTTCATCATTTAGTAGAATAGCAAGGAATTGCACATTTGTGTGACAGATAATATTTTTTAAACAAAAACTAAAAAATAAATACAATACATCATGACAGTTTGTATGATTTGAAATGGTCATTTAATATCACACTTGCATTTAATTATCACGGCAAACAATGACACTGCTCTGAACTGTAAGAAAAGTAAAAAAGTTAAAATAACAAAACCTGTAATTATCAATTGTGAAAATCTCATTCACGTCTTGATATACTAAACTAAAATCAGTCACGCGAAAGTGAACGAGGTAAACAACTAACCCTAAACAAGGGACTCTGTCCCAAACCCTTTTTGTTTCCTCTCCTGAGCCTATGCAGGTCACGTGAAACAAAATCAAAGACTCGTACCATAAAACACGGTCAGGAAGAACAAATTAGCAAGCGTAGAGAGAGAGAGAGAGAGAGAGACAGAGAGAGAGACACAGAGAACAGGGGTGAGTGAGCTGAGAGAGAGAGAGAGAGAGAGAGAGACAGAGAACAGGGGTGAGTGAGCTGAGAGAGAGAGAGAGAGAGAGAGAGAGAGAGAGAGAGACAGAGAACAGGGGTAAGTGAGCTGAGAGAGAGAGAGAGAGAGAGAGAGATAGAGAGACAGAGAACAGGGGGTGAGTGAGCTGAGAGAGAGAGAGAGAGATAACAGGGGTAAGTGAGCTGATAGAGAGAGAGAGAGAGAGAGGGAGCAGGCTACACCAAGTGCAAACTCGTCATCGTTAAAAGCAAAACTAAGAAGCAATACAAAAGATGAAATGTAGAAAATAAGTAAATCACTCCAACCAAGTGCTTTCCTTTCTCCATTTTCCACCAGCGTCACCACGCCATCTTGCTCTCCAGGCTCGTTCTCCTGCTTGTCCTTAAGCAAAGCCAGATGTGCTTTCTGACTCCTTTCAGCTTCACTCAGTACTTTTTTTTCTCCTTTTAGCCTCTCTGTTTGTTTTCGCTGGTTTGGATTTCCTCCTCCAGCCCCCTCTGTGTGTGTGTGTGTGTGTGTGTGTGTGTGCCTCTGTGTGTGTGTGTGCCTCTGTGTGTGTGTGTGTGTGCCTCTGTGTGTGTGTGTGTGTGTGCCTCTGTGTGTGTGTGTGTGTGCCTCTGTGTGTGTGTGTGTGTGTGTGTGCCTCTGTGTGTGTGTGTGTGCCTCTGTGTGTAGACTGGTCATGCTCCTCCCCCTTCTTCTCTTCCTTCTCCCCTCTTCCTCCCTTCTCCTCCTCCCCTACTCCTCTCTTACTCTCCTGTCTTTCTCTGTTTCTAGAACATATTCCTCTGGTCCTTTGCCCTGGAGGGAACAGGGCTTTAACTTAAACCAGATGGAGGGATTAAGGAGAGAGATGGAGGGATGAAGGAGAGAGATGGAGGGATGAAGGAGAGAGATGTGGAGGAAGAGGCCAATGGATGGGGGAATGTCTGTTTACTAATAATGCATGTGAATATACAGTGCCTTATATTTTGCAAATGGGACCAATAGCAAAAAAGGAAAGGCTGTTATGAACCCTTTCAACTTGTTAATAATACAAATAAGACTGTCACATGTAACATGGTATAAATTACCAAACCCAAAAAATGTTAAATGGGTCTCCAGGACAAATACATAAGATAGATAAGCAAACACGGTGTGATTCCCTGGACAGGTTTATCCTAAAACATTACGCAGTTTCACTGTTCTGTTTTGTCCGAGAGTCATCTTCATCTGAGTCAGGGAGTCATCTTCATCTGAGGAGTCAGGGAGTCATCTTCATCTGAGGAGTCAGGGAGTCATCTTCATCTGAGGAGTCAGGGAGTCATCTTCATCTGAGGAGTCAGGGAGTCATCTTCATCTGAGGAGTCAGGCGTCTTACGGGCATTTGGAATAGTCCTGTGGTTTCATGATGCATACCTACAACCTGGGTAACCACACTGTGTACAATACAACAGCAAACTCATGCTACAGACCCTTGTCTCTGAGACTGTTGTATTGGGTCAGAGCAGAGCCAATAAGGGAACAGTGGTCAGCTCAGTTACTTTCTGATATCAATGTGGCAGCACTGAAATTCCTTTAAGTTCCTTCAAACCTCTAGATGTGTAATCCATAGACCACTGTATGTTTCACACTGCAGTGTTCCAGCAAATCATACAACAAGGATGTGGGCTGTCTCCTAACCCTGCATCCACACAGGAGTCAAACTGTAGTCATGACCTTGAGGGAGCCGCTGTGGAAGCGCAGGATCTTCTTCTTGAGTGCATGTGAGGCTTTAATCTTGACAAAGGCTTTGGGCTGCAGGGATGCTTCAGTAGGGCCTGCAGGAGAAGGGAGCGCCAGGTGGAGGTGCAGTTGCTGGGGCCACACGAAGCCACTGCTCTCGTCAGAGTCGCTGGAGAGGGAGCTGGAGGCTGGGGAGTCTGCCTCACTGATGCTGGACTCAGACTCCCTGTGGTCTGGGAGGGTGCAGCAGTCTGCAGCCCGGCCGAGGGGAACCCGCTCCCTCTCCATGTGCTCCATGTGGAGAGGAGGATGGGAGAGGGCGTAGGTGCATCTCGGAGGTCCAGGCCTTGCTTTACGGTTGCGCCGGGAGATTCCTGCTTCCAGCTGGCTGGCAGCAGCAGGAGTTAGTGGCAGGCCAGGCAGCTGTTCATCCTGGCTCAACTCCAAGGTAGAACGCCAGCGTTGGTAGCTACTGGCACCACCACCAGCACTGCTTAGCTGAGGCTTCTTCCCTCGGGTGTGACCTCCACGTCCTCCTCCTTCACCACCTCCTCCCCTTCCTTCTCCACGTCCTCCTCCTTCTCCCCCTCCCCCCTCCTCCCCTTCCTTCTCCATGTCCTCCTCCATGTCGACTTCCTCCTCCTCCTCCTCCATGTCCACTTCCTCCTCCTCCTCCTCCATGTCCACTTCCTCCTCCTCCTCCATGTCCACTTCCTCCATCCTTTTCCAAAGTGTTGTACTTGTGCTCAGGCACACCTCTCTGTCCCAGAAGGCTGTTCTCCGACTGAGATCGGCATGCTCGTTTCCCAGGCTTCTTGAAGGCGGGTCTCTCCTCACTAAAGCGAAATTTTTTGGGTACACCTCTGGACTTGGACTGCATCTGGAGTGGAGGTGGAAGCTGCTGCTGCTGTTGGATGTTGCTTCTCTCTAGAGGAAAGGCACTTGGGCTGGATTTGGGCCCTCCAGGGTGCCGGTGGGAGTGGAGTACGGCACGAGCAAATGAACGTGTAGGTGCCTGGCATGGATAGGCAGGGATGTACTGGGCGTTTACCAGTTTATGGTCAGGCAGGGGCGGTGAAGAAGGGGCCTGATGGGGTGAGTCAGGCTCACTGCTGCTGGGGTCCTGATTGGGTCTACAGGAGAGTGGACAGTCCAGGGAGGCAGAGTGTGGGTTGTTGATCAGGGAAGGCTTTCTGGTCCTGGGATAGCGACCTGGCTGAAGGGGTGGTGGCGGCTGTTGTTGGTGAAGATGATTGACATGGACATCCTCATGCAGAGGCAGTAGCTCATAGGGCTCCTGGTCCAGACTGCTGCTAGCCCAGGGAGCCAGGCCCTCTGCTCTGCAGCTCAGATGCTGGTCCTGGCCTTCTTTACAACAGAAGCTGCTCTTCCGAGCCACGGCGACTCCATCGTGTACCAGGCTTGTACGGGGCTTGCTGGGCCTGAGTGGGGAAGGCATGGGGCTGCGCTGGATCAGGCCCAGGATGTACGTCTCCACATTCTTGGCTTGGCAGTAGTAATCTTCCGTAGGCTTGCTTTTCCTCATCTCCCCCATCACCATCTCCAAATCCTCTTCCACATTCCCAGGTCCATCTTGGGGCACACAGGGCCAAGACTCCTCTGGGCATTCCGTGGCCTTCTCAGCGATCGCATCGCCAGATGCACATGGGACTGAGAAAGAGTGCATGGCGGATGTGTGGGACAGAGAGTTAAGTAGCTGACCATCCTGAGGAGCAATGGAAACTTCCCCTAGACATACAGAAAAGAAACATGTTCTCACTGTAACACTGATGGCATTGTAAGCTCCAACTTCCAGGTTTACAAAGTCAGGTGTGAAACTGGATTCCAACATGACAACAGTGGGAAGCATTCAACATGGACCCTAACAACATGGAGCAGCACCTGTGGAACGCTTCCACCTTGAAGAGTTAGAAACCCCATGAGTCCATACCCTGGTGATTCCATGCTGTTCTGATAGAGGGCTGCAGCTCACTATTACCAAGGTATTCCTACTGATCTACACACTGGTGGGTGCCATCACTCACCAGCAGATTTAAGTGTGTTGTTGGCGTAGAGCATTTCTCTGTTGTTGGCGTAGAGCATAAGCATTTCTCTGGTCATGTCTTCACTCGGTTCATTTAAATCTGCATGAATACACACAAACCATAAATACACACAAACAAGACTATGATCAAAACAGATAATTTTTTTCCAGCGCAGTTCATACACACAAAATACTAATATCTGTCTGATGTAGAGACCCTTTAGAAGGTAAGTGAACTTACCTGAGCTGTGCATGGAGGGGTCTGAGGGGCTGGTGTCCACCCTCAGCACATCTACCTGGTGCTCCAGGAAGGCAATCAGCCCCCAGTACGACCCTCGAAGGCCCTGGGGCATGAGGGCCAGAGAGGAGGGAGAGTCTGTTGTATGATGACGGTGGTTACTAGCATTTGTGCTTCATCATTATGCGGTTGAAACAGAGAGCAAGGGCCAGCAAGGACCTCATACTTGAACATTTGTATTTTATTTCAAATCAGATTATTTCAAATCTGATGTTTGAAATTAAAATATGTTTTTCACATGTATTGGATGAAAGGGCCTGTGTGTAGGTTCAGGAGCAACTCATGAGACCACTGTGTGTAGGTTCAGGAGCAACTCATGAGACCACACTGCATCAATGGAGACTTGTTTCCCCTAAACGCACACACACACTTCCCACTCTCCACAGCCTGCAGGCCTTTCCATAGTTTAGAGAGGTCTAGCTACAGAAAGACCACAATCAATCCTATTCCAAGATGAGAACCCCCCCTCCCCACCAGCTATCTCACACCCTGCTTAGACTCGACACTCAATCTTGACGCTCCACCATGTTTCCCCAACAGAGCCAGGATACACAGTGTATTTCACCAGGCAGACCAGGAAACACATGGCTACACAGCTGCATTCTGGGGGTTCTTACAGTACAGTCCACCATCCAAGAAACATTAACACGTATAATCTAACCAATTAAAGAATTTCAAATTGACCATCAATGTCAAAAGGTTTAACACAGATTTCATTTCTAAATCATAAACTATTCCAATCAGTATACAGGGAAATTGCTTTGAACCACAGTTGTTTTGCAGCTAGGGTATTGCTTTCACAGCTGTTGTCTGATGTCAGATTGCTTTCAGCACCACATCCACAGGAATTAACCTGGCAGTCTGCTCACTCACACACACACACATGTTGCAAACACTGTGACATTTATCTACAATGGCCATCAAATTGCTAAGTCGTTATATTATTTTATTTTTCCTTTAAAACCCTTATTTCTTTGATAACTAAATTGAGGCGTATAGATTTTGTACATCTATCGACGTATATAGGTAAGCAGCGGTTACAGGTTAGATTTGAATCCATATGTTGAAGAATTTGAAACATTTCCCACTTTGCACCCAAGAAGGCTATAATCTAAATGTATGGGGGTTAATTACGTGATACGTCCATTTTGGTGTCACGGGCATTTAAAAAATGTATAATTCATTATGAGAACTCTATGAAACTCCTCTTTACCAAGGGCCCATAAGACCGCCTTTGGCTGAGAGGAGAGGCACACGCAGAGCCGCGTGAGACAAACTCCTGAAATGGTTGAATGGTTGCCAGTTCTACAAAACGATGGACCACCCAAGACCGCTGCAGAGTTTACTGTAGCTATGCTTGGTGAGGGTGAAGCTGGGCTAACCAAACGGCTGATCCACGCCTGGTCTAAATGCAACATGTAGGCCGAGCGTACATTCTTTGTTCAAGATGTTGGAAATAAACTTTTTCTATTACACCCAATCAATAATACAAATGTTAGGCCTACATGTAAAAGTCAGTGCAGACGGACATTGTTAGGGAGCATGTGTCTTAGTCACAACTGAAGCTTTAGATGATGATCTATAGCTCTACTGGATACACCAAATTTGCCTTAAATGGTCACGATCATTCTGCACTGCGGGGCACCTCGATCATCGGACCCAAATATATAGGCTACATTCATTCATATCCACAACAAGACGAGAATTTGAAGGCAACACAAAATGTAGGATTTAAGAGGCGTGCTCATAAGTACGTTATGCTATTCATAAAGTACTAGAGAGAAAAGTATGATTCCCAGTTAAATATTTCTTACCGGCTGACACCGATAGTCGTTCTTGGAGCATGATAGTTTATCTGAGTTAAAACGAGCGGGCTGCCAACCGTCGGAGCCGTGGACAGTGTCCCCGAGGGACAGTGCACCCAACACCAGGCACTCCTGCCGTTGTTTTAGCAGTTCCAACTCACATAACCCGGCTAAACTTGCCTTCAGACGGTCCTTGTTTCGACTTCGCTCCGCAAGAACTGGAATTGAAAACCCACGGTACATTCTATTTCGTTTCCCGTTCAATGCAGCCTAATCGTTTTTTTCCACAGTTGTTAAAAGGCTATGGGAATATTCTAATGAATTGAACGCCTTTTCTTTACATCCATGTTCGTACCACAGTATTCAGAAGCAACATGCAGCTGTGCCCAGTTCTTCCACTTTGCTGCACAACTTTGAGGTTTCAGTTCAGCTGTCAGTGGTAGGCGGCCCCAGCAGCGTTAATCTCGGGCCGACAATAATTTTTATTCCTAAAACATTCCGTCCCTATTCTTAAATCAAAATATTATTGGACGTTTCCCTCTACCACGAAATAATCTATGATACAATGTATAATCTAATAATGGAAGAGTGGAAAAATCCCCGTCACATCGATTGAGCTATTAACTTCAAATTTGTATAAAAATACGCGGCATTGTTGTTGGGAGAATTGACGAGACAACATTATCATGCTTAAAATGTGGTATTCTCTGTTTAAGAGAAGGATAGTCTGCTTAAATTTACAATGTATTTTACGTTTAAATTACCCCAGCTAGCAGCTGGTGGTTGGATAGAGGTACAAACGCCCCCTTGTGGTTTGGAGAACAGGTAACCCATTGCACAATGAATCAAACGTGCACATGTGTATCTTGCATAAACACGCAGCATAGCTTTCAAACAAAGCAACCTTTCCAACGATCAATATGATGTATGAGTTGTAAGATCTATAAAATGTATTGAAGACACTGAATAGAAGATTAAAAGGGCTACTGGAGCACTGGTGCAAGGGGAACGAATGGTGGGGTTGGCCTACAAACCAAACCACCAAAAACACGTCATTTTGTTATGCAAACAATTGACTGCAAAGGATGAGTTAATTCCAATTATTTTATTTGCTCAATCCACCTCTTCTCCATACATTTTGTAAAGCCTTTTGAGATTAGTTTTGTTTAAAAGTGTTACCAATCACGACCAGCGTATGGATTGTTATGGAAGCCATTTTTTAAATGGATTGAATACTTAATATTGACTGCTCAAATTCGAATGGTGAAATTCACATCCCAAAAATTCGAGGCGAAACAATTTATTAGAGCCGGGACATCCGAGATACCAAGATAGGCAAGGCATCCCTGAATTCAAAACCAACACATACTGTGTGGTTTAGATTTCAATATTAAGTATTCAATGCCTTTTAAAATTCAAAACATGTCACTGATTTGCTTCCATAGTTTCTCAAGTTTGTGTAAACTATACACAACAGGTTAATGTATTCATAGTGTATGGTATACTGGATTTCTGATATATAAATATGTAGATAAATATGAAGCTTATAAATATACATACAGAGCCAAACTTGTAGTCATATGCAAAATACATGAGGCCATAATCACTCCCAAAGAAAAACCAATACTTAATAGAGGCTCAGAATACCTTCTAGAAAAAAATGTGGTATTTATTTTTCATTTGATGATAAGATTCAGCTTTGTTGTTAGGGTTTGTTGGGGTTTATGTAGATTGATGAGAACAAACTGAACTAAATCCTTATTTGAGGAAGGTAATAACGTATATAACGCTATAATGTAATAACTGTGGGAAATGGAAAGGAGTCTGAGCGTACTTCATCAATAGTGAAATATTGAAAGGAGAATCATTTTTTAAAATTTCAATGTTAAAATGTCATATTTGCAATTGAATCTTCCTACTTCACCATCAAATTGTCTGTTTACTTTAAGTGCTACTTCATGGGTTAGGGTTATTCCCTGATCACTATGGGAATGTTTGCAATTTTTTAATGTCTTTCTACGCACATTGGCTTGAACATCCATGATCTTTCGACAAGCACTCATGCATCCTCATAAGTGTAATTGCATTACTGTCAACACAGTACATGGACAGGTGGAGACGAGATACCATCAGATCAGTTAACATTCTTGGGCACTGAAACCAGAAGAGACACTGGTGACAGTCACGGAACTGTGAAGTTCATAAACGTCTTTGGACAATGACAATTCCTTAGCGTTACATTTCAGTCTTACACTGTACATAAATAAGGAAGCATAAATAAATACCTCTAAATACTTGACACATTACTAACTTCAAGCAGGGACAAGGATTTCACAGCTTTGTCTTTCCAATTCATTATAGCTTAGTTGCCTGATTTAGATTGTGGTATACAGCTCTGGTCCAGCTCAGTTCTGGTCCAGCTCTGGTCCAGCTTAGCTCTGGTCCAGCTCTGGTCCCCTCAGTGACCTATTGTCAAAAATGTATTTATTATCTTAATAAATAGAAGAGCCATTTGTAAGTGTGTGATGGGGAGGGCAGATTTAGTGCCATTACACCCTCACTTGGCATACAACACTAAGCGACTTAACAGGTGTGGAGAGAATATTATTCAGATAAATAACATTTGAGATAAAACATGACATATATTGACACAGAGAAACCACTGTCCATTTTATAACCTGATCCCAGGTTAAAGCAACAACATTGAAAGAAGGATTAAAAGAAGAATGTTTTGCTGCAGTTAAGATTTTAACAATTTGTCATGCATAATGTTGGATAAACATTAGACATTAGAACACTAACAACATCTATACTTTCTGAAGCTAATAAATTGTCCCATACATTCTCTTTAATGCTAACAGCCAAGCTAGTTTCTCCAACGTGTCAGTAAAACAGGACAGCGCATAGTAGAACTCTACAAGAGCAACTCTACAGAGCAACTCTACAAGTAGAGAATGGCAACACAAGCTCTCAGGGAAACCAGCCCTGACATGCCACGCAAGCATATTATAAATAAGCCCTGGCCACAATGGACAAAATTAAAAATAACATATGAAATATTATACATGTAATTATATGCATCCATATCTGCTGCAGATCTGTTCTCATCTGCTGCTCGTCTGCAGAACCCTGTTGTAACAGTAACATCATCAGGGCTAAAAGGTGCTCTCTTCTCAGAGTTGGGGCAACTATCAGTTAGGGTTGAGGTTAGGTAGACAACACGTATTGGCTGCTTCTGGAGAGGAAGCGGATTGTGGTTCTGCTGTGGCTGAAACCTGCTCCCAGATTCCAATGCTTGGTGGAAAACGGATACTTCAGGTGTTTTCAACTTAACAAGTCAGAGACAAAATAGGCTGATGTTCAACACCTCTGCTGACACAAGTTTGCATGCTTTTTTCTTTCTTCCATCAGTGAAGGGTTAGATCTAGAAACAAGGTTTAACATTACAACATTCTTTTAAAACAGAGAAACAGGATTGGGATTTTCCACGAGACCACCCTGCAGCCGAAAGACCGCACTGCAGCCGACAGACCGCACTGCAGCCGACAGACCGCACTGCAGCCGACAGACCGCACTGCAGCCGACAGACCGCACTGCAGCCGACAGACCGCACTGCAGCCGACAGACCGCACTGCAGCCGACAGACCGCACTGCAGCCGACAGACAGACCACACTGCAGCCGACAGACAGACCACACTGCAGCCGACAGACCGCACTGCAGCCGACAGACAGACCACACTGCAGTCAACAGACCGCACTGCAGCCGACAGACCGCACTGCAGCCGACAGACCACACTGCAGCCGACAGACAGACCACACTGCAGTCGACAGACCGCACTGCAGTAGACAGACCGCACTGCAGTAGACAGACAGACAACACTGCAGTCGACAGACCGCACTGCAGTCGACAGACGCTCCTCAACCAAGTTCGTTTTGATTTCCTAGAGGTTGTGGGCCACCAGTTGTATATTGCACATAATGTCCATTTGTCCTCGGGATTGTTTGTCAGGTATATTGTGTCCTCTTCTCTGATGATTCTGAAGGATCCCTTGAGCCTATGCCCTTCTGCAGGTTCAGTAATGAGCTCTTCATCTGCAGCAGAGAAATATGTCAGCAACACTAGAAAAAACCCACAACATGTTGATTGTACTAAAACTCCAGTATTTGGGGTCCCTGTTAAGTGGGACTAGTGTAATCGCTAGTATATTATTATAAATGTATTCCACAAAGATCAATAGTTCCAAGTCAAGTCATAGTGCCAGTCATATTTCACATTTCCCCTCATAATGTTAGCCTTCCTATTATACAAAATCAATTTTAAAAGTAATGATGCAAACTCAGGTTTTAATAAGAGATCACATATGAGAGATCATGTCTGGTATCTTTGGGTTCCGACCTGAGTGATTCTACATTCTGATTGGTACTCACTTCATCCAGCAGGATGACAGAAGTTTTGATGATCTCTTTCCATTTCTGCAGTTCATTGTCATGGTAACGCTGCTGCGTCTCTAAGAGCTGTGCCAGCTCCTGCTGAGTCTGGGGCAGTTTACTGGAAACACACAATTCACTAACATGTTAATTACCCTTATGTTAC
Source organism: Mallotus villosus (assembly GCA_903064625.1). Lineage (NCBI taxonomy): Eukaryota > Metazoa > Chordata > Actinopteri > Osmeriformes > Salangidae > Mallotus > Mallotus villosus. The sequence continues at coordinate 212,760 of CAEFZP010001523.1, forward strand.
CAGATTACTTAAACAACTCGAGATACAACTCATTAAGATATCAAGACTTTGAAATATAAAGGTCCACGAGCGTAACTAGGGTTAGATACTGTATGTCTGGTACCTTTCTTGAGGACCGAGGTCTTGCCAGGAGGTCAGACTCTGTGTTGTGTACTCCAGCATCCACAGCTTGTAGAATAGCATCATGTTCAGAAACACCAGCAGCACTAGACTGTATGATCCAGACAGAGAGATACATACAGAGACAGAGAGAGACAGAGAGATACAGAGAGATACAGAGAGATACAGAGAGATACATACAGAGACAGAGAGAGACAGAGAGATACAGAGGGATACAGAGAGATACATACAGAGACAGAGAGATACAGAGAGATACAGAGAGAGACAGAGAGATACATACAGAGACAGAGAGATACAGAGAGATACAGAGAGATACAGAGAGAGACAGAGAGATACAGAGAGATACAGAGAGATATAGAGGGATACAGAGAGATACAGAGAGATACAGAGAGAGACAGAGGGATACAGAGAGATACAGAGAGATACAGAGGGATACAGAGAGATACAGAGAGATACAGAGAGATACATACAGAGACAGAGAGATACAGAGAGATACAGAGAGATACATACAGAGACAGAGAGAGACAGAGAGAGACAGAGAGATACATACAGAGACAGAGAGACAGAGGATACAGAGGGATACAGAGGGATACAGAGGGATACAGAGAGATACAGAGAGATACAGAGAGATATAGAGGGATACAGAGATATACAGAGAGATATAGAGGGATACAGAGAGATACAGAGAGATACAGAGAGAGATACAGAGAGAGATACAGAGAGATACAGTGGGGTAAAAAGAGGGAGGGGTAAAATATTGTAAAATATTTTAAATTACTGAAAAGGCTTCATTATAAATAAATAAATAAATAAAGTGAAACTCCAAACCAAAAACATAGGACTGGTGCAAAAGTAACTATACCTTATACAGATCCTACAGGATGCAATGAGTGCAAAGAGAGAGAAAGAGAGAGATTACATACAACACCAAAACGAAGTGATGAAACAAGATGTTTATGTCCCCTCTCCAACACTCCATCTGTTGTAGAGTTGCAGGAGAGGGGGAAATTAATAAATCTTTGCGTTGATGAGTTATGTTAACAATAATAATGACATGCATAAATATGTCCATGTATATATACAAGATGATAACAGAGAGGTTGTGTCAATAAACACGTTTATTAAAAGATTCTGTCCTGACAGGATGGCCCCCTGTTCTACCCCTGGCCAGACGTGGGCCAGACGTGAGGCCAGACGTGAGGCCAGACGTGAGGCCAGACGTGAGGCCAGACTGGAGGCCAGACTGGAGGCCAGACTGGAGGCCAGACTGGAGGCCAGACTGGAGGCCAGACTGGAGGCCAGACTGGAGGCCAGACTGGAGGCCAGACTGGAGGCCAGACTGGAGGCCAGACTGGAGGCCAGACTGGAGGCCAGACTGGAGGCCAGACTGGAGGCCAGACTGGAGGCCAGACTGGAGGCCAGACTGGAGGCCAGACTGGAGGCCAGACTGGAGGCCAGACTGGAGGCCAGACTGGAGGCCAGACTGGAGGCCAGACTGGAGGCCAGACTGGAGGCCAGACTGGAGGCCAGACTGGAGGCCAGACTGGAGGCCAGACTGGAGGCCAGACTGGAGGCCAGACTGGAGGCCAGACTGGAGGCCAGACTGGAGGCCAGACTGGAGGCCAGACTGGAGGCCAGACTGGAGGCCAGACTGGAGGCCAGACTGGAGGCCAGACTGGAGGCCAGACAGGTACTCACACAGAGCTGATGAGGAGTAGCAGCTTGGAGACGTTGTAGAGTGCCAGGCCTCCTGGGACGTGGTCTGGTATGTGTCTGGTCTGAGTGGAACCTAATGAAGGCAGCCATATTGGATATAAACTACACCAACCATCACTAAATGAAAGTACTTTCAAGCTGCTCAAAAGCTAGTTGCATTTCACACATCTAACATGTCTTGTTTAAAGTGACTAAGTCAGTGTCTCCATCTACAAAGCCCTGTGGTTTTATCAGGGCCTGAATATGCTGCTGTAGAAATGGTATAATCTAAGACAGTTTACTGTAATACAATGCTTTTGAAATAAGAGTGACATGATCAGCTTCATTTTACAAGCATTTCCTAATAGTTGAGGAATGTTGTGTGTCAGACGTCTACCTGCCACGCGCTTGATGAAGTGGATGACCTCCTTGTCGTCCTCTGGGGTTGTCATGGCGCCTAGAGCCTGGTCCATCTGGGGGGGGCGCACCAGTGCTCTCTTCCTCCTCCTCACGGCCTTCGGGGACAGTCTGTGTGGCTCTGTTAGGACCACCTCCACTTTACCCAGCTCCACCTCTGTAGGCCAACAGCACCCAAACATCCCCAAGTATATATGATGTCTGGATGTGTGACTTGGTTAGTCTTTATTGACAGTGACCACAGATAGTGGCTATTACAAGATGCTGCTCTGGTGAGCGCTTCCGTAGATCCAGAGACTCACTTAGGTGTCAAGTTTATTAGACTACTCATGCAAATCTGTTGTCATCTACCAAGGTAGTAAATAACAAAATGTAGTAACTAAGATGCCAAACATTTTGTATTTAAATTTGACCGGAAGCACTCCTTATCAGTAACCTGAATGTTTGATGTATTTTCCATATCTTGTTTTGTGTATATAGTGGTTAGTCAGGAACCGGCTCGATCAGCTCTTTGACACTTTAATCAATATAAGGCCGCTAATAAGCCACTCCTGTTGTACTGCCCACTGTTGGTTGGCCGTGACATGGCTGTGTTAAAATAACGTGCTGATGCTTGACGCTCTTTTGATCGTGTGATCTGTATTTATACTTTCTGTGAATTGATACACAGCTAGAAGGTAAATAATGCAGTTCCAGACTGACCAAGGTGTCTGAAGTACTCGTCCAGACCGCTCCAGGAGTTCCTCTCGATGAAGCCTTTCACCAGGCCCCATGGCTGCTTCCTGTAACGTAGCTCAGTGGACACCCTGACGCACACACACGCACACACAGGAACACACACACACAGGAACACACACACACACGCACACACAGGAACACACAGGAACACACAGGAACACACAGGAACACACACACACACGCACACACAGGAACACGCACACACAGGAACACACACACACAGGAACACACACACACAGGAACACACACACACGCACACACAGGAACACACACACACAGGAACACACACACACGCACACACAGGAACACACACACACAGGAACACACACACACACACAGGAACACACACGCACACACAGGAACACACACACACAGGAACACACACGCACACACAGGAACACACACACACAGGAACACACAGGAACACACACACACAGGAACACACAGGAACACACAGGAACACACACACACAGGAACACACACACACAGGAACACAGGCACGCGCACACACAGGAACACACACACACAGGAACACACAGGAACACACAGGAACACACACACACAGGAACACACACACACACAGGAACACAGGCACGCGCACACACAGGAACACACACACACAGGAACACACACACACAGGAACACAGGCACACGCACACACAGGAACACACACACACACACACAGGAACACACACACACACAGGAACACACACACACACACAGGAACACACACACACAGGCACACGCACACACAGGCACACGCACACACAGGAACACACACACACAGGAACACACACAGGAACACAGGCACACACACACACAGGAACACACACACACAGGAACACACACACACAGGAACACACACACACAGGAACACACACACAGGCACACACACACACAGGAACACGCACACAAAGGAACACACACACACAGGAACACAGGCACACACACACACACACAGGCACACATCACAGGCACACACACACACACCACAGGTGCACACACGTGACATGCACACAGACACACAGGCACAGGATCAAACATCAAACAAGCTCCACGCATGTCTTAACTTTTCTCTTCTTAAGGAAGGTAAAGATGGTTACCTGAGTCGACACTTGTTCTTGGCCACCCTGGTGAGCATGTAGCGGTTGAGGGTGTAGAAGTAGTCATGGTAGGGGACGTCGTGAGCGATCACTTCTGCATCAATGATGTAGCACTCGCTCTCCTGGCTGGCCTTGAACAGAGTCTGACACCAGAGAGGGGAGCGTTCACATCCTGACTCGGTGAAATCAATGATTCTGAAGTGTTTGGCACATTTGTAAATACAGTCAGGTGCAATAGCTATAGTTAAATTGTGGGAACAAACTGCTGTTTCACTAACTTGTGTCTCAGTGACGGTGGCAGACTTTGGAGCCAGAGGGTTGGTGAGAGAGATGGTGTACTTGATGTCTCTGGTCTGGTCCCCTGCAGCCTCCTTCTTCCAGGGGTGATAGACTATGTCTGCCGAGAGAGGGAGGGAGATCAGATCAGGATTCATCACCCTGACGCTAAATGATCTCACAGCAGACAGACAGGTCTGCAGACAGACAGGCCTGCAGACAGACAGGCCTGCAGACAGACAGGCCTGCAGACACACCTGAGAACCTGCGCTGGTCAAGGAAGTCCTTCATGAAGCGAGACTCTGTGAAAAGGATGTCGTACATCTTGTCTACGCTGAACTTGTAGACCTCGTTTATGTACTGACGGCCGTTGAGGTCCTCATGGAACGCTTGCACTTCCCCTGCTAAGACACACACACACACAGCGATAATGAACAGGTGTGTGTGCATCATGTTTGTGCCATGCCACACACACACCATGCCACACACACACCATGCCACACACACACCATGCCACACACACAACATGTCACACACACACCATGTCAGACACACACCATGCCACACACACACCATGCCACACACAAACCATGCCACACACACACCATGTCACACACACCTTCATCATGTGTGTCGGAGGAGTTACTGAGCTCAGTGGGCAGGTCCTCGTTATCATTGAAGTCCAGCGAAGGGGAGGGTGATCGGCTGCTCAGACCACTGTTCATGTTGCCCAGCAACGGGAGGCTCAGGAGTTCTCCATCAGGAAGACAGGGGGAAAAACTGTCCAATGGGAGCAAGTCGTACTGCGGAAAGAGCCAACGAGAATTGTTAGGTTCTAGTTTCTGTCAATGATATTCTATCCCTTATTTCATCAAACTTTGTAAGTAACAGAGTGATGCTATTTATGATTACCTATACAAAGAAAGAATGATATCTAAGGAATTAACCTTATTCTAGCTGTGGCTATAGATTGAAATTGGGTCTTGACTGTGGTGGGCTCAAGATGGAGAAAATGGGTGGGCTTCCCAGGTGGGCTTCCCAGGTGGGCTTCCCTGAGTTAGCTAACTTACTTACCCTAACCCTCGCCAACTTTAAACTGAGATGTGTGTCTGTGTCTTTATTTTATTATCTCAAGAACCAGGCACTTTACGCAAGGATGTGTAGTGTTGCGTGTGAAATGTATTGGTTACACATTTGCGAGAAATAAAATATATAACCATATATTGTCGAGCTGCCTACCATCAGACACCTGCATTGGCAAGTGTGCTGAGAAATCTGTAGTTAAGAAGCCCTTTTGCCAGCATTAATAGTATGTCAGCTTTGTTAGAGAAGGCATGGTGGTGGTTGTGAAGTGTACTCACAGGGAGGGCTGTGTCTGGGCTGACCAAACAGGCCAGGTGCTCCAGGGGGGGTGTGGCCAGGGGGTCCAGGAGGGGGATGACCAGGGGCTCCAGCAGGGGGAGGGTCAGGGGGTCCAGCAGGGGTAGAGCCAGGGCGCTGAGCTCATGCTTGGCCTCTGGCCGGGCGGGGTCGCTGGCCTCGCTGTCCTCTGCCGGCAGCTCCTCACAGTACCTAGACCACGGGGACGGGCAACAGCTGGAGGTCAAGATTATCAGATCGAGGAACAGCGAGGCAGCTCACGCTGCTATGAGGGGGCAGCGAGGCAGCAAGGCAGCAAGGCAGCGAGGCAGCGAGGCAGCTCACACTGCTATGAGGGGGCAGCAAGGCAGCAAGGCAGCGAGGCAGCTCATGCTGCTATGAGGGGGCAGCAAGGCAGCAAGGCAGCAAGGCAGCGAGGCAGCTCACACTGCTATGAGGGTGCTGGCTCTGTCATTTACTGCATTCGTATTTGAATACTGGATATCAGGTGTGTGTCTGTCAAAACAATGTGTCTCCGTTTATGATCAGTCAGTATGAATGATGAAAGTGTTGACTGACGATAGAAATGATAACACAGCCAGATATACCAGCAGCATGCTCCTACAGGAAAAGGCCTCCTGTCAAATGTTGGTTCTCCAATACTGTGATTTTGTTTATATTATATATTTCTGTGTCATGTGTTTCAGCTGTTGACTGTGCATTCACATGCTTAGTTTGTTAGTCCAAAATTCTCATTTAAATTAAAACAAATCAATTTAACAAACTTGGATTGAGAGGTAAAACAAGATGAGTAGAGAGAGATAAGGTGAGAGTGGAGAGGGTTAGGGTGTCTATACATGCGGTTCTGAACTCACCCCATGGTGTTGAAGTCATCGTCCGGGGGGACGTAGTCCTCGTCATCGCTGGTGAGGCCCAGCTCACTACCGTAACACTGGTGGACAAAGTGCCAGAGTTCTTTGGGACACAAGGGCTGAAAGAAGTGGTGTTAGAGTTGGATTGATATGATGATTAATGAGAGAGAGAGATGGAGGAGCGAGGAGAGAGGGGGCGTGGCTTCCTCACTCAGAGTACTAGAGGGGGCGTGGCTTCCTCACACAGAGTACTAGAGGGGGCGTGGCTTCCTCACACAGAGTACTAGAGGGGGCGTGGCTTCCTCACTCAGAGTACTAGAGGGGGCGTGGCTTCCTCACTCAGAGTACTAGAGGGGGCGTGGCTTCCTCACTCAGAGTACTCGTGGCAACGCTGTCCAGTGCTGATTGCGCACTATTACGCGCACCTGTGTTTTTGTTCACCTGCTTCTAATTCTCGTTAGTGGAGGAAATAACCTGGGTTTTTCTGTTACTTGGTTGTCGGTTATTGTACGTTACCCTATCCTTGCTTGTCTTGTGTTAGGAGTTATGGGCCTCAGTTGTTGTCGAGTCAAACTGTGGTTTTAAATTTCAATTGTGGGATTTTAAGAGGAAAATATATATATATATACGGGGAAAAAACTGGGAAAAAAAGGTGACGCTTTCACTTTAAATCGGGAGCAGCAGAAACCAGCTGAAGTCAATCAAGGTCAAATCAGCGCGACGCAGAGGACGATATTAGGTGCCTAATTGCTCCAAGCAGGTACGAGAGAGTAATTGAAACAGCAGCAAACACTGGAAAGAACTCGCTCGTGCTGCTGTTTATGGAGTGAGATCTGAGTCGAGATCTGAGTCTACAAAGTTTGTAGAGGCAGCCGGTAAGAGAATGAACTTTGAATCTTACTTCCTTCGAAGCCTGCTGCTCCTCCTGCATCGTTGGATTGTGTTTTCAGTCATTTGAAATCAGTATTTTGCACATGGTGGTGTTTGTGTACTGTTGTTGTGTGCATTTTGCTGAAAACTTGTGTGTTTTATGTTTGTCTTTGAAGGTTTTTTACCTATCTGCTAATGGCCAATGGCTGAGTGACAAATGAAGTGGAAACATAGCTACTGCCTGGGACTCAGTCATTCAGCAACTCGAGTGAAATCCAGTTACCCACACCTCCATGTAGAAAACTCAGTCCCTTTTTCAAGTTGGGGAATAGCACAACGAACCAAAAACTCAGACAACTTGACAGTTGTTGATATACCCTTGTGGGTTTTTAAAAATAACCATTAGATCTGCCTCCTCATTCCTTCAAATACCGTAACAGGAGAAAGACAGAGAGAGTATCACTAGTTGCAGCGATAGACCATCACAAACCTCTACGATGTTCTAATGTACAGTAGAATCGAGTGGACTGTGGATATCCAGGATGTACCCACCTTTTCTAGCAGGGCATTTTGCCACAGTCTAAACATCATCATGTAAGTTCGGTCCCTCGCCCCAAAGGAGGTGAAAAAATGCTGAGAGAGAAAACAGCATAAAAGATTAACAAAGGTTAGTAGAAAACATACTGTGTGTGTGTGTGTGTGTGTCTGCTTACCTTGTCATTGTCAGTGCACAGCTGGATGGCGTTGTGTGTGTGTGTGTGTGTGTGTGTGTGTGTGTGTGTCTGCTTACCTTGTCATTGTCAGTGCACAGCTGTATGGCGTTGGGAATGAGGCGTGCTGTCTTCTCTTTAGTCATGGAGCAGATGTCCTTTAACCTCACTGTCAGCTGGATGCAGAGAGAGAGCAGAGAGAGAGAGCAGGGTTAGGGTTAGGCCTGTCAGCTGGATGCAGAGAGAGAGCAGGGGGAGAGAGAGCAGGGTTAGGGTTAGGCCTGTCAGCTGGATGCAGAGAGAGCAGAGAGAGAGAGAGCAGGGTTAGGGTTAGGCCTGTCAGCTGGATGCAGAGAGAGAGCAGAGAGAGAGAGAGCAGGGTTAGGGTTAGGCCTGTCAGCTGGATGCAGAGAGAGAGCAGAGAGAGAGAGAGCAGGGTTAGGGTTAGGCCTGTCAGCTGGATGCAGTGAGAGAGCAGAGAGAGAGAGAGCAGGGTTAGGGTTAGGCCTGTCAGCTGGATGCAGAGAGAGAGCAGAGAGAGAGAGAGCAGGGTTAGGGTTAGGCCTGTCAGCTGGATGCAGAGAGAGAGCAGGGGGATAGAGTGGTAAGATGCACATATATTATGTGTGCCACATGTACAGTAATACTTAGTAAGATCTGGGTGAGGGTTCTGATCCTACACAGACAGACGTCACAGAAGCAGCTAACCCTAACCCATACCAGCGTCTCCCAGCGGAAGATGTTGCTATAGAAACAGATCCAGTTCTCTGAGAGGTAGAGGCGACCTTGCAGAAGGATGTCACGCTGCAGCGCGCACGAATAGTCTGGCAGGAAACACAAAGCATGATTGATTACCAAATACAAATGGAATCAACTTACGTGCTTCAAAAAGAAACTTGTCTGATGCGATTCCTAACTGTATTACTAGTGACCAAGTCAGCTACTGCACCTGTATTTGGTTATTTAAAAAATAATATCGTGTAATTATGGACATAACAGTAGTAACCATTAAAGATAATCCAAAATCAAACAGTCCAATGTCCACTATCACATTGAAGAATATGCAAAGACAAAGACATTAATACAGAGAACAGTCAGAGACTGCAGGTAGGTTCTGATATCTGCAATTGATTTAGCTAGTGTTGCTGTTGTTGCTAAATTCAATAAATTCGCGGGGGCGGAGCTTCAGCTCCTTCAGATGACACGCCCCCCCCAGTCTCAAGCAGAGAAGACTGCTGATTTTCTCACGATTTTATAGCCTAATTTAACATTTTTTCATTCTAATTTGGATGGATAGTTAACCGTTCTGATCATAAAAAGGTGCAAAAGAGATGAGTGTACCGTCTCAAATAAGTAAATGCAGATAGATGATAAGATGATAGTTTCTCCTGTGCCTGACTCACCCACGATGAGACGCTCCGTATCTGGGTAGAGGTTTGAAGAGCTTCCTGAAGTCCTCGTTCCGCTGTTTGTATGTGGGGCTCAGAACCTACAGTGAGACAGAGAGTTGATTCACACTCACACTACAAATGGGTCTGATTGAAGCTCAATTAAAATAGTGTTTAATCAGTAAGAGTTTCCCAACTAGTCTACCTTTGTCCACTACAAACTATACATATCATATTGGATTTTACCAGAAAGATTAACCTAATGTTATATGTCAGATACATCAAGTGTATTGCAGAACGCAACATAATGAAGGTAGAAGTGAAGGATAGACGTCTTACGTTGTACCAGCTCTGGCTTTTCTGCAGTCACAAGCGTGAAAGAAGGTAGGAGGAAATAAATATGTTCATCAGTAAACATAAACATCAAAAGAAAAAAACAATTTCCAAATTAAATGGTAAAATTATACCGGAAGCACAGATTACAGACTAGCATGTTGGTTTCTACTATGTTTTATCTGAAGGGAATAGTATGATTCACATCTGTTTATCTCTACCACAAGAGTGCAGTATAATCCAACACAAAAATGTGAAATGATTGTACAGCTGTTTCTCATTCCGAAAATAATTGGCATAACGCAACGTAGTGCAACATTCCCTAGCACAGTGTAACATACATTTTTGTGGCTTGGATTCGCATTGTTTTACTTTAAGGGTTAAAGGGTTAAGGGTTAAAGGGTTAAGAGTAGTAGTTCCAGACAACTAGGTGCCAGGATAGGGTTAGGGCTAGTTCATGTTTATAAAGGGCTAGGGTTAGGGCTAGTTCATGTTTATAAAGGGTTAGGGTTAGGGCTAGTTCATGTTTATAAAGGGTTAGGGTTAGGGCTAGTTCATGTTTATAAAGGGTTAGGGTTAGGGTTAGTTCATGTTTATAAAGGGTTAGGGTTAGGGTTAGTTCATGTTTATAAAGGGTTAGGGTTAGGGCTAGTTCATGTTTATAAAGGGTTAGGGTTAGGGCTAGTTCATGTTTATAAAGGGTTAGGGTTAGGGTTAGGGTTAGTTGATGTTTAATGTGTTCATGTGTTTTCATTATAAAGTTCTCTGTTCTCTGTCCTCTCAACAACTAACTGAATCTTTATATATGCTAAAAAATAAAATATATATTTGTATAGGATGAAGATGACTTTGAGCTGGGTTTTCAGATGATAATCAGATATAATAATATCTAATAATTTATTTTGGTAGACTTTGCATGGTTTAAAAAAAGATATATATAATGGAGAGTAATGAGACATAGAAAACAAAGGCAAATGAATGCTAGGCCAGAAAAGAGTGATGCTTACTTTGGAAAGTCGTTTGTGAGACTAGCATGCATGAGAAGAAGAACAAAGAAAACCTGAATCAGAAAAAAAATAATTCAAAGAAACTGCAAATGCATAAGGAAGAAAATAATCCATGACAGTTTCATATTATAGACTAGGGACATGATCAACATATTATAGACTAGGGACATGATCAACAGATTATAGACTAGGGACATGATCAACTACAATCTAGTTTCTAAAAGTAAATTCACGAAATAACAAAGTGATCAACAAGTCCGTTCTTAAAATGGACGTGATAGCCAAACGGTGCATTTTATAATTAGCATGAAATGGAATTTGAATACATAAGATGACTGAGTGGAATATGAACATGCATGAAGATACTGTGAGTGGTCACTACTATAGCTATAAATTCCAAACCCTGAAATGTTCCATTCTGAAGAGGAAGTCATGATAGAGTGACATGATCTCCATTTATTTTGTTCAGAGCATCTCAATTACAACATGCAGTTAAAGGACAGTGTTGCAGGTATCCTTTCTGCTTGGCGTGAGACCCAGTGGAGCCCTCAGCCTACTAGGGAAATGCATGAGGCAGAGAATGATGACAAGATTCAGGTCCCTGACTACTGAGCAGGTCCCCACAGCCACACCACTGGGCCGGGCTCTTTTGTAGGCTACAGGTTAGGTGTGTACGTGTGTGTATACGTGTGTGTACTTGTGTGTGTACGTGTTTGTACGTGTTTGTACTTGTGTGTCTGTGTGTCTGTGTGTGTGCACTCACCTTGGAGTTCTTGCCCCCAGTTCGTGTGGCGTTGCCGTGGACCGAGTGGCTGTACGTGCGCTGCCCCAGGGGCTCTGGAGGGGGAGACTTGTCCGAGTGGTCACAGCCCTTCTCTACCATGGCCTCTCCTAACCCTGACCCTCCCTCCAGGCTCTGCAGGGGCAGCGGTGAGCGAGGGCGTTTGGGTAGGATGGGCGAGCAAGCGGGCGTGCTCCTGTTTGAGTTGCATGCAGGGCTGGAAAAACAGGCGTGAGAGAGAACTGTTATATTTTGCTCATCTCCCTATAACTTTGAGAAGCATAGCTGTGATGTTTGAACTGTTATGGCATTCTTTAACTCTGTATTGCACTCCTGCTGGACAAGTTAAGGGACTAGTCGCAAAAAGAATCTGAGGAACCAGCACCACCAAAAAGCTAACAAGGCACACTTTGCATTATGATGCAGAACTACCCTAACCCTATCCTGTAGTCCTGGTGGTCCTGCTTGGGGATACAGATACTACAGGCATTAATGCACCCTCAGCCACTCATGGGTTCGAGCAGGTCAAGGAAAGCTGTGTATGTAATTCAATATTCAGACTAAAACTGAAGAACAATCTGATAATATGTGGTGACTGATCCACTCGGTACTGTCTCATCATGATCGATACACAGTCTCCACTTCTTCCGAGATGATGAAATATATATATATATAACATCCATATGAATCCACTAGGAAGTAATAGTGCTCAACATGGCTGCTTACAATAGTATATATTTTCATAAATTATCCATCCATATTGTGTAAACCTTTTTCCTTTGATTTTACTTATTTACAGACTGATCTCATTGGTTAAGGGCATTAACAGACTGATCTTATTGGTTAAGGGCTGAATGTTTGAGGTCATTTCATTAAGCAATGCAAACAACACATTACCATGCAATACCCGGATAATCAGGCAAAACATTCTAGTGAAGATCTTTGCTGATGCACTGCAACATTTAGCCCAATTTACGTGTTTTTTTTGAGTAGTTAAACATAAATGAATGACCCAGCTAATGTTGCTTATCAGCCTTAGCCAAAATAAGCCAACCAGGCCAGCTAAGCTAAGCTAAGCTAAGCTAATGCTAACCAGACCAGCTGACGATGTTGGACAACACATTTGGCTCTGTGCCCAGTGCACCCGGAGAGGGACAGACAACCCTGCACAATACAGCACACAAACGTTTTAAACATCATGAAAACCAACCAACCTGTAGCCATGAAGGACTAAGCCAGCACGGTCAGTTTCTCTCCTCTTCATTCATCCATGAATGTAGAGAGCAGCTCGTTTGGAAGAGGAGGAGGAGAGAGGAGTGGGAGGAGCCTCCCTGTCCATCCCAAGCAAAAAGGTCTGAAGGTGAAGTGGAGAACAGACAGCTAGCCGAGAGAGAGCTCAGAAATCTTTGGAGCTCTGCTTTAGAAGATCATTTCATGGCTGCCTTCGGTCTTGCCGTCTCTCCCTTTCCACAGCATCTTTTTCTGCTAGTTCTCTTCAATCTCCACCGGATCATTTATAAACATGTATTATGGCTGCACACTCATTCAGTCCCCTTGCCCTCCTCTCTTTACCCTTTTTCTCCCACCCTTTCTTTTCCTCCGTGTACGGTTCCCTCTTCTCTCCTCCTGTCTTTCTCTATCAGTCGGATGCTTGGTGCAAAGAGCCTGGCTGCTCCTCACTTATTCACGCTCTTCATGAATGGAGCTACTGACGTCACCCCCCCCCTCACTGTCACACCACCCTCCCAGCCAGCCAGCCATCTTGCTGCCCTTCCCCCGAACACACCACCCAGCCTTCCCCCGAACGCACCACCCAGCCCCCTCCGCTCCAGTCCTCCTTCTGTCTCACTCACTAACCCCCTACTCTTCACACGCATACAAATACATCAGTACTTTGCCTTCTTCAATCTCCCTATCCCTATGTGCTTACCCCAACAACGGCCATTGTCGTCTTGACTGCATCCAGACACAACTTCTTCTATATCTATCTATATATATTTAGCAATAAAAGACTCATAACTACATTGTTATGATACACTTGAAGTACCGTCCACATATTTTTGCCAGTCTCTGCATTCCCTTTCTAGCTCCTCTTCACACACCTCCCTCCCTTCTGCCTCACTCTACCGACTAATACCCACAATTGGCATCTTTCACACCCTACATACTGGCCAAAGGAATACTTGCATAAATACAGTACGGGTTTAAACATCCTTCTACTGATTAGATTGTTATTCAGATGTTACAGTGTGTACCTTTACATGTGGGTCCCAGCAGCACTGGACCAAGCCTCCTAAAATCAGCTGCCCTCACACTATCTGGCATCAGAACCCTCCATCCCTCTGTCCAGTCCCACTATCTGGCATCAGGACCCTCCATCCCTCTGTCCAGTCCCACTATCTGGCATCAGGACCCTCCATCCCTCTGTCCAGTCCCACTATCTGGCATCAGGACCCTCCATCCCTCTGTCCAGTCCCACTATCTGGCATCAGAACCCTCCATCCCTCTGTCCAGTCCCACTATCTGGCATCAGGACCCTCCATCCCTCTGTCCAGTCCCACTATCTGGCATCAGGACCCTCCATCCCTCTGTCCAGTCCCACTATCTGGCATCAGGACCCTCCATCCCTCTGTCCAGTCCCACTATCTGGCATCAGGACCCTCCATCCCTCTGTCCAGTCCCACTATCTGGCATCAGGACCCTCCATCCCTCTGTCCAGTCCCACTATCTGGCATCAGGACCCTCCATCCCTCTGTCCAGTCCCACTATCTGGCATCAGGCCCCTCCATCCCTCTGTCCAGTCCCACTATCTGGCATCAGGACCCTCTGTCCAGTCCCACTATCTGGCATCAGGACCCTCCATCCCTCTGTCCAATCCCACTATCTGGCATCAGGAACCTCCATCCCTCTGTCCAGTCCCACTATCTGGCATCAGGACCCTCCATCCCTCTGTCCAGTCCCACTATCTGGTATCAGGACCCTCCATCCCTCTGTCCAGTCCCACTATCTGGCATCAGGACCCTCCATCCCTCTGTCCAGTCCTCCCTGGATTAGTGGGCCAAAAAACATTAAAAAGCCAGCGAAGAAAGGCCATAAACCAACAATTTGTGAAACCAAATAATGACACTGTTGAACTAGATAGGCAGGGTTTAATGAGATATCTAGGGTTTAATAAGATAATCAGGGTTTAATGAGATAATCAGGGTTCAGTTTTAAGAAAACAACATTTTCCACTGATTAATTTGTCCTTAATTGTTGTCTTTGTTGCATGCATTGCTTTTTAAATTAATTGTATTAAGTACTTCAGCCAAAATAATGGGTTAGTGTCTTGAACTTGAAAAACTCAGTTCTTCACCCTAACCTCCCCCAAAATCTTTTTGTTCATGATTTCATCCCTTCTCGATGAACTTGGGCCCTTGTGTGAGGAAGTTTGAACTTTTAGAACTGGTTCTACTGAGTCACTATGTTGTGAGTGTGTGTTCTGTGATATCCTTTCCTGTGTTTTAGCCTAAGAAACTTTTAGCAATCTATGAAGCCAAATAAAATCTTCCAGGAACTTTTTTAATCTTATCATACCAACATGAGGCCAAACCTGCCCTCCACTACATTTCTCCTGGTTAGGGTTAGTTACCCTAGGGTTAGGGCTAGTTCTCCTGGTTAGGGTTAGGGCTAGTTCTCCTGGTTAGGGTTAGGGCTAGTTCTCCTGGTTAGGGTTAGGGCTAGTTCTCCTGGTTAGGGTTAGTTAGGGTTAGGGCTAGTTCTCCTTTGCATCAAATATCCGCTTTGCAGAAAGCCTGTAAGGGAGGAATCTGTTAAAATAATTATTCCACAGCGGTCTAGGAAATTCCAGTTAATTCAGTTTTGCTGAAGTGTATCTGATCAGCAGTATGAATACTGTGTGTGTGTGTGTGTGTGTGTGTGTGTGTGTGTGTGTGTGTGTGTGTGTGTGTGTGTGTGTGTGTGTGTGTGTGTGTGTGTGTGTGTGTGTGTGTGTGTGTGTGTTGAGGGGGCTATGGTGTCTGGAAGTAATCAGCCTGGCTGAGCAGGGGTCCCACCCACCCCTGATGTAACAGAGGAGAACATGGCAGATCGTCTGAAGGAGAGAGCTGGATGAGGACTTGGAGTTCCTTTGTCAAACCCTTCTATGTGGGTTGGCTTTGTCCCTGAATGGACTGTGTGCATTGTCACTGTGTGATAATATTTCAACTTTAACATTTACAAGTACCTGCATGCTGAAGCGGTAAATAGACAGTGACATATTTTAGAGTGTCGTTAAATACGTGCTCAAGGCACCAATCTCCATGAAAGTGTGTCAGGTATTCATCACAACACAATAGCCCTCTAACCCTAATCTAACCCTAACCTAACCCTAATCTAACCCTAACCTAACCCTAATCTAACCCTAATCTAACCCTAATCTAACCCTAATCTAACCCTAATCTAACCCTAATATCTTAATCCATGCTCGGAGGCCCCACTCTTCTCCAGCATGTCCAGCACTGGGAGATTGCTTAAATATAGAGTGCAATATAAATACAATTTATTATTATGTTGTCGCTTCCCTGTATCAATCCAACTACCTCAGTGCATATTTATGCAAATGTGTGAAAGATACAGGAGAATCAAATGCATGCATTACCATTTTATTATCTAAATAGTAAAAGAATCAAATTGTAACGAGAAAGAAGAAAACGATTTTACCTTACCAAAACATACCTTCAATGTTGTCGATTTATAAAAGGCAGTCACAGTGAAGTTAAACTGTCTACATGTGCATGAGAAGTAGAATCTCAAATAAGTTACAGTGAACTGTAACTGTGAGGATATTTACAGAAATACACATTACTATACAGTTTATAGCGCGTGAAGTATATCTGTGACATGTCTGTAGAAAGGGGCCCGAGGTTGCTGTTCAGTTGGGTGTGTGCTCCCTTGCGCGCATGCAGTTCTGATAATCAGATTTACCATACAATCCTAATGGGCGAGTGACCCTCGCGCACTCAAGTATGTACAGAATGCAAACATTTACATTAGTTTACTGGAACCGAACTAGTCAGTAGGCAGAAGGCAACTTCTAGGCTGCAAATGTACAGATGTACCTGGTTATATTAACACAAAGTCAAAACTAAATGAGCCAAACAACTGATACAATACAGATGTTTATTTTGGGATGCTTTGGAACTTTCCTATCTACCTCCAGAGCAGTATCCACAAACTGGAAATAATAAAAGGGGTTAACCCCCTTCAACTGTTTCAGCATAACCACTTTCCCAGACATTTCTCCGGTTCCACCTCCATGTCTGAAGTCCCCTCCTCTCTTCGTCTTGCGGCCCACCGAAGCCCCCCTCCCCATCCCCAAAAGTTGGCGCGATTGTATCCACCAAAGTCAGACAACCACACTTGCGCAGTTAGCATGCTTCGTCTGAGAATGGGGAGGAGTGGGGAGGATTCTCGCCAGAAATGTTAACTCGTACCTCGACTTTGTCCCTTTGTCATGTTAATCTCCATCTTAAAGAAGTCCGAACTGCTCTCAACTAGAGTATGACAGAAGACCAAGGTTAGTCACCAACCTCTAAAAAAGGATATTGTTGATTTAAGTAAGAAACATTCGTCATTCTGTTTAGTTTTGCGCTATTGTAGCATTTTGAGTATATTGTAGCCTAATCTTCTTTGTTCGATTTAGGTAACATTGTTTTAAAATATTCCCTAAAAATAAATAATTAGATTTGGCACGTTTGACAGTCGAATAGGCCTACAAGTACACTTAGTTACCGTTCTAAACTAGGCTCATCTCGCCCACACATTTCAGCAGTACCCTTTGCTTTACGCTCATTCCTCAGTGAGTGCGTCTGTTTTGTGCAAGAAAAATCTATGAAGTGGAGTATTTTAGTCAATCTAATCTTGCGCCTGTAGAGGGTTGAATTTTAACAAAAGTTTGCCTAAATGAGTGGGACACTAGGGTCTATGGAAACAAGAATTTTCCCATTTAATATTCCAAACTTTCAGAAATCCTAAAGGTGGTGAGTTTTCCCTGCTGAGTGATAAAGAGAAAAGGCTAATTAGAGTGTGTGTGTGTGTGTGTTTCTGTGGGAGCACACGCCTGCTTCTCTGCTACCCTTAAAACTGGGTGAAGCTGTAAATATTTCCCACATGATGCTTATTCAGGTGGCAGGTGGCTGGGGGAGGATGAACTCATGCTGAAGGATTGTGATTTGAGTAGCTGAGTTTGTAAATGGATACCTTACTTCCTAGACAGCCTCTCTCCAGCCAGCCATAACCTCAGGATTATCATCAGGTCCAGGATTGGTGTGTGTGAGACAGAGGAGGAAAGATTGGAGTGTATGTATGTCTACGTGACTACGTCATTTGGAGAGAAAGGGGAAATAATTGTGCTGCAAAACTTGGACAGCAGGGTGATTTGTGCAGTATGTGTGTGTGCAGTATGTGTGTGTGTGCAGTATGTGTGTGTGTGCAGTATGTGTGTGTGTGCAGTATGTGTGTGTGTGCAGTATGTGTGTGTGTGCAGTATGTGTGTGTGTGCAGTATGTGTGTGTGTGCAGTATGTGTGTGTGTGCAGTATGTGTGTGTGTGCAGTATGTGTGTGTGTGCAGTATGTGTGTGTGTGCAGTATGTGTGTGTGTGCAGTATGTGTGTGTGTGCAGTATGTGTGTGTGTGCAGTATGTGTGTGTGTGCAGTATGTGTGTGTGTGCAGTATGTGTGTTCTAACCTTGTGTTGGTTGTTTAACCAGGGCCCACTGATTGAACATCTTGACAATGGAGAGCTTGCTGCCCCAAAGCAGCACTGATGTTCCTCTGGGCTGTGACACAGGTAGGACACATTTACTCCCCTGTCACGATCAGTGCTTCTTTATTACTTTGTGTATTTTAGAATTTATAAAATGTTCCAGAAAGTCAGTCAGTACTTCTAATTAACCCCTGAAAAGTCTTTGCAACTTCCCTGTGAGTTGGGGAGTCGGGGGGCTAAGAGTTCAAGTTTATTTATAAAGCTAATTTAAAAACAAGAAATGTTGAGACCAAAGTGATGTACAAATAAAAATACATTAATAGTAGAGTAGAGAGTCTCCGCCTCTCTCTTTACATCTCATTCTCTCTGTCTCTCACTTTTTCTTCCTCTACATTTCTCTCTCTGTGTCTCTCTCTCTCGACATCTCTGTGTCTCTTTCACTCTTTCTCTCTCTCTCTCTGTGTCTCACTCTCTCCCTCAGCACCAGAGAGCAGAAAAACAGTCTGACCAGTCTCACTTCACCAGAACTCTTTTATTTTTAGAAAAACTTTTTGTAACATCAGTGTTGATATTGGACTAAATGTTAGAGTTGGTTTCTCCCTCCTTTGTCAGCACACACACACACACACACACACTCTTGAGGCCCCTTAGTCAGCTTTGTAACCCCACTAACTCCCGACACCCTTTTCCATCCTTCTCCCAGATGGTGTGTTGAGGGAGCATGTCAGCTCAGAGTGTGGAGCTGTGTTGAGGCGGCGCTCCAAGGCGGAGCTGCATGGGCTGATGGAGACGCTGCAGCGCAGGAAGAGTGTCCTGGAGGCCAGTCTGAGAGCTGCAGAATGCAGCCGGGGCTACCTCAGTGTTCCTCCCTCTCCCAACCTCCCAGGGAACACGCCCTCTCTGCACCTCCAGGGGAATATACCCTCTGTGCAGGAGAAGTTTCTCCTGCCCGGCGCTGCAGAGTGGCGTTCCTCGTCCTCTTCCAGAGCTCTACCCGTACCGAACAAGCAGCGTACCCCCCTCACCCCGTGCCCCCCCCGCGCCACCAGTCACAGGACAGTCTGCTTCTGTCTAGCCTTGTGGACGGCCAGCCACCTCAGACAGCCCTGCTTTCCATGTGGAGCCCGGGGAAGCCTCGAACCCCCCGGGGCCACAGTGGGGCTGCCAGCATGCCCTCCAGTCCCTGTCTGGGCCGCAGGCGCCACCTGGGAGATCCCACCCAGGAGAACACCCTCCGCCAGAGGAAGTACTCCACTGGATCCCTCAAGGGCCTGGGCCTGCACAGCCGCTCACTGCCCCGGCTCCACGCAGACAGCCCGGCTCTGTCCCTGCCTCTCTCACACAGGGGAGGAGAGGCTCTGTCCCTGCCTCTCTCACACCGGGGAGGAGAGGCGATGCTGACCTCTAAACCACGCCGCAGCCTGGTGTCTCTGGAGCACCCCCCAGACGTGACAGTCTGTGACCCTGATGCCCCGCGCCGGGCCAGCATGGCATCTCTCGGCGCGCCGGCCTGCCAGCTGCAGCGTGGAGGGGGGCTGCATGGCTCAGCGCCCTGCCTAGACCTGGACCTGGGAGACCAGAGGATGGCGTTCAGGAAGGCAGGCTTGTCAGCAAGCCAGAGGAGAGGCAGCATCAGCTCCTTCAATGGGAAGGAGGAACTACGAGACTATCACCAAAGACAGAAGGGCGAGAGGCTCAGGGAGCAGGAGGTGCAGAGGCTGGTGAGGCTCAGTGACTATCTACTCTCCTCTCCTCTTTCACCTCTTGTGTCTCTTATTTCTGTCCCTGCTCTTTCTCCTCTTTCTCCTCTGCCGTACCTCCTCTTCCCTCTGTCCTTGGTTTATCTCATCTCATTTTTGTAATTCTGATGAAACTATAAAAAGGAGCTCGGAAGTCTGGAGGGGAATCCCAGTCACCATGTTTTACAAACTGATTATACACAAACACTGCTGTAGATATTATATTACTCTTTACTTTTACAAACTTTAGTTTGACTAGTTATATTTCAGAAGACCTTATCTTCATCCTGCTAGCAGTTGTTCTACGGAAGAGGATTAAGGCCACACAAGAAGAAATTCAAATTTCTCTGCCCTCCAACCTTCCTCTTGTCCCACCTGCCCTCCAACCTTCCTCTTCCTCTTCCTCCATGCAGGAGCGGCAGCGTCTGAAGACCATCCTGAGTCTGTGCTCAGAGTTGGACCTGGTTGACAGAGATCAGGGGGGCTCTGTGGTGGCCACCTCCGACCTCCGCAAGATCAACAAGGAGCTTGAGAAGCTGAACATGTCTAATGATGAGTCCCTCTTCTCAGATTTGGCTAACTGTACTCCAGTAAATGACTCAGAGCCCAAGGCCCTGGAGAAGTGGCAGGTCGGTCATTACGGAGAGCACAGATCCCACTGTTCTCCTGTTCATCCCTGTACCAAGGTAGATATGAAGGTATTGCATCAGTAACTGCTGTTCATCCCTGTACAAAGTACATTTACATTTAGCAGACGGTCTTATCCAGAGAGACTAGGGTTAGGGTTAAGTAAGTACAGGGACATTCTCCCCGAGGAAAGTAGGGTGAAGTGCCTTTCCCAAGGACACAACATAAGTTTTTTTGCAGGTCAGGAATCGAACCAACCTTCTGATTATTAGCCCGACTCCCTAACCGCTCAGCCATCTGACTCCCTCAAGTAGATACAAAGGGACTATGGTCAGTTGGTGCACTGAGCAAAAGTTGAAAGGCGGGCTTAAAAAACATTACTGTATTTGAAGAATCTGAATCAGAAAGGGTTTTATCGCCATGAAAGTTTGCACAGACAAGGAATTTACTGACAGGAAGGTGCATACATTAAACATATAGGAATCCTAAAACTTAAATATGTGGTTTAACTATACTAAAGGTACAAGTCTACCTAATACTAATAAAACATATGAAAGAAAATATAAAGTAGCCATATGATTTACAATATAAAAATACAAATAGTACAAGAGATACAAATAGTACAAAAGATACAAATAATGTTAAATATTGCAATGTGGCAAGGTGTCATTGTGCAGATTGTGGATCAAGTCAGTGCGAGCTCTTGGCTTCTTCTAACCCTAACCCTTGTTGAACAGGCCAACAGCGGATGGGAAGAAACGTTTTTTGTAATAATTGTTATAAATAATTGTTGACCAAACAGGGACAATTCCCTCTCTGATTGTTTAACTGGGAGTAGATTAGAGCTGCTGTCTCTCTCACTTCCTCCTCCACTATTTTACGCAATCGTTACATCTTGGGGTCAAATGCTAAAAAAGCTTGTCTGATGCCATTTGGTTGTAACATAGTGTAGTGTGTTCCTCGTAACCTCGTGTGTTCCTCGTAACCTCGTGTGTTCCTCGTATCTCCCAGTCAGGATCAGTCCCGTCCCTTAGTCCAAACTTGAGGCACAATCTCCTTCCCCAGCTTCAATCTCCTTCCCCAGCTTCAAACTCCTTCCCCAGCTTCAATCCCTTTCCACATTCCAGCAGTTCCAACTCCAGTGTTCGTTCTCAGTCTTTATTCTTCATGTCTTCTGATCCAGTTCTTGTTTAGCTGTAAACGTTTTTCCTTCTCTTTTCTTTTTCCACTCTAAAGTGTTTTATTGGAAAGTCTCAGTTACAGCTCTGTGCCCCTCCAACCCATCAGAGGGGACCAGAAGGAGGCAGGACCGGAAATGACTTAATCCCCAGGAGGATAGCTGTGTGTGTGTGCGCTTTGGCATGTGTGTGCTTGTGTGTTAGCTTGTGCATGTGTGTGCTTGTGTGTTAGCTTGTGCTTGTGTGTTAGCTTGTGCATGTGTGTGCTTGTGTGTTAGCTTGTGCATGTGTGTGCTTGTGTGTTAGCTTGTGCATGTGTGTGCTTGTGTGTTAGTTTGTGCATGTGTGTGCTTGTGTGTTAGTTTGTGCATGTGTGTGCTTGTGTGTTAGCTTGTGCATGTGTGTGCTTGTGTGTTAGCTTGTGCATGTGTGTGAGACAAAGTGAGTTAGAGAGAGGTTGAGACTTTGCATTCGTTGGTTTGTCTGTTAGCCGTTTAACTCATATAGGTAATTATGCATATTATCACACATGATATAGGAGGAAGTAGAACACAATGCAGTGAATAAGCATACTTGGTATCATATACAGTGTGTAGACAGCCAGTGCAGGGTTAGGCTATGTGAGTGTTTACTGTTTATATTTATTGTTATTGCTTTAGCTGATATGCTCCCCTCTACTCTTCTACTCTGCTCTCAAGCCCTCCTCTGGTCCATTGTTCACATTCCTAAGATCTGGCTGGTGCCAGACAGGCAGTTTATCAACCCTATGGGTGTGCATGCGTCTCTCTCTCTCTCTCTCTCTCTCTCTCTCTCTCTCTCTCGTCTTGTCTCTCTCTCTCTCTCTCTCTCTCTCTCTCTCTCTCTCTCTTGTCTCTCTCTCGCTCTCTCGCTGTCTCTTTCTCTCTCTCTCATGTCTTACTCTCAGGAACACGACCGCTGACCGATTTGGTTTATCGGTGTGAACTGTGAAGTCAGGAATGTCATTGTAGTGATGTCACCAACAGGCAGTGAGTGATGTTCAACTGAGACAGGAAGTGACGAGTATTGAAGAAGAGAGGATCCAGGTGCTAAATAACATTGAAGAGCTGGAGCAGAAGATTAAAGATCTGGACAACCAGATGGAGGAATCCATGAGAGAGGTATAAACAGCATGTTAGGATGAACAGGTCTGCACGCATGTTGTTGCTGTTAGTGTTGGTGATCTTAATAGGTTCTTCCTGGTGATGGTGTAGATGGATGTTGAGCAGGCTTTGCTGGAAGGAGAGCAGGACTCTGAGAGCGTCCTTCTGCAGAGGGAGAAGGAAGTTATGGACCAACTCAACAAGAAGATTGGAAGCATCAAGAACAAAGCCCAGAGAGACCAAATCCAGGTTATAGGGCTCAAATATCTGCATGTACATGGAGTGTCAGACTACAAATTGTCCTGTCTGTTGCTAATACATTCTGTTCGCTGTTATGTGTCTGTATACATTTTATGTTTTCTTATGAGGTCATGAAAAGTAAAAGGAACATATTTTTGGCCCGTCAGTTTCAGTTTTGGTCCAGTAGTACAGGTACATTGTAATGTGTGTGTCTGTGCCTTTGTGTGTGTGTGTGTGTGTGTGTGTGTCTGTGTGTGTGTCTGTGCCTTTGTGTGTGTGTGTGTGTGTGTGTGTGTCTGTGTGTGTGTCTGTGCCTTTGTGTGTGTGTGTGTGTGTGTGTGTGTCTGTGTGTGTGTGTGTGTGTGTGTATTGGGATATGTGTGTGTGTGTGTCTGTGTGTGTGTCTGTGTGTGTGTGTGTGTTGGGATATGTGTGTGTGTGTGTGTATTGGGATATGTCTGTGTGTGTGTGTTGCCCCCAGGCTGTGCCTGATCTCCAGGGTATGACTGAGATGGAGACGGGGCTGAGTGGGCTCAAGCCACTAGAGAACGACGGCCAACAGGATGAGAAGAAGGACTACGAGACCCAGCAACTCCTCAGAGAAATAGCCGAGTACCAACGCAGTACTGTCAGTCACAAGGTACACAGGATGTGTGTTTGTGGTGGTGTGGCATGGTGCGGATGCATGTGATGTTAATGCCTCTCTGTTTCTCCAAGGAAAGGCTCCTGACTTTAAAGAAACAGTTGACACAGATAACCCAGCAAGGTCACAGAGAGAAGGAAACCTTTCTGAGAGAGAAGAACAACTTGTTCATCGTGCTCCAGAGAGTAAGACTTGTCTCTGTATGGTTTGTATTCTTAAGGCATTTCTGTATAGTTTACAATATATGCAACTTTTTAACTGACTTTTTCTTCTGGTCTGCAGGAGAGAGAGAACCTGTCTTCCTTGGAGAGAAAATACATAGAGTTCACTGGAGGGCAGGCTTTCCCCAACAACCGCTTAACCATGAAAGAGGTACAGCATAGAGTAGACACAACATACTTGTTGGTATAAACTGTAATCTCTATTAGTGAAAAGAGTATACCACACCCATCATTCACTCCTGCTGAGCGGCTTCAATAGCGCTTTTTTGGTCAGGAAAAAAAGTCCTCTGGTACATACAGCTTAATATATTCAAGACATTTCAAAGTTCAAGTACTAGTAACCACTAGTAACCACTAGTAACCACCATCATCACTTTGAAAAAGATCTGCCCTTGTCTGCATAACGTTCTCCAACACTTGTCAGCCTTGTGTTGCTATTGTTAGTAATTGTAATATGTTTTTATCAATTTTCTACTTTGTGACCATTTTGTTATACTATACCAGCCAGTTTGTAACAGGATATGCTATATATAGCATATTTATGCATAGTTCATGTGTCTCACTGCAGATGGCTGAAAACAGTCAGTAGTCTATTTCATTCAAGAGGAGGAAACGAACAGTATCAGACTGTATTTGGGCTAACCCTAACCCTAACCCAAACCTAACCCTAACCCTAACCCTAACCCAGAGATGGTTTGATCAGTTCTGTAATTCTCATGTGCTCTGTAGAATCTTAACTTAAACATTCAACTATAGTAACTATCATTAATATCATTTTTTTTAATGATGTAACGTTTATTTGACAAAGACAATTTAACTTAAAGCCCCTAACCCTTCGAGGGTGGCTGTGGCTCAGGAGGTAGAGAGGGTCGTCTGCTAATCGCAAGGTTGGCGGTTCGATCCCCGACTCCTCCCAGTGCCGAAGTATCCTTGAGCAATACTCTAAACCCCAAGTTGCTCCTGATGGGCAGAGAGGCTCCTTGCATGGTAGCTCGCTGCTGTCAGTATGTGTGAGTGTGAGTGTGAGTGTGAGTGTGAGTGTGAGTGTGAGTGTGAGTGTGAGTGTGAGTGTGAGTGTGAGTGTGAGTGTGAGTGTGAGTGTGAGTGTGAGTGTGAGTGTGAGTGTGAGTGTGAGTGTGAGTGTGAGTGTGAGTGTGAGTGTGAGTGTGAGTGTGAGTGTGAGTGTGAGTGTGAGTGTGAGTGTGAGTGTGAGTGTGAATGACTGAATGAGAGGCAAACATTGTAAAGCGCTTTGAGTGCCGCTAAGGTAGAAAAGCGTTATATAATTGCAGTCCATTTACCATTTAATGCTACAAACAGCAGAAACTAAGCAACAAGAATGACTAAGCCATCACCTGAAGAGGATGGAACACCATAGGAGCAGAAGAACAAGCATTAGTACTTCAACACAACCTAACAGTGTAACCCTGTTCTACGTTCTCTGACCCTGCAGCACTTTGTGTCCCTGGAGGAGAGAAGGAGGGGCAGCCAGGAGACGGCCTCTCAGCTGAGCGACACCCTGCTCCGTAGAATGAGCCAGCCACCCCCCCAGCTCCTGCATGAGCCAGCCACCCCCCAGCTCCTGCAGCAGCTCCACCCTGGGGCGGGGCCTGGCCCCCAAGGTACAGCTTTACACCCCCCTGTTCACCACCCTAACACTCTAGCCCTAACCCTGTTCACCACCCTAACACTCTAGCCCTAACCCTGTTCACCACCCTAACACTCTAGCCCTAACCCTGTTCACCAACCTAACACTCTAGCCCTAACACTCTAGCCCTAACCCTGTTCACCACCCTAACACTCTAGCCCTAACACTCTAGCCCTAACCCTGTTCACCAACCTAACACTCTAGCCCTAACCCTGTTCACCACCCTAACACTCTAGCCCTAACCCTGTTCACCAATGGTTCCATACAATGTTGTTTGAACTCATTCTAAGTGTCCGGTCTGCAGGCCCACCTTTCCCTGTCTCAGAGCTCCAGCTGTGGTAGTGTGGTCCCACGAGGCCTGTCCATCTCCCCCAGAGACCCTGGCAGTCGCACCAAGGGTGAGGAACACTCAGACTCACTTTGAGTCTCTTCACTTTAATGTTACTTGCAAAGAAACTGGATGAGAACGTAAAGAGCCTAATTCACACACAGGAGTCACTAGCACCTGTACTGTCTATACAGCCTAATTCACACACAGGAGTCACTAGCACCTGTACTGTCTATACAGCCTAATTCACACAGAGTAGTCATTAGCACCTGTACTGTCTATACAGCCACTGTCATTGGTCAGAAAGGTGGACTGAATTAATTTTGCCCAAACATGACTATGCTTTCTCTAGATACCACACAAGATAGTCAAAACAACATGCTCAGCATCTTTTAGTTCAATTGTACCTAAATATCCTTGTGTGTGTGTATATGTTTGTTTGTGTATGCTTGTTTGGTCTCAGCTGACCAAAGCCACATGTACACACGTGAGGAGAGACTGAGACTGACGGCCCTCTGCAGCAGGACTGTGTCAGAATCCAACGTCTTCCAGGAGTCCTCATGCTACACAGATAATGGACACTTTGATACACTCAGTGTGGACAGCTCTGACAGCATGGAGACCAGTATATCGGCCTGTTGCCCTGACAACATCTCCAGGTGAGGCAGAAGACCAGAGGAACTCTAGAAGTGGGAGGAGACTCTAAGCATATATCATTGTTAGTATCGTTAATGGACTCGAGGGATGCCATAATCTGTTCAGTTTCTGCATTCTACATTGCACGCAGTGGCTTTGAAAGATTAAATGCATCCATAAATGCTTTTTTTTGGTTTCATGCCATCAATCAGAGTTGAGCATTTAACAGAAAAACATAAAATCCCAGATAAACATTAATGGAGAAATCTGTAGAAGAATTTGTGTCTCCAAAACGTTTCTTCTCCACCCCTGTTGTTCCTCTACATTGTTCAACCAAGATAGTTACTTCTGTGTTGTGATCTTTTCCACAGTGCCAGCACGTCTAACACAGCGAAGATTGAGGAGATGGAACGTTTGTTACGAGATGCAGAAGTAGAGAAACATCGACTTGCGGAACACAGGGTAAGAGTCTCTACAGGGTGAGAGAGTCTCTACAGGATGAGAGAGTAAGAGAGTCTCTACAGGATGAGAGAGTAAGAGAGTCTCTACAGGATGAGAGAGTCTCTACAGGGTGAGAGAGTCTCTACAGAGTAAGAGAGTCTCTACAGGATGAGAGAGTCTCTACAGAGTAAGAGAGTCTCTACAGGATGAGAGAGTCTCTACAGGGTGAGAGAGTCTCTACAGAGTGAGAGTTGCTACAGGATGAGAGTCTCTACAGGATGAGAGAGTCTCTACAGGATGAGAGAGTCTCTACAGGATGAGAGAGTCTCTACAGGATGAGAGAGTCTCTACAGGATGAGAGAGTCTCTACAGAGTAAGAGAGTCTCTACAGGGTGAGAGAGTCTCTACAGGGTGAGAGAGTCTCTACAGAGTGAGAGAGTCTCTACAGGATGAGAGAGTCTCTACAGGATGAGAGAGTCTCTACAGAGTGAGAGTTGCTACAGGATGAGAGTCTCTACAGGATGAGAGAGTCTCTACAGAGTGAGAGAGTCTCTACAGAGTGAGAGAGTCTCTACAGGGTGAGAGAGTATCTGTGTGTGTGAGAGAAAGATGGAGGACCTGTCATAACTGTGTTTGTCCCCTGTAGGAGAGAGAGATGGAGGTGCGCAGGCAGGCTCTGGAGGAGGAGCGGAGGAGGAGGGAGGTGCTGGAGCAGCTGCTGCAGGAGGAGACCAGCAGGAGGCAGATGCTCATTGAGAGGGAGGTGAAGCTGAGGGACAAACAGAGAGCACAGGTTAGAGACGTGCGTGTGGACATGAGACATGTGGACTGCATAGACTCCTGGGTACAATCTGAATACTACTGTCACATGACAAATGCTTCAGGTGTCAGCACACCTTAACTAACCAACTAAGATATATTTACATGAATAGATGCTAAAGCTAGCCTTCATATCCTCCCTCTACACTAACATATATTATATATATATTATTGAGATTGAAGGATTTATCACTTTTAACCAACTTGGCATATTCATCTAGGTTTAAGTATAAAACAGCCTTTTTCGAACATCTTTCCTTGTATGTACCCTAGGGTTTATATGACACAATATTTGGTTGAACTATTATTTGTATCACATTGACATAGAGAGATGTTATTGTGTTTATTATGAATGTCATCATGTATTCCCATGGTATTTTTCTTCTGTAAATCCTCCTGCGTCTGTGTCCAGTCCCGTCCGTTGACGCGCTACCTGCCCTTGAGGCAGGATGACTTCGACCTGCACGGCCACGTCGAGGCGGCGGGACACAGCCCCCGGGCCTGCTTCCACCTGGCCATCACTGCCAAGACATGCCGGGGCTTCCTGGTCAAGATGGGAGGCAAGATCAAGACCTGGAAGAAACGCTGGTTTGTGTTTGACCGAAACCGAAGAACTCTGGCCTATTATGCAGGTGATAAACATAATTTGCAGTGTTTTAATCAGTTTCAGTATTATGTGCCCAATCAATAATCATATACGATCACAATAGACATACTGCAAGGCTACATACTGTGGTCTATTGCATTGTACAACAATCGCTTACTAGCATCAGTTATTGTAGTCGATAGAAAAACATGCATTTCTGGTTTCAGATAAGCACGAGACAAAGATGAAGGGAGTAATTTACTTTCAAGCCATAGAGGAGGTCTATTATGACCATTTAAAGAATGCACACAAGGTACGTGGTTATGACACCAACCATCTGTGGTTCATATGTAGACTGTTGATTTGAATATGAAATCTTAGAATATATTGTTAATAGGAAAACACAGATGTTTCTCACACCCTTCCTTTCTTCCTCTCAAGCTCTACCTATAACCCTAACCCTAACCCTAACCCTAACCCTAACCCTAACCCTAACCTCTAACCCCTAACCCCTAACCTCTAACCTCAGACCCTGACCTCAGACCCTAACCCTAACTCCATCCTCTTTTTCCTCGCTGGCCTGACTAGAGCCCTCACCCCTCCCTGACGTTCAGTGTGAAGACCCATGACCGTGTCTACTACATGGTGGCTCCCTCTCCTGAGGCCATGAGGATCTGGATGGACGTGATCATCACCGGGGCTGAGGGGCACACGCACTTCCTGGTCTGAACCCCTCCTGCATGCTTGGGGTCAAGGTTTGGGGTCAGGGGTCGTTGCTATGCTATGACTACATGTTGGCTACCTACCAAAAGTCTGCAAATTACAAACATTATACTATCTGTAATATATTTTTCAAACATACCTATACAACATTGAATATTTTTGACATTTTATTCATTTAGCAAACGCTATTATCCAAAGCAAATTACAAATATTTCTGTTGATAAATATAGCTTCCTACCTGAACCCATCAGTGAATCTGGGTCTCTCCTCCCGTCCAGGTCGGTCTGAAGGTGGAATGATGTCATCCATCTCTAATTAGAGACGTGTATGCCTGATGTTTATTTATTAATAATTAATTAAACGAACATTCTGGCAGGTGCAGCTATATTCAAGGTTTTCGAATATTCAGATATTCTAATAGACTAGTATTCAGACTAATGATATTATTTGATTAAATAATTATCAAAGAGCTGTGAGAAAATTCCGATTTGTTCCAATTGGTAGCCTAAGTATTACTTTTAATTAAAGTTTTTAAATACTTTAAAACAAACTTGGAATATCTCAATTGAACAAGAAGTTCACTGACAATATACTGTACCTTTCAGTGCTCCAATGCTTGGTGAGGTCGTTCTCCTTTGCTACTTATTGTCATTGAACAATGTATAAATATGTTATTATATTTTGGCAAAGTATTCAAGCAAATCTGAAGAAAATAAAAACATTTCTGAGGTAATTATATCAAATCATAGAAATATGAAAATACAATATACATTGATATATATATATATATTATTTTTATACCCACACACACTCTACTCAAATGCCATTAGCTCATGCATTTTGAATGCTGATATAAGTAAATAACTCATTATGGTCTAATACTATGCTACGTGAGAGTGCTTCTCTGAGAGACAGTAGTAGTGTTACTACACTTCTACACATGCTGTGTGGTGGAGGTGATGCAGCTCCTAGTGATCTGTGGGCTGTGTGGTGGAGGTGATGCAGCTCCTAGTGATCTGTGGGCTGTGTGGTGGAGGTGATGCAGCTCCTGGTGATCTGTGGGCTGTGTGGTGGAGGTGATGCAGCTCCTAGTGATCTGTGGGCTGTGTGGTGGAGGAGATGCAGCTCCTGGTGATCTGTGGGCTGTGTGGTGGAGGTGATGCAGCTCCTAGTGATCTGTGGGCTGTGTGGTGGAGGAGATGCAGCTCCTGGTGATCTGTGGGCTGTGTGGTGGAGGTGATGCAGCTCCTAGTGATCTGTGGGCTGTGTGGTGGAGGAGATGCAGCTCCTAGTGATCTGTGGGCTGTGTGGTGGAGGAGATGCAGCTCCTAGTGATCTGTGGGCTGTGTGGTGGAGGTGATGCAGCTCCTAGTGATCTGTGGGCTGTGTGGTGGAGGAGATGCAGCTCCTAGTGATCTGTGGGCTGTGTGGTGGAGGTGATGCAGCTCCTAGTGATCTGTGGGCTGTGTGGTGGAGGAGATGCAGCTCCTAGTGATCTGTGGGCTGTGTGGTGGAGGAGATGCAGCTCCTGGTGATCTGTGTGCTGTGTGGTGGAGGTGATGCAGCTCCTAGTGATCTGTGGGCTGTGTGGTGGAGGTGATGCAGCTCCTAGTGATCTGTGGGCTGTGTGGTGGAGGTGATGCAGCTCCTAGTGATCTGTGGGCTGTGTGGTGGAGGTGATGCAGCTCCTGGTGATCTGTGGGCTGTGTGGTGGAGGTGATGCAGCTCCTGGTGATCTGTGGGCTGTGTGGTGGAGGTGATGCAGCTCCTAGTGATCTGTGGGCTGTGTGGTGGAGGTGATGCAGCTCCTAGTGATCTGTGGGCTGTGTGGTGGAGGTGATGCAGCTCCTAGTGATCTGTGGGCTGTGTGGTGGAGGTGATGCAGCTCCTAGTGATCTGTGGGCTGTGTGGTGGAGGTGATGCAGCTCCTAGTGATCTGTGGGCTGTGTGGTGGAGGAGATGCAGCTCCTAGTGATCTGTGGGCTGTGTGGTGGAGGAGATGCAGCTCCTAGTGATCTGTGGGCTGTGTGGTGGAGGTGATGCAGCTCCTGGTGATCTGTGGGCTGGCTGTTGTTCTCTGTTGTGGACTGGCCTCTAGTGGAGGAAACAGATGGTCTCTCCAGGGCTTACCATAGGCATACACGTACTATAAATCTTGTCTGATCTACTGTATGTGGATCCGTTTCTATGTTTTTACCTAATGTTTGTTACATATTTATGCAATTTAAATATTAAACATAATAATCAACAAATTAAGATGATATATTTGGTATATTTTTGGGTGGGTTAATCATGCATGTTTATACATTTACAGGAGTAAACTATTTATAATAAACAACCAATATGTGATTGATCCACGCCTTTTAATTCACTCTTACATTTCTGTAATGATTGTATTGTACAAGAAATATAGAATTACAAATATTTGACTGTTATGGCAGTTTTTTGTGAAGTCTGCGGGCAATAGTGTATGAAGAAGATATAATATACTGTTTGTGGGGATATTCTGATTTGCGTGGGCTATTATACATTCTGCTCGACAGTTCTGCAGCTGTCCCTCTGCTTTACACTTCACTTTGTTCACTACTCAGAAGGGGATGATCTAATTTACTCTTTGTTGCTCAGAATATCCATATGGGTTACACTAATTAACAAAAATGTCTGAAATGCTTAACCTTTCTACATGATTTACTGAATGGATAAGTGAATGTGTGTGTGTAGATTGTGTGTGTGTAGATAGTGTGTGTGCAGATAGTGTGTGTGTGTGTGTGTGTGTGTGAGAGAGAGGGCCCTGAGAGGTTCTCCACATTCCCAACCTCTCATTGGTTGACCTACTGTACAGTAGTAGTGTTGGCATGGAGACACTGAAATTGAAGCATGTTAAATTATGTGGAGCGTGTCATTCCTCTTTTAGGGAAGAATTATTGTCAACACAAAAAACACAAATACATAGGACACTGACATAGCCTAGCTTTAAAGTGCAAAATTATCTATTTACTTATAATTCTGTATTGCATAGCCCAAGTTAATCACAGTACTGTGCCCCCGTTAGAGTTGATATGTTGCCCATTGCAACGGATCATTCTTAACAATCTTGTCAACGTAAAAGCACAATTCCTGCTAAACAATTTTGTTAACATAAAGGGTTTATGTAATCTGCTTCCAGTGTAAATAATATGGAATAATCACATTTCAAATCAGAGGGCCCTTTAATATGGAGCATAATGCAGTTTATGAATGACTCTCTCACTGTCGTGGACAGAAGGTTTTTTCATGTTTCTTTCCTCTCTTTTGACCTTGGCCTTATGTGCTGTGTATTCATCATTATGTTGTGATATAATGTGTTTATTCATTCTTATGTTGTAGGCATAATGAGGTTACCCCATTCACCCTTGCACCACTTTGTGCTTATCTGACCTGTAGCCTTTACTAGAAGTGATATTTACCATCAAACTCTATGTATTCTTATTTAATCCTTGTGCTGCCTTCAGTGACTAAGGTGTAACTAACCCACTAACCCACTAACCCTATGCTTTACTATGCGGTAAAGTGACGGTGGGTCACAATGACTGATGGGTCAGAACAACCCCAAGATAACACAAAGGGTTAACACGTTTCTATCTGAAGCCCCTGGTGTTACTGACAGTGCACTCCCAGTCTGTTTGTGCAGAACTAAATTGTCCTTTTGGCCAGAAAGGAGAGATGTGTTCCCAGTGTGCATCCTGACATCTGACTCAATCTGATGCAGTGAAGATCTTGTGTTTTTCCAGGGAGAGTGAGACTGCTTTCTTCTCTCTGCTCAGGGCGTCTGGGTTTCACTTGGTGAATAGACATCTGTTTGTGTAGCCTGTGTTGCTCTTTATCTATAAATATCCATCCTTTGTTGCACCCTCGTTATGACTTCTCTCTTCTCCCTCTTTCATCCCCGTGATGCTTCATCCTTTACCACCAGCAGTTGTTGGGAAGTGTGGAGAGAAGGGATGGAGGTGGGGAGAGAAGGGTAGTGGGGATAGGAGGGACGTGGGGATGGGAGGGACGTGGGGATGGGAGGGACGTGGGGACGGGAGGGACGTGGGGACGGGAGGGACGTGGGGACGGGAGGGACGTGGGGACGGGAGGGACGTGGGGACGGGAGGGACGTGGGGACGGGAGGGACGTGGGGACGGGAGGGACGTGGGGACGGGAGGGACGTGGGGACGGGAGGGACGTGGGGACGGGAGGGACGGGAGGGACGTGGGGACGGGAGGGACGTGGGGACGGGAGGGACGTGGGGACGGGAGGGGAGTGGGGACAGGAGGGACGTGGGGACAGGAGGGACGTGGGGACAGGAGGGACGTGGGGACAGGAGGGACGTGGGGACAGGAGGGGAGTGGGGAGAGAAGGGACGTGGGGATAGGAGGGACGTGGGGATAGGAGGGACGTGGGGATAGGAGGGACGCGGGGATAGGAGGGGAGTGGGGATAGGAGGGACGTGGGGATAGGAGGGACGTGGGGATAGGAGGGACGTGGGGATAGGAGGGGAGTGGGGAGAGAAGGGACGTGGGGATAGGAGGGACGTGGGGATAGGAGGGACGTGGGGATAGGAGGGACGTGGGGATAGGAGGGACGTGGGGATAGGAGGGACGCGGGGATAGGAGGGGAGTGCTGACAGAACAGGGTTTCAGGACTATTAATCCAGCACATCATTTTATCATAAAATAATATCAGCCTATTTCTAAGTAGATTTTACTATTACATTGGTAATACAGAATAAACCATATTGTTCCCAACATCTTCTGAGATTTCAGGAAATTTGCAACTTTACACATTAAAGTTATACAGCTTGTATTTCATCCCTCCCTTAGAAGAACAGGAAGGAGATGGTGTGTGTGTACATATAAATCCCACGGTCATATCTTGTATGTATTTGCACAAACACTCTCACATTGCTGACAATGGCATATGTGACAGCACACTCTAACATCAAATAAATACATTTAGGGTGATAAGTACTTGTCATTTTATTGATTAAATAGTAGGTTGAACAACATAGATGTTGACTATACACACAAATATAATCCTTTTGGGATCATGACTACATCAGATCAGGAAAGAGATGAAACCCATGGGAGCTAAGGAATTCAGCATCCTCACAGTCTGGCTAACTAACATACTTTATTACACAGGTTCACCCACTGCAAAATCTATCCATAAGAGCCGCAGTCAGACAGTGTTCCTCATGAGCAGGCAAACAAAGGACATATGATAAGTCCTGTCCAAAAATAAATACAAAATAGAGGTATGGAGCAGATATCCTCTGGCTCATATTGGCTGTACATCCAGAGATATGATTCTACATCCTGTACATCCAGAGATATGATTCTACATCCTGTACATCCAGAGATATGATTGTAGATGTAATGCTGAGGCACTGTCGACCCTCTACTGAGATGATAAGGGACTGAAAAGACAAAACAGTTATACAAGAAAATTGCTGTAAAGAAATACAGGTTTCTTTTTTAAGTATTTATAACAAGAAGGAGTAACAAAAGTTAAAAAGGGTTGTAGAAAAGGTTGACTTTTTTGTTAAATTCAGATATGGTTTAGAATAGAAAGAGCACCTTTGGACTCTCTTCCATTAAATGGGTTGTCCTGGGTTCAGATCATCCCTAAGCTATGGCTGGATGCCCCCTAACCCTGCTATATAATACCATGATGATACCAGTAAAATGCTGCTGTTGTTGAAAGCCAAGGAAAGGCAGAATTGTGGGTGAGAACCATTGGATGGTAGAAAGTAAGTCCACTGCAGTAAGAGTGATGGAAGAATATCAATATAGTCAAATCCACAACTTGGGTATTGAATATGATCCTGTCTGCTGTCTTTATTTCCTCAGCTGTTCTGTGACGGGTTTTGGAGAAGCAGCTGTGGTTTTGTAGCGGACCGGTACCTTTGATACGGGTACCTTTGATACGGGTATCTTGGTGCGGTGGGGCTCCTTGGCAACAGGAATCTGAGAGGGAGGGGCATGTATTGAGACTCCTTGCTTTACTGGGATCTTAGAGTCCCGTGATAAACTTGTTGCAAATTTGGGCAGCTGAAGTGGATTCTCCTCTGGACTGGATTTCCCGACTGTGGGTAAGTTAACCTCCATATCAGTGGAGGGGTCAATCATACTGTCTCTGCTCTCCATGTGTTGCTGGCTGAGGTGGAGACTCTCCTCCTCATGCCCTTGAGTGGGCACATCCCAACACCCTTCGTCGTCACTGGGCATGGCCTTCCTGACAGGCAGCTTTGCTGGCCGACCCCCTCCAACCACAGGAATCTTACTGAGCCCTGCAGTCTTCTTTGGGGGGCTCTTTTTGTCTGATTGGGGGACATCAAGACATTCGTCCTGGGAAGCTCCGTGTTGATCTTCTTGCTTGGATGATTTGGTCCCGACGTCCAGACCGTTTGGAGTGGCTGTGCTCTTGCCTCCATTCCCAGAGGCTTCATTCTCTCTGCCTATTTTTGCCTGGGAAGAAGTTATGGGGTTCGTAACCACTGCAGCAGGTGTGGGAGCAGTCGAGGGAGAGTGTGCAGAGGCAGGAGAGGTCATGATGAATGAAACTGAGTCAGGAGTAGGGTCAAGAGGTGGCTTGGATGCTGAGACTATGGCTGGAGTAGTTGTGTGGGAAGATGGAGTCTGGGGTGAAGAGAAATCTGTGGTTGAGGATGTTGAAGGAGCTTTGGGAGGAGAAACTGAGTTTGAAGAAGGGGCCTTCGGTAGAGACACGAGGGTTAGTGAGGGACTCTGTGCTGCAGCAGGATTAGGGGTTTGGCCAAGGACTGGGTCTGGAGATGGAGACGGACCTGGGATTGGTGTCAGGGTGTGGGGGTACGTAGGGTCTACTGAACTTTGAAAAGGAGTGGGATGTGAGAATGTTTTGAAGCTAATGGCTTCTGTGGAACCTAGTTTGGAGGATATGGTATAAGGGGCAAATGCTGCAGGTGAAGGGCTCTGAGAGACAGGTGTTGGTTTAGCAGGGGCGGCAGACATGGGTGGAGCTACAGCAGAGGGTTTAGATACAGCAGACATGGGTGGAGCTACAGGAGAGAGTTCAGATACAGCAGACATTGGTGGAGCTACAGGAGATGGTTTTGAAACAGCAGAGATGGGTGGAGCATCTACAGGAGATGGTTTAGATACAGCAGAGATGGGTGGAGCTACAGGAGATGGTTTAGATACAGAAGAGATGGGTGGAGCTACAGGAGATGGTTTTGAAACAGCAGAGATGGGTGGAGCATCTACAGGAGATGGTTTAGATACAGCAGACATGGGTGGAGCTACAGGAGATGGTTTAGATACAGCAGATATGGGTGGAGCTACAGGAGAGGGTTTAGATACAGCAGATATGGGTGGAGCTACAGAAGATGGGTTTGGATACAGCAGACATGGGTGGAGCTACAGGAGAGGGTTTCGATACAGCAGAGGTGGGTGGAGCTACAGGAGATGGTTTAGATACAGCAGAGATGGGTGGAGCTACAGGAGATGGTTTAGATACAGCAGAGATAGGTGGAGCTACAGGAGAGGGTTTAGATACAGCAGAGGTGGGTGGAGCTACAGGAGATGGTTTAGATACAGCAGAGATGGGTGGAGCTACAGGAGATGGTTTAGATACAGCAGAGATGGGTGGAGCTTCAGGAGATGGTTTAACTGAAGCAGCACAGGTAAAAGATGAAGTGATGGAGGAAGAGGTGGACACAGAGTGTGGAGTTGGGGTGGGGATGGAGTTTGGGGTAAGGTTAGGGGTAGTAGTAAGTTTGGGTTTGATATTAGTGCTGAGAATGGGATCAGGTTGGTTAAAAGTGGAAGAAGAAATTACACCTTTTGTTGCAGGAGAGATGGAGTGAGGAGTCAGTTTTGCAGAGGGGACAGATGACATGAATGATTTGGTTATAGGGCTGAGCGTTGTAGATGCTGGAGCAGCATCAAAAGTAGTTGGTGTGGGAGAAGGTTTGGCCCCTGCCGCTGCCCTAGTTCCAGCCCCCCCCTGCAGCACTGCTTGCCTTCCCCCACTCTGCCTCCACATCAGCGATGATGTCTCCACAGCCCGTGAACGAATCAAAGCTGATGAGCAAAGAGATGTCGGCCATCAACGAGCTGAGGCGGTCCACAGCAGGGTCAAGGGGAGGCTCAGTGGTGGGGACAGGTGGGGGGGGCGCCTCTAGAACGTCCAGATTAGATCCACACGTGTTTTCTGAAGCCACTTCCCCCCCTGCGTCTGATCTCTCAGGAGTGGTGGCGAAGGCTGCAGTGTCTGGCTCCTGCTCCTGCTCAGGGCTGGTCATAGTGCGAGGTGAGGTTCTGGGAGTTAAGGTAAGATCCTCTTTAATAATCTCCACACTGTTGGTACGTGACGTCATGAGTAAGGGGCTTGGAGGGGTTTGCTCCTTGGGCTCCTTCTCCCTCTGGTGCCAGGGGACGCTGCCGAAGAGACCTTTGAGACCCCTGCGCTGTTTCATGGATGGCTGGGACACGGTGTGGGCATGGCGGTCTCTCCCTCCACGCCGCCCGCCACGTAGCAGCGACAAAAAGCCCAGAGACTTGGCGGAGGTGACGGAGGAGATGGAGGGACGGGGTGGTACACTGTAGGAAGTGCCATCATAACCTGCAATTTCATCTTCGTCTCCCGCTATCTCCGCCTCGTCTCTTTGACCAACCTCTGGATCCTGCCTCTTCTCTGGCTCTTGTTCGATCTCCTGCGCCACAGTCTCTCCTAATCCATCCTGAGTATTGCTCCTTGCAATGGAGGACTTGTTTGGGTTGTTCCCATCGCCTTTGCTGCGCATGGAGAAGATGCTGCCCACCCCAGAGCCTGGCTTGCGCTTTCCAAAAAGCTTGAAGCCCTTTCTTGTTTTCCCAGCAGGCTGAGGGTCAC
The DNA here is from genome assembly GCA_903064625.1 of Mallotus villosus. Lineage (NCBI taxonomy): Eukaryota > Metazoa > Chordata > Actinopteri > Osmeriformes > Salangidae > Mallotus > Mallotus villosus. Next base: position 251,023 of record CAEFZP010001523.1, read on the forward strand.
ACGGTGGGGACTCACCGCTCTCTGAATGTTGATCCATTTTGTATCTCTATTTCCCTCCCTCGTTCACTCTCTCCGTATCTCCGATTTTGTGCTCTAATTCCTTCTGCCAGCCAGATGACTGAGCAGTTAACTGGATGCTTCCACCTTTGTTGTTTTGTCTCTGCAGAAGAGGCGTTGATATTTTCCTCAGTTCTGCCTGTATGTTTCTCAGCCCTTCCTTGCAGTCTCCGTCTCTGGTTTCTTTTCTGTATGTGCTCTGTCTGTATGTGCTCTGCTCTGTCTACAGCTTCCCTCTGGCTCTTTCTCCTCTATTTCTCCCAAGCATGCCCCTCCCCTCTGCCCTCCTTTCTCAGGCTGCTCTTGTTGGTCTCCATGGCAACTGATGGACTGAGCTGCTTTCGTCACCGATGGAGCATAGCCAGGGGCTCATCATCCCGGCCCACAGCACGCCTCTCTCTCTCTCTCTCTCTCTCTCTCTCTCTCTCTCTAACTGATGTCTCCTTTCCCATTCTGTCTCCATCTCGCATCCATATTTGACTTTTATACTGTTTCTTTATACGCGTCTCTAAATCTATTCGTTTAATAATATATTTGTGAATATATGTATCCATTTAATGTTTACGCATGTGAATGGCTATTTAAACAGATGTTATTTTAATCACTCCTGGAATTATTGACTTTGTCAATTTACATCTGCTAACAACCCTTCCACTCACTAACCTGTCCTCAATCCCCCACCTCTCATGTTGTCTTCCACCCCTATTTTCTACTTTGATTCTCTGTATTCAATAGCTAATTTAATATGAGGATTGGGGGGAAATTAAGGTATTACACAGGATTCACACAGTAATGAGACGCCAGATGATACTGTACTTTAATGTGTAGATTCCATCTAGACAACTACGGGACAGAGTCAGCAGCACAATATGAATCCAAGGCACAAATGTTGTTTTGTACATTAAATTACATCATCCCTTTTGCAACATGCTAGGATATATGTTGTGAGAGGTTTAGTAGCAGTCGTATACTGTGAATTGGACAGTGCAGTATCATCACTAACAGTTATTATAAATTTAGAAAACAATAATGAACATTTTGTTCTTTATTCTGTTATGCCTCTATCAAAATTGAGGTAAAATGAAAGGGCATTCACAAAACTCAACCCAGTGTTAGTGATGGTCTTACCCAGTGTTAGTGATGGTCTTACCCAGTGTTAGTGATGGTCTTACCCAGTGTTAGTGATGGTACCCAGTGTTAGTGATGGTCTTACCCAGTGTTAGTGATGGTACCCAGTGTTAGTGATGGTCTTACCCAGTGTTAGTGATGGTCTTACCCAGTGTTAGTGATGGTCTTACCCAGTGTTAGTGATGGTCTTACCCAGTGTTAGTGATGGTCTTACCCAGTGTTAGTGATGGTCTTACCCAGTGTTAGTGATGGTCTTACCCAGTGTTAGTGATGGTCTTACCCAGTGTTAGTGATGGTCTTACCCAGTGTTAGTGATGGTCTACTTCTGACCTCTGCTGGAGAAACCGCATAACATGGTGTCAGAAGGACAAATGAGAGAACCTTTATTACTGCAGTGTGACCAGTAAAAGGTTAGGACAGCTTCTCATCTGCCCTGTCACGCAGCCATGCTGTTTCTAGATTACGATTAAGAACGATATTGATAGATCATCTATTACCAAAATGTTTCTCCCGCTATTTAAAGTATTCACACTGAAATGTGTAAATAAATATAAAAGCAGGACTATAGCCTACATATAAACAAATAGGCCTACTATTACGTATTCTCTGTATACATTTTTTTTACTCCACGAAACGGCCACAAGCGAGCACATTTGAGCAGTCAGGGGAAAGCCAACATTTTCACTGCGTCCGTGTTGCCATTTCAAACACCCCAATCAATGAATAAACACTAGCCTATTAACAAAACTATGGTGGCGATGCACTTTAACTTTGGTTGCACTAAAATAGATGTTGAACCTACATTAACTATCTAATGTGAGCTCATGAAAAGGCCCCAACCCTTTCGTCTCGTTTTTATTAGAAAGGCGACATACGGATTGGATGCAAATTATTCCCCGTATTCCGCCCCGCCCACTTTTCTTTCTTCCGTTGTATTGGAACTTCCTGTTTGCCGGGGATATCAATCAATTCAATGGAGAACTGCCTAGAAGTCCCGCTGCTAAAATATTGAATAATTAGGTGGATTTGTGCCAGATGTGCTATGTTCGTGTGCTACAACAAGTCAACTATACACCCTTTCACTGGATGCCTTGAAAACGACTTTTAAGGGTTTATATAATTCGTTTGCCGGTCAGGTCGCTGCCCTGCTCTCTGCTGTGCTGCGATAAGCACATGTGGCGTTAGCTACATTAGCCACAAACAGAAGATGTTCTAACGATTTCACTGCAGGGCATATGCATTTGCTATACTTTGTTTGAAAGCTTCAGTCGTGTGATTCATGTTACAGAATCAGTCCATGTATTTGAGATTTCCCCCGCAAAACCGACCAGCTAACATTGTTAGCAGTAGAGCGTTGCTCCTTGTTTATCTAGGCCTACTTGAGGCTCTAGTTTTTACATCTTATTTCGCCAAGTCTCACTTACTTAGTTTAGCGAGAGTTGCGTTCCATTAAGGTGGCTTATTTTAGGTCTAGCTTCGTAACCAAGGTAACTTATACTTCGGAACTAAAAGTCAAGCTAAAGTAAAATGTGTTGCAAATAATTTAAAACAAGCGGAAACAGAATCTCAAAAGACAGTTCCGTCGAGTAAATTCCTGCGCGCAAAACACTTTAGTCCGTGTTCGGAAACGTAAATTAAGACTTTTTGAAGTGCAGACATGAACGATTTACTTGTTTAGCTACTTCATCTCCCAAAAATATATAGCTACATTTAAGTAAACAAGTTAAGAAATTATATGTCACTTTAACTGTTTTCAAAAGTCATTGGTTAAGTGACATGAAATAAAGCCTTCGAAACTAAGCAGAGCATCTAGACAAGTTACAATCGATTATGGTGTATCCGTTCTTTGACAACCCTCTTATCTTAAAGCTCAGTTAATAAATGCGTGCGGCAAAGTTATTTTGAAGTACTATTTTATTAATTGTGTTCAAGATGTGAAGACAAAAACATTAGGCCCTATTAGCCCACATCAAGTTCAATTAACCATGGCCTTCTTCAGTGTTTTGAATATTATCCTTCAATTTTCAATTGCTGCCACGTTCTTTTTTGGGTTATATTCTCAATCTCCTGTTGAGAATATCGGCCAGAGCCTACTGTCAGAACGGTTTCAACCAGCTCATCAAATTACGCTAATTATCAGTAGCCTAGTCTAAATCACTGAATGCATAGGCCTTTATGTTAAGTAGATTTGGTATGTCTACAATTTACGCTTTTTAACGGTCGAAATGGTTTGACAAGGTGTCTCCCTTGTCATGTTAATTGCGGCAACCCTTTTTGGGGACAACTCCCAAAAAACAAAACAAAACAATTTACGTTGCTGAAACAACACTCTTTGCGACACACACACTTTGCGACATAACTCCTCTTTTCGACGATCGTCTGATCTGGGCTGCACAGTTTAGTTTATTGAGGTCTAGCTTGACGTTAGTGGAACGGCTTGAGGTTTGAATATAAATTGACGTTTACCCAAGTGAGATTTATAGTTTTAGCAAGACTTGCGTTAGCGACGTTGATGGAACACCCCCCTGGTCAGGTCTCTGCTATTTGCCATAAACTGCAAATGTATGAGTGACAAATTACTCAAATTGTGCTGTAATAGCCTAATAAACAGTAACAACTTTTTAATCGATGGTCTTTGGTACAAGCTTTATGCAACGTGTTAAAACGTAGGCTAGGCTACATTAGCCTATATAGGGTGTGCACTATAATCTTCCCTCCTCTAATCGCAATTAGAAAGACGCATCTATTAAATAATTTGATTACTGCGTTGTTTCAAAAGCTTTATAGGCCAGCTTTATTAGCTTTATTTCTATTACATTTCGATGCACTGTAGCAGTTGTTTTGCTCACAGCCATGCCCATACATTCGGTTATGACATTTCGGTTGTATCTACTAATATAATACATTGAGAACAATAAATCATACTAAATAGCTAGTTTATCTCTTATTGGATAGGGTCTGATTCCGTTTTCTCCAGCTGTTATGGCAGGCACTAACTGCACAGTTGACTGGGCATCTCTATTAGCCTTAAATCAGTACCAGAGCCTGTTTAAGACATTCTCTTTTAGTACCGTTATAAAGCTTAAAGTATCTAAACCGGACAGGAGAATACGCGGATGGCCGCGCCCATAGTGACTTCCGGAATAAAGTGAATATGCCATTGGCATATTTTCATTTATTCTTTAATTTTGACGCGCCATGGTCAGCAGAGCTCTTTGTTCAGAGTTCACGTCACACGTCACACGTCACATGCCCATTTTTCACAGCCGGATTAGAGAAAGATGGCGCCCTCTCATGTACTAAGATGCTGCCAACGGGCTCTAGGTTGGATACCGGTAGTTTTTATAAATTTAGTCGTCGGTTGGTCCTACTATGCATACGTAGTTGAACTCTGCATCTGTAAGTACAACTGTTTTGTTTTCTGTTATAGGGGTGCTGTCAATGAAAGTTGCTTGGCAACGTAGCTCCGGATGACGATTAACTCTTAGCTCGCACTAGATAGGCTACTACTGTCAGAGCTACAGGTCGAAAATGAACCAAAGCCAGTAAGAGTTTGTTGTCTCATTTGAGTAGAGGTGCCTTTTTATTTGTTTCATTCTACGTGGAAAATGAAAAGCTAATTCCTAACTGTAAACTAAAACTTAATTGTTTTTTAGATTTATAATAAATATTTTGTCTATAATTTCCAGATATTGGTTAGATATGCTTGGTATTGTATCTCTTCCCCTTACTATATATGACAAAGAATGAATATTCAACTGTAGTTGACATCAGTCTGTTCAGTCAATGATCAGTCAGCGGCATTCCTATTCAGCCTGGCAAACAAAGCCCATCTGACTGGTGCTGCCTGTGCCAGGCTGCTGGAGGGTGGTGGGCCCCCCTGACTGGTGCTGCCTGTGCCAGGCTGCTGGAGGGTGGTGGGCCCCCCTGACTGGTGCTGCCTGTGCCAGGCTGCTGGAGGGTGGTGGGCCCCCCTGACTGGTGCTGCCTGTGCCAGGCTGCTGGAGGGTGGTGGGCCCCCCTGACTGGTGCTGCCTGTGCCAGGCTGCTGGAGGGCGGTGGGCCCCCCTGACTGGTGCTGCCTGTGCCAGGCTGCTGGAGGGTGGTGGGCCCCCCTGACTGGTGCTGGCTGTGCCAGGCTGCTGGAGGGTGGTGGTTGGAAAAGGGTTGGGTGCCTGATCTTATCACTTAACTTCCTTCTACACTATCTTGTCTTTCTTATAGTCACAATCCCAAATGATGCAGAACGAAGTAAGTTGACCGCTCACTATGTATTTAGTATGTTTTTAATCATAATTATGTCTCTACTGTGGATGGGAATGAATGGGAATAGATAGGACAATATAAATATTTCTATTGAGTTTGAAATGTAACTGTAACCTTTGTGATTGTGTTTCAGTCAGTTACCTGGTGGTCTTCCACTCGCTCTTCGTCATGTTCATCTGGTCGTACTGGAAGACTATCTGTACAAAGCCTGCGCAGCCCTCTAAAGCGGTAGGCTGTGTGTGTGGGGGGAGGGGGTTAGGGTGGGGGCATAAGGGTGGAGGTTGGGGGGAGGGTGTAGGGTGGGGGGGCATGAAGTGTTTCTTCACTGACACTAGTAAAAAATGCAAAATACACATACAGTCACAGTGTGTATGTGCACGACATACACATTTTAGAGGAAGCACACTCCCAGCCTTATTCACCAACGCCACCCTAACCCAACGCCAGCATTTCACTGTGTCATGTCACTCTGCCCGGCAGTTCTGCCTTCCCAAAGTGGAGAAAGAGCAATACGAGAAGGAGGAGCGGCCTGAGGAGCAGCAGGAGATCCTGAAGAAAGTGGCCAGAGAGCTGCCTCTGTACACACGCATGGGCACAGGAGGTAGGAAGAGTGTCCTCAGCATGACTGGACACACATATTAAACTAGGAGGATTAATTCAGTTGGATGGTCTGGTCAAATTGTGTTGTTTAGCAAAATCTAAACAACACATATTTCACTCAATTTGAATTCCTGTAGTTACACAGAAAGTCACGCCAAAGCCCCTGCTAGACCTCGTTCTGCAGTTATAGCAAAACTATGACATTTGAGAGATGCACAGCATTTATAGAATATCCTGTTGACAAACAGTGACATCATGTTGGGATATAAATAATTGATATTGTTTAGAGGAAAAAACATGGAGGGAAAATCGTATTGTGGGACTGGTCTGCACTTCCATTCAAAAGCTGATTGCTAATATCTCCGTGGCTGTGAAGCTGTCAGGCTGCTGAGCATGTGCAGTTTGAGCAGCTGTCAGAACTGTTTGAGCTGATTGATTGCTGATAGATGACATGCTCTCCACAGCTGTTCGGTACTGTGACCACTGCCAGGTTATCAAGCCAGACCGCTGCCACCACTGCTCCACCTGTGACATGTGAGTGGCTATAGTGCTCAGTATTTCAGTCTCTTTGCTGTTTTCAACAATACAACTCCTGTACTATGTCCTTCTCTCTCTAGGTGTGTGCTGAAGATGGATCACCACTGTCCATGGTATGTTGTTTTACTCATTGGATACAGAATCTGATGTTCTTTTACACGGTGACTGGTGAATGGTTCCCCTTGTCTCCCTCTTTTCTCTGTCAGGGTGAACAACTGTGTTGGCTTCTCCAACTACAAGTTCTTTGTCTTGTTTCTGTTCTACTCCATGCTGTATTGTGTCTTCATTGCTGCCACAGCCCTACAGTATTTCATCCGATTCTGGACAGTAAGTTGCATCCCTACTCTTGTACCTTAAGTGGAAGATACACAAGCCTTAAATATAGTTTGCCCCCAAATAACATAACTTTAAAATGATAGCCTCTGAACTTCCTGTCTACCTATCTTTTCCTCTGGCTGGCTCTCTCCCATAATGTCTCCTCTAACTGTCTGTCTGTCTCTAACATCCTAAGCGCTGCAGAAGGAGGTTTGCTGTGCATTGTCCAGAGGTAACATCTATGGCTTTACTTCATGGGCACGTTTTACAGTCTTGTCTTGGGTCTTATGACCCTTGTGGAGTAGAGATCGTCATAGCTTCTCGTATGGCCTGTGTGACAATGTTTATGACTCATGAGGAATACTTTTTTTATGGACAGAGCTGTCAATGATTTTGATTTTATTTATATGGCACTAAGAGCTCACATACTTTAAAACCCGTATTGTCATGAACATGGACCATATTGAATTGTTTGGCAAAGCTTAATGTTAGCACAATATTCATGGTGGAGTAAAAGACAAGGACACTGTCCTGACCTGGGGTCAAATGTGTAAAACTGTGTAATAAATTCCTAAAAGGAGAAAAACGTAACTAGTTTAGATTTCCAGTTTTCTGAGATTTATAAAGTCATCATACGCAAACAGTTCTCCACATTTGTCATCATACGTCCCAACAAGCCCACACCTGTCAACTCTCATGTTTGACCTCGCATGGGTGTAGAAATTCCCATCATTAGTCTAATTTCAAACAAATGTCTCAACAACCTCATACTGAACACAGTTTTTCAAAGGGAAGAGAATAAGGGTAGTACATAGTAGTATTTATTTAAATTTTTAATTAAATAGTTTAAATGACTGAACACAGTCTGAGAAGTGTGTTCTTGAGGTCCCAAACAAAACCAAGCAGCTCCAATGGAAATGCGTAATGGCAACAGTAAATGTGAAGACTGATTAGTCTGTGAACAGATTTTTCAGACGTCATCTCATGCGTATACATGCACCATTCTGCATTTGACCCCTGGCCTGGATTCTCCTTGTCTTCTGACAGTTTCTCCTGTCACCATCCCCAGTAGGTTGTGAGGTTGGCAAGCATGTAATTGTCTGTGTTTGTGAGTGTTTAGTGACTTTCCTGCTCAGTATGAATGATCTCACTAATGATAAGTGGAAAACATATTTAGAAAACTTGGTGAGGCTCTTAAAACAAACTTTCTTTGTAGTTGTGACTGAATTGTGTTCAAAAACATAAATAAAAAGAAATTAGATTTACACAAGGGTACAAATATGTACCTGTATTGTACTCATCTTGGTGCAAACCTACTATGTGGTGTCTGATTTATTGAACTACCACTACCACCAAGCAACTGGCAAATGATCTGACTTGTTGTCCGGTCAGTGGTGATCTGACATGTTGTCCAGACAGTGGTGATCAGACATGTTGTCCAGACAGTGGTGATCTGACATGTTGTCCAGACAGTGGTGATCTGACATGTTGTCCAGTCAGTGGTGATCTGACATGTTGTCCAGACAGACATGTTGTCCAGTCAGTGGTGATCTGACATGTTGTCCAGACAGACATGTTGTCCAGTCAGTGGTGATCTGACATGTTGTCCAGACAGACATGTTGTCCAGACAGTGGTGATCTGACATGTTGTCCAGTCAGTGGTGATCTGACATGTTGTCCAGACAGACATGTTGTCCAGACAGTGGTGATCTGACATGTTGTCCAGTCAGTGGTGATCTGACATGTTGTCCGGTCAGTGGTGATCTGACATGTTGTCCAGTCAGTGGTGATCAGACATGTTGTCCAGTCAGACATGTTGTCCAGTCAAACATGTTGTCCAGTCAGTGGTGATCTGACATGTTGTCCAGTCAGACATGTTGTCCAGTCAAACATGTTGTCCAGTCAGTGGTGATCTGACATGTTGTCCAGTCAGACATGTTGTCCAATCAGTGGTGATCTGACATGTTGTCCAGTCAGTGGTGATCTGACATGTTGTCCAGTCAGTGGTGATCTGACATGTTGTCCAGTCAGACATGTTGTCCAGTCAGTGGTGATCTGACATGTTGTCCAGTCAGACATGTTGTCCAGTCAGTGGTGATCTGACATGTTGTCCAGTCAGACATGTTGTCCAGTCAGTGGTGATCTGACATGTTGTCCAGTCAGACATGTTGTCCAGTCAGTGGTGATCTGACATGTTGTCCGGTCAGTGGTGATCTGACATGTTGTCCGGTCAGTGGTGATCTGACATGTTGTCCAGTCAGACATGTTGTCCAGTCAGTGGTGATCTGACATGTTGTCCAGACAGTGGTGATCTGACATGTTGTCCAGACAGTGGTGATCTGACATGTTGTCCAGACAGTGGTGATCTGACATGTTGTCCAGACAGTGGTGATCTGACATGTTGTCCAGACAGTGGTGATCTGACATGTTGTCCAGACAGTGGTGATCTGACATGTTGTCCAGACAGTGGTGATCTGACATGTTGTCCAGACAGTGGTGATCTGACACGTTGTCCGGTCAGTGGTGATCTGACTTGTTGTCCAGTCAGACATGTTGTCCGGTCAGTAATGTTTTTCTTCTCTCTTCTCTCTTATGTAGAATCAGCTGCCTGACACTCACGCCAAGTTCCACGTCTTGTTTCTGTTTTTTGTGGCGACCATGTTCTTCATCAGCATCCTGTCACTTTTTTCCTACCACCTTTGGCTGGTGGGCAAGAACAGGACCACCATAGGTATCTGCACAGCATGCATCTGCCAATCAACTGTTTAACAGCAGCACACATTAGCACAGGCTACATTATCTACTGATAATACATGTGATCCTCAAAAAGTTTAAAAAGGGGTTACAATACAGTATGACAATCAACAGTATTGCTGTATGACTATACTGATAGTGGGATGACTTTGACTGCACTATAATATAATGGTGTCCTGTATTCTGGCATCTTCAGAGGCTTTCAGGGCTCCAGTGTTCAGGAATGGACAGGATAAAAACGGCTTTTCTCTGAGCTGTCGTCGGAATGTTGAAGAGGTTTTTGGAGAGCAAAATAAATTCTGGTTGTTTCCAATCTACTCCAGGTAAATGACAAAACCACTGTAGCTAAAATAAGTGTGTAATGGTATAATGGCCACCATGACCCCCCCTCTCCTCTGTATCTATGGTGATCAGTCTGGGAGATGGACAATCCTTCATTACTCGTCTGGTGCAAATAGACCCAGAGCAGGCCAATGCCATCCTACAGGCCAATGGCAAAAGGTAAGACATGCTCCCATCACTTTAGTGTTATATGTGATATATTAATGACTTATTTCAGTTAGTCACTATGTCCCTTCTGTCTTTTATTCAAATGTGCCAAACGCGCTGCACCGTGCTTATCGTATTGTATTGTACACCCTACACATATGCAGTAAAGTTATTATAATGGGAGAACATACTATACTACTATACAGACTAGGCTGGAGGTCTTCCTGATTATGTTTCCCTGGTTAACAGAAATGTTAATGCCACCATAATGTAATGTGTATATAATAATATTAATAATATATAAGATAATAAACTGTAACATTCTGCAACAGCATTCACCACAGCGAGGAAAGCCGAGCAGAGGAGGCTGGTATGTGGGTCTAATGTCATGTGGTACCATGTCGTTGGAAAGGAGTTGGAAAGTTCTGATCTTCTAGCAAGGAATGATCATATCAATTCAAATCAGTCAGTCCTATAACCCCTAACCCATGACGTTTCACCCCTGTGTTTCAGACACAGCTCAAACAGACACAGCTCAAACAGTGTCTGTCACCATGGAGAGAGAGACATAGGGTGAGTGTGTATCTGCAAGTGAAAGACGAGAAAGAAAAATAACATCTGTAAGATCTAATATTTCTGTGTTTTTGTCTAGTTGATTGAAGTTGAACTGATGGTTGATTATTTTAGGCAGCTGTAGCTTCTACATCCCAAGCAGACTTCAAGAGCCAACTGTGATGCCTTAAAATCAGCAGCATCTGTGTCCATGACAACCGATCCAGCAGCAGCTCCCACATGGATACTGTCTCCATATCATCTAACCACTAACCAGGAAAGTACCACCTCCATCCAGCATGACTACCAAAGGGACAAGACACAACACATTGGTTTCCATTACATAGGAAAAGAGTTATCCAGACACTCAACCACCCTCCAAAGTAGAGGCTCAATAACAAAGCTTTTCTGCGGCCTCTGTTCATTATGTAAACGCAGTCTGCATCTACTAAAGGTCCCTTCTGTCCATTTTGCCTGTGTCCTCCCCAATGACATTCTCTATTTGAACCCAGCTGATAACTTCCTAAGTGCCAATGATATTAGGTATTCCCCACATTTGCTGGTATCATTGATGTTGTTTATCTAGTTTGGAAGTTGCATGTAGGAGACAAATCATTTGTCTGTTAATATTGGGAATGGAAATACTATCTAACATGGCAAAGTCGATATGAGAGGGTTAGGGTTATTATGATATGAGAGGGTTAGGGTTATTATGATATGATATGAGAGGGTTAGGGTTATTATGATATGAGAGGGTTAGGGTTATTATGATATGAGAGGGTTAGGGTTATTATGATATGAGAGGGTTAGGGTTATTATGATATGAGAGGGTTAGGGTTATTATGATATGAGAGGGTTAGGGTTAGCCTCTAACTATCTCTGTGGAGGATGTGGACAACAGCTGTTTAGTACATCTAAGGAAAATCATGTTAACTATAAATCAGGTTATTGAATAGGTATTTATTAATGGTTTAAAATGACAAATGTAATGACCATAAAGGTAGTAATTTATAACAAAATAAATAATATTGTCAGTAGGGTCAAAGTCGCATACAATTTTGAACATCGATGGTCCATTTATTTATTTTAGTTGTCTTAATTTATGTATTAAAGGACCATCAATGGTATAAGATAGTCATGTATTGCAAATGTTATGGATGGAAATGAATGAAGTTCAAAGGAATCAATTTGGGGATTTATAGTATCCTGCCTAACGATGTGTTTATAAAAGAAGACACAAACAGTAGTAATTATATAAGTAGTAAGTACATTATGTTTGGGAGATTTACATACGTGTATTTACAGAAGTCAATTAGAAATGCCACGGCACTTCTGATACTCCTGTTTTCTTGACGTTACACTGACTTGCTCTCTACACAGTAGGGTTAGGGTTACTAAGGGGTTACTAAGGCTAAGCTGTGTGGGGTTAGGGTTACTAAGGGGTTACTAAGGGGTTACTAAGGGGTTACTAAGGGGTTACTAAGGCTCGGCTGTGTGGCTGACACAACTGGGATAGGATGAAAAATATAAATTGCTCAATGGGTTGATATTTGCATAATCTAAATGAGGGGCCTTTGTCTTTGTGCCTTAGGGTTAGGGTTAGAGTCACAACACACCAAACACTCGTGCTTTGTGAACTGTGGGAGAGTGAGTTAGTTTACTGAGATAGTGAGTTAGTGAGTTACTAACCCTAACCCAAACACTCGTGCTTTGGGAACTGTGGGAGAGAGAGTTAGTTTACTGTTTCAATGAAAATCCTTTCGTTCACCCAGTGGGGATGAGTTTGACATCAACATTCTCATTGCACTGTTAAGCAGTGTGTGGTTTTTATCATTTAATGTAGGATGTATGATAATGTTTGTTCAACTGTTTAAAAGTATATTCCAAAGCATTTTTTTTGAGACTATTAATTCATTAATTCATGTTGAAAGAAAAATACTGAACAAATATTTTGTATTTAGTTGTTCGTTTAAGAAATACAATTTTAATTGTTCAAACTGGGAATGATGTTGAATTATGATTATTTATCTATTGATTCATTTAGTAGGTGACATGATATCTCCATGTAGTGTCCAGCAAGTTTACAAAATGTACAGTAAGCTGGATACTACAGACACCTAACTAAAGGGGGTCAACACCACAACTTCAGAATTGAGTCATCAATCTTGTATGAATTATAAAGTTGACAAAAACAATTCTGTGAGACTAAAATGACTGTTATGATCCATGCATTTTTCAAAAGAGCTTTTTGAAAAGTGATTGGAATTGTTTGGAATAACCAGAAGCCCTAAAACAGCTGCCATCAGTTTCTAATGTTCTAACCTTTAAAAGTTGGACTTCTATGCCATATAAATGGTAAAGATCTGTTGAGAAGGGAAATCATTGACCAATTTACTGTTTATCTTATTTATCTTATTGTATTAATATGTATAGATGTTTTATAAAACAATTTTGCATGCTCAGTATTATCCAAAAATGTTTGTAATAATATTACAAAGCCAGTTTTTTTCTGGTTGTTTAAGATTTTGTAATTATTTAGTTTTGCACTCTGCTTTTGACAAAGGTTGGAAAGAAGTTTAACTGTAATTTAATGTTTACATTTATTCATGTGGACAATTAACAATAAAAACATTTTCATGATGCATTTAAAGACTAAATTATGTAAAATTGTTTACAAATGTGTAACGTTACACCCAAGATACGTAATCCCATGGTTGGTTGACCTATCTTCACTGATCTGATGCAGAAGGGCCTGAATTATGTTTTATAACAGTTATAAAAATGGTTACAACTATAATTGACAAATGCTGTGATAAAAGTAAATATACACATTCTCCATAGTGTGCACATATATCTGTGTTTTAGTAATGACATGTTCACAGTAAAGACAAGAGTAAGGAGAGCCCTTCACTCCTGTCACCTCTTGAAGGTAAGCCAGTGTTTGCTCAAGATGACTTCTGCCCGTATTGAAAGTTTGAGATAGTAATAAACACAGAGTGTTGGCACTGAAATGACTTATCTCAAGGACTGATCCATGAGAAGAATGGCGATAACCCTGGAAGGGTGTGTGTCTGTTTGTGTGTCAGAGGGAGTGTGTTTCCTACCCTAGGTTTGGGGGAATGACCTCTCTGTCATCCACCTAGGTAATGTTAATGTGTGGATGGAAAGGTATGATTGGGCCATCAGAACCAGTTTACATGAATGTTTTTGTCGCTAACATTTTGTCAAGTTACGAAGGACAGGGTCAACAATTTGAGGGCCATATAGGATGAGAGTTTGGATAGATGCATTTCGTTCTCTAATGTTCTTTTTGTCAGTATGAAGAGTGAAAACTTCAAAAACCCAGCTTTACATGGGTCCACATTATCTTTCCTGTGTGCTCAATGTGTGTTTGAGAAATGGAGAATGGTACTGTGTAAGATGATATTACCATACAAAGCAGATAAGCAATATGAGCCCTAACCAAGCCTTCATGTTGTCAGTAATATAGTTAACTTCCCGTCACTATTTATTCTCAGCAGGAACTTCTTAGAAATAAGTTGTGGTTCAGTTTAATCTTAACTCTGAACATGAGGGTTTTATATCTTATTAAAATGAACATTTTCGAAGGAATATGGCAATAGCCGTTTTCTGATTTGTGTTGCATAATTTAAGACGTTCCTGACTCCAAGGCGACTATTCTCTCGTGTGTGTGGAGGTGGACCCAGAATAGATAAGAGATGGTGCTCACACTGGTAAATCTCTGATCTTGCCCTCATTCCTAAGCAGTTGATTGTGGCTGTTCGCTCATTTGCACCTAGTCTTAGTTTAGTCTTGTGGCATCACTTTACAAGAGGAGCTATTTGTTCAATCTTGTAACTTTGCAGTAGAATTGTAATCAGCTATGGACCTTCAAGAAGTGATGAACAGCACCATCCATCCATCTTGTTTACAGGAACCCCCACTTGCTTTTGATGTCATAAAGCGTAAGTGACTGAAATCTACCTTATCATGCCCCAGATAACATTTCAATATTTATCATGCATGTTCATTATGATTCTGAAATCATGGACCTCATCTTATCTGCTTTACCCTTAATCTTCTGGCCAGGTGATCTTTGCAACCAGAAAGAACATTTATAACTCTGAGGTTTTAGTCTTAATTGTGATTTGAATCGTGTGAATAATTCATCTGAATAAATACAATTAATTAGCACAACTATCTTTTGAAGAAACTGTAATTAAATAGCACTGTTTGGGTCCCATTTTCTCTTGAGGTAATTGTGTCTAGAGATATGACTATAAATGTTATTTCTTATCATTTGTTTTGTATGCCAGGGAATCTATCTAAACATGACAATCAAGATTTTTTTTAAACACACATTTGTTGTGTATACTTAAAGATGTTGTGATTGGTCCTTACCTCCTCAAGATGAAAAAACTAATATTTCTTTCTTTTTTTAACCAAAATAGATATTGATACTTAAATGCTAACCTCTTGCTTTTTTCCTTCTTTCTCCAACCCATCCCATCCCTCAATACTCCCCTCCCATCTGTTCCCTTCATTCCTGTTATAAAAAGAGCTGGATGTTTTCGGGCTGGCCCTGTACTCCATGCTGACCCTCATGTCTACTGTATCCTTGGGCCTGTACCTGGAGGAGTGTGTGTTCGTATACAGAAAGATCCCCTATCCTAAAAAGACAACCGTCATCTGGGTCAATGGTGCTGCACCGGTAGGTAGTGATCACCATGCCAACACCACTTCACCCCTAGCCCTGATCTTATCAGATGAACAGAGAGCTAAATCATAATATCATTACATTTGGGTGCATATTTTTGTAAAACATTCCATTGCATTTTTCAGTTAATTGTTGATGTTTTCATCACGTTACATGTATTACATGAAAGGTAATATCTGGTCAACGTCTCACAGGTCATAGCAACCATGTCTTGTTTTGGAATGTGGATCCCAAAAGCTGTCATGTTCACAGATATGGTCTCTAACTGGTAAGCTCTCCCACACACACGTCTCATTTACCCCATAATGTCATTGCCCTTATCTCAGTGGTATTGAATTGAAAGTAGGATAACTGTTTAAAAGCAGTCCTACAACCTTCAACTGTATAACCGCAGTTTAACAACTCTCTTAATCATTACACTAAGAAAGTATGTGTGATTGCTCAGAGTTCAGTGCTTGTGTGAGCAGAGAGAGAGAGAGAGAGAGAGGGGATCAGGCTTAATGTTATAATGCAGAGATAAAAAAGACAGAATACATATGAGGCCTCCTTTTGGACTATGAAGCTCGTTTAATAGACAGTTTCAGTTTTATTACATTGAGCTTGTAAAAAGCACAAGAACATCTTAGTCCCTTTGTTAATCATCACTGGTTTGGGAAATGTGTTTCTTTTGCTCAAAGGTCCTCCTATGATCCGGGAGCCTATTGAATATCATAGTTACCTTTACTGTCTCTCTCTGCCCCTCTTCCTCTCTCTTCTTCTGCAGTTACTTTGCTGTGGTGGTTTATAAGTTTCTGGTGCTTCTGATTGAAGAGTTTGGGGGTAGTGAGGCCTTCCTCAGACGGTGTGAGACCAACACCTTCAGGATCAACACCGGGCCCTGTTGCTGCTGCTGCCCCTGCCTGCCACAGGTGGCTGTCACACGGTAGCCATGGATACCCCACTAACCTCACCCTTTTGTAGTTTTAGTGGGGATAACCTTTACCCACCCTATTAGCCTCTTTTATTGTGTTCATGATGTTATTTAATTGATGTGTGCTCCCACACGATTTGTCTCTCATTATAATTCTTAAAAATGTCTTATTTGATGTAGATATTAAAGACAGTATTGTGTCATGAAACTCTTGTGTCCCTATTACAGGAGAATGTTATTCTTGCTAAAACTAGGATCTCTGCAGTACGCCATCCTAAAGACAATCCTTTCAGTCCTTTCTGTAATATTGTGGACCAATGGGAATTTCGATCAATCTGATGTAAGTGTCTAATTTTCTTAATCTTGAATCATTATCTGCATTTGGCTGCAGGTTGTGTTAATGTAATATTACATAATGTGCATTGGATGTCCACACTCGGTTAAAACATTTCCCACTTAAATCTGTACAGCTGGAGATCACTAGCACAGCTATCTGGATAAACCCTTTTGTGGGTGTTCTCACGATTACTGCCCTCTGGCCTGTTGCCATTATGTTCATGAACGTGTGCAGCACACTGCGCATCTTGAAGATCATCCCTAAGTATGCAATGTACCAGGTGAGCCTTTCCCTCACACCTTTCTGCAACCATGCTTCATGCAGCTACTTTGTGGACTTGTTGGTAGATGGTGATACAACTCATCCTTCTGTCTGCCTGTAGCTGGTGCTAGTGCTCAGTCAGCTACAGACATCCATTATCAACATCTTGGCTTTGGATGGAACAATTGCCTGTGCTCCCCCTTTCTCTTCTCAAGCCCGTGCATCCAGTAAGTAACTTCCCTTAAATATCAAGTGTTGACAAATGTGTGCACACAGTGCTTCTCACCCACTCTATCCTTTATATGTACAGTGTTAAGTCAACAGCTGATGATCATGGAAATGTTTATTGTGACATTGGTGACCCGAATATTGTACCGCCGCACCTACGACCCGCTGCCGACTGACCCCCATGAGACTGACAATGACCTGAATTCCAAGAAGAGTCTGCAACCTAACTTGAGCCCTACACAGCATGCGGTGTGCTGATACCTCACTTTCAGGCAAACATGTACTGTGACATTTCCTGTAGTATTTTTATGACATCATAAAATGTTACATATTGTTCTGAAACGGTCCCCTAAAATGTCTTAGCCTATGTACTAATGATTGTCAAGCAGGGTTAACCCTTGTGCTGCCTTCGGATCACAACGACCCGAAGGTTCACAACGACCCATCATTCTGCTGCGACACTTTTACCCAATACAAAAACAAATAAAAAGCATTTTCTTTTAACATTTGCGCTGTGGGGGGTGTGAGACAGTTAAAAGAAAATGCTTCACTTTAGTTTTGTATGAGGTAAAGTTGTCACAACACCTGGGGGGGTCACAATGACTGAAGGGTCACAATGACCCGAAGAGAACACAAGGGTTAATATGTGTTTGTATGTTATGCTAGGGCTGTGTTCGAAATCTTAGACAGCTGTCTTAATCCTTGATGTCTTACTAGACGGGTGTCTAACAAGACAGTTCCTTTCGGGGGAAGGTATCTTAAAAACGTTGTTTTCGAACAACTATTAAGACAGGACGTCATCGCGCTGCGTGTACATGGCTAGCTATGACAGTTAACAGCAACCAACTGACAGTTAAAACACCCTGATATATTTTTAAATAGCAGGTTATTTTTACAGTACATTTTGTGTGCACTTACAATGCACATTTACAATTTCACATCATAAACAACCGTTCACTTTCTTAACTATCTTGCATTAAATAGATAGATAAATACTGTACCGGAGCTAACGTTAGCAACGCCGTTAACAATCAGCTACCAATAGCGACCTGGCTAACTTATACCTCGCTAACGAATTCAGACTATTTTTGTTAATCAATCATGGCATAATGAAATAGTACACAGTTTATTTCTCTGTAACTTTTCAAAAAAAGAGCAAAAAAAGCAAAGGAAATTACAGTTTTTACCAATCGCTATGACGGTTTTTCCCATACCTTTAACAAGTTTTCTGAACTCTTAACGCACCAACCCACCCACCACACACAATTGGCAAAACTGTTAATTTCATGCTCAAAATCACTCATTATAAACTAAACTCAAACACTTATCGTCATAACACAAAAATACACTAAACATGACACCATGTCTAGCAAACACTAACACACGTTCTCTTTTCACACTAATATGTAGTCAATCATAGCACAATGTCATAAAAAACACTAACATCAGATGGAATTACAGAAACTGCATTCATCTATATGTGTCAGGTCTCACAGTATATGGACTATAGATTGTGTTTGCAATGCAGTTTCTTTTGAAGCCTCTCTACATTTTTGTTTTGTTGGGTTTAGTTATGAAATGCAATTCGTTTCTTTGCTGCAGAAATTCTGAACAAAAAATGAATGACCCATCTCAGAGTAGCTTTAGAGAATGTACGTTTACTGTATTGAAAAAAAGAAGACAGAAACATAATTGCTGCAGTAAAGGCTTCATTTGCAACAGGACAATACTGCAATACAGTAAATATGCGATATCCCTGTAAGACCCGATCTACGTAAAATGTCAAAATCACCTTTAGCTCTCCAAAAAACACATTGTCTTGTCTTGCAATGCTATTGGATAAATTTGGTCTTTCGAAAAAAAGAAATTAGCAATTACAGTAAAGAGCTAAAGATGACATTGTAACTTTACAACAAGGGGTCTTATAGGGATATAGCTGCCATTTACAGTATTACCCTAGCCCTGGCCCTTCTCTGAGGGCCACCACACATTCTAACTCCTCTCCCTTGCCCCACTCCTCTCCCTTGCCCTTGCCCCACTCCTCTTCCTTGCCCTTGTCCCACTCCTCTCCCTTGTCCTGGTACTTGTTTTACCGTACTCTCCCTCGTGCAGCATTACTGTATTCTTACTTTCTTTGTGTTGCTCTATATTGTTCTTTTTCCACACAAGATTAGCCCAAAGAGGTCCTCGTTACTGTATACTATATGGCCATGCGATTGAAATAGGTAACCTCAACACCTGAGTGTTTCCTAGTTGGGAATCAACTGTGATTTATAGTATTTGCATAACTTCAACCAGCTTTTTCTCAGTAGCAATGGAATACGTAAAATACAGAGGAAATATTTGTGTTTCAATTCACAATATGAACGGTTGTTCACTTTGACTTAGCCAATAAGTTAGGTTTTGAACATGATGTTATCTGTTTTGGCATACAGTGTGAAAGCAATGGTAAATTGAGCAGTAAAAATCGATTGTTTTGGTCTTGGTTGAGCTTGTGTGTAAAAGAAGTTGAAGCATTTGAAATTTGTGTTTACTCTATGCATTTTGTGTCAAAGCAACAAGAAATGTGTTAATTGTATAGCCAACACAGACGGATGTTGTGCTAACTGTGTTAAGAGTTTAGGAAACGTGTTAAAAGTATGGCAAAAACCGTCATAGCTATTGGTAAAAACTGTAAATTTATGAATACTTTTGTTGCCCTGGACCAGTGTTTTGTTCCGCCATCTTTTTAATATTTTTTCTGGTTTGGGTTCTGGCGCACAGACTTGTGGGTAATACCTGCCGCCATTAAGACAGCAAGGCAGCTCATATGCTCTCTTAAAAAATGACCGTTATGTGACGTATTTCAAGGTATCTTATTAGACAGGAAGAGAAGATTTAAGACATTTCGAACAGAGCCTAGGTCTATGCCCATATGATTAAACAGTGCACAACCATTTCATGTGCAAACATTGATTGCTAATCTTGTCTGTCTCTCTGCTACTTCAACACAGTCATTTCTCTGTCAAGGGATCAGTAACATGTTATCTATCAAGCATATGGATTGTCAAGCAACAGTTACCTGATGTTGATTCAGTCAATCTAATGGTGTGGCGGATGACAGGGTGACTCTCCTCCTCTCCTCCTCTGCTCTTCTCTCCTCCTCTCCTCCTCTGCTCTTCTCTCCCCTCTCCTCCTCTTCTCTCCTCCTCTCTCACCTGCCCTTCGGGCCTCAGCCATTTTCCTATTGGCTATACATGTCAAATTTGAATATGTCTAGTGATCACACATTTTCAGACTTGTATGTATCAAAGCCTTTACTTTCAAATGGACACAATTAAATACTGGCAGTGTGGAAATGGATGACAATTGAAAGGTTTAGGTTAGGTTTTTCTGCTTAAAAAATGTAGGTACAGAATACTGTTTAAAGAAACTCAACATCCCAATTGCTTGTATTGCAATTATACCAGACTGGTTTATAATATTTTTTTCTTTTTCATTCGATTGCACCAAAACAAATATACAAAATGTGCATGAAAACACACAAATATTGAATAAGTGAAACCTTTGCTTTCCAAATTATACTCATGCTTTGACTCGATAATCCATTTTCTGCCACACCAACTCAGGTTTGTTTGCTGCTGCTATTGTATTGCTTAAAAAAAATATTTTCTACTTATTTTTTGTTGTTGTTTTGTTTCTCATTTTTTATGGGTAGATGTACGGCAAACACGACTGTATTGCATATGCATGGGCATTGGGCATATATATATATCCTGTGTACGTATGTATTCGATGTATAATGTCTGGTGTACATACTGTCTATCTGAATAATAAAACATAAATAAAAGAAAGTAGAAAAATAAATAGATATCAGTTCCTATTCAGCATAAGGAGTCATATTTCTAATTTCACTGTGGTGAAATAGGTTGTTTGAGTATTATTACACCTTTAAATGATAAGGAATTATCAGATGTGAGCATATATAAGATTCAAAGTCTGGGAATTTAATTTATTATAATTTATTTTTTACAAGCCGTGTCACAGAAAGCTTCACATACGTCCATAGAACTGCACCCAAACCCTCCCAGAATAAATCCACCAGTGAATAAGTTACCCCCAAATTCAGACCTCCAACTGCATACTTTAGTTGTGAATTGAGTACATCAGCCCTACAGGATAGGGTTAGGGTTGTCTACGTTCATTGTGAGTGTAGCATGTACAGTAAATCATTATTGTATCTCTAATAACATATGGGTTAGGGTGAGATGAAAGCTCTTCTACATTAGGCTTACCCTAACTGCTGACATGAAGTGAGTAATTCTCTGGTGTAACCTATCCATTCAGTGAGATCATATAAATATATGGTGTGCCGTTTTTGGTGTGTTTGTCCGCAGGATTCTAATGTTAGAATCTGTGCTTTTACAGTGTTAACTAATATGTGAAATACTTATTTTGATGTTTTGTTATTGCTCCCCCTCATCTCCCTCAGTCATACTTAGCAGGACATGCATGGGGGTAGTTGAGGCACCCTTGGTTGAGGACGTAGTCTGGCCGGAGGAAGACTTTTTCTTTGACTTCTTGGATGAGGAAGACTTTATCTTTGACTTCTCGGATGAGGAAGACTTCTCCGGGTAAGAAGGGGGAGAGGGGCTATGGGGGGGAGAGGGGCTATGGGGGGGAGATGGAGTCTGGAGGGTAGAAGGCTTAGACTTCCGGAACGAGGAAGGTGAGGAGGGGGGTGAGGAAGTAGGTGAGGAGGGGGGTGAGTACCACTGCAGTCGGGATGATAGTGAGCGCCCCCTGGTGGGGCTGCTGCTGGGGGAGCCACGCGGTGAAGCGTATGGCGACAGAGCTTGGAGCACTCGTCCACTTCCTTCTTGGATGGCATGCTGAGGAGAGACATTTTGGTTGCTTTTAGTTAAAAAAGATATGTATAAGATTCTGTAGAGTTGGCACAAGACTAGCGATCCTCACTGGGGCCCAGTCTTATTTACAAAATGTACTGTAGCATAAAACAAATCCACCAAACATTTGACAGGCGTGTTTATTCAGCACATTTCTTACTGGACGGGGTAACAATGCACATTCCCCTAATCGTTCAGTTATTCCACCCATGTGATAACAGTTCAATTGACTTTCCAGTACATCTGTAATAGAAAATTAGGCAGCTCAGTTATCTAAATATTCACTTTTATTGAGCAAAGGTAAACTTACCCATGCGCCATCAGGGCCAAACAGCTCTAGGAAGCTGCTTATGAATTCTCGTGATTTTTCCTCCCATTTGTGTATGAGGTCGTGGCTCTTCTCCTCCACACTGTGGACAAAGTGTTTGCTCTTCTCCTCCACTGTCTTCACGGTCTCCTTCATCTTGTCTACCTGGTTCTGGAGACGGTACTTCTTGTCCTGGAAAATAAATGCAGGCATTAGAGAAGGTTACCTTATGAAGCGAATGAGAAACACAAAGCCTGAAACTTGTCAGTGCTAGAATGCTTAAAAAGCCTCAATTTGTTGGTAAATATTGTTGGTATCCGTATTGCTGAACATTGCAGGGGAATGTAGGGATCTGTTATCTGCATGTTTTGCTGTGTACTGTATGATCCCATATTTAGATAAAGAGTGAGTGGAAACTGATGTACTGTATGATCCCTTATTATATGGCAACGACAGTACGAGCGATCTGATTGGCTAATGGTAGTCATGCCAGCCGCGTATTGACCTCTGATACGGATTCTTATTGCCCTGCTCTGACATCATCTTCAAAAAGAGCGATATCGAGGAGTCAGCTGAGTTTTACTATCGCTCGGTCGATTCTTTCCCGGCATGACCTCACTCTCGGTTAGTAAGTAGTTAATATTTAGATAATAAGTGAGTGGAAACTGATGTGCTGTCAACAACCACCCAATCTGATAAATTGCTGGCACTAGCTATCTTTGTTAACTTGATTCTTAAGAAGTTGTTTATATTTTGAAGTGTGACTGTGTTTACATTTCAAGTTCTGTGTCCTTACATTGATGAAGCCAACGTTGAGCTCACGGGCAGTGTAGCCTCTCTGCAGGTTGCGTCTGACATAAACATCATAATCTTTCACAATGCGGGTGATGAGGTCAGATGTGGATATGCCGTCTGTCCTCTGAGTGGCCACAAACATGCCTAGACAGATGTGAAAGGATAGTTGGGTAGATTATGAATATACTATTGGTAGGAAAGAATCCCAGGCAAATAACATAAATTACCAGTATTAGATTTGAGCAAATACCAAAAGCCACCGTAAGAATCTGAATAATTGATGTCTGTTAAATTATATTGGCTACAGATCTCTTTACCTGCTTCTTTGATGTGTTTGTAGACATCTTCTGATCCTGCTGAGGTGTATGGGATATCGTCATGGGCTACAAAGTCAATCTTTACACATCACAACAATACAACATCATGTTAAACAAGATGGGACTATTTTAATCCACATCACAGAGTTGTGCCTATGGTTTATATATTATATAACTTTGTCAAATGAGCTGACCTTGTGTTTGTGTAAGAACTCTGGGCTCAGGGTCCACGGGGCGTCTCGAACCACCTCGTCGACATAGCGGCAGTGTATGAGTGCCTCATATCGCTCGTCCTCTTGCATCACTGTATATCCCTTAAACTGGTGTGTGAGCTTATCACTGCAGACTTGAAGGGTTAGGGTTAGACACACACACAGACACACACACTTTATGCACCGTATTGTATATATTAAAGTGTAGATTGTATTATGCTTTTTTAATGTATTTTTTCTTTTGACAAGGCTTATACTCCCCTCCCAAGGATCAGAGTGATATTTGACTCTATTATACTTGATATACACACACAGACACATCCTGCAGACTCTAATCTTTACACATGAACCAAAATGGCATAACATATTTGGGGTTCTGAGTAGTCTAACCCTAACCCAAATGTACATCTTATGATCTTATACCTAAGCAGGTATTAACTGTGGCATTGTGGATCGGTGTAGTGTTCTGTTGAGTGCATTCAGTTTACCTCCCACTATCAAGTGTGTATTTGGGAACAGCGTCTTGGCTTGCATCAGAGCTCGTGCATGACCAGAGTGAAACAGGTCGAAGATCCCATCAGCATAGACTCTGACTGGCCGGTGTGCTGCAAGACAAGGAAGTAAACTCCTTGCTTTCAAAGGTTCTGATGTTTTTCTCGCTTTATTTAAACTGTCCAATCTTTAACCCTTTGTGCTGCCTTCGGGTCACATGACCAGCATTGTATTGCGACAACTTTACCCAACACAAAAACAAATAAAAATCATTTTCTTTTAACCTTCGCGATGTCGGGGGTCTGAGACAACCCGACTGTTAAAAGAAAATGCTTCGCTTTGTTTTTGAATGCGGTAAAGTTGTCTGATGGGTCAGAATGACGCAAACACAAGGGTTAACACTGTCTCTTTGTCCATCATCCTGTTTCAGTAATACCAGTGGCCTGAAGTACATTTTGGTCAAGTGGTGATCAATCTTTTAATAATTCTGGTTAGTTAGATGTCCGAGTGCAAACTTATAATGTAATGGACTTGTCTACAATACTATGATTGTATAGGGTTTGTGTTTGTGTTTAGTGTAGAAGTATCTCTGACTGACCTGATGTTCCCCTGCGGGCCTGAGCGACTGTCAGCTTCTCATGGGGAACATCTGTCTCATAGCCTGTGTCCTTAGCAAACACTGCTGGTTCTTTCAGAGTCTGCTGTACGTGAAGAAAGAGAAAGACTCAGACAGAAACAGTCACTAAGTTAAGCATTCCACCCAGCTGCTAGTCCAAGCACTAGTTCTCTCAAAGTTGGACTACTCCAACTCGCTGCTCGCCGGTCTCCCAGCATGCACAAACCGCCCTCTCCAGAGGATTCAGAACGCGGCAGCCCTTCTGGTCTTCAATCTACCCAGACGCTCCTATTTTACCCCACTCCTCATCTCATAATGAATGTCGTAAAAGTATAGGTTACAGTTTTATACAATATCTATTAGTTGTTTTTATCAATCATCACTCATGGATGATTCTTAGCATATTCCCCTGTGAAGTCCCACCTGCTGGTCTCTGATCTGGAGGTTATGTGACATACCTTGCGGTGCCCCCCCCTGCGTGGTGTCTTCTGCTGGGCCTGGAGCCCATTATTAGCTCTCGCGCTGTTCCTTCTCCTGCCCACCATACTGGATGTTCTTGTGCCTTGTTTCCCAGCTGCCACCAACAAGTTTACTCTCTCCAACTTTTTTCTACTACTGCAATACTTACATTTTATCTGAGAGTATGAACCTTGCCAACAGGTTTGACCCTGGTGACGAGAGAACCTTGGGTACAAAGTTCAAATTCTCATGTGTATGCACTGTCTGAAAATTCACCAGTGTCCCCTTTTTACCATGTATGCATATGACTAATTGAACCATGTATGTTTCTAAATCCATTGCTTGAAATAGTTTTATTTATAAAATATACATTCTAATAATAGTGGTAGTTCCAATCAGTTTATATCTAAAAATATAATTGAGTTGACTTTCTCAACTGGCTCTGGTATCTGATGCCTTTGACCCAAACACTATGAAACAAACTCCTAGAGGTTCACAGAGCTGCTGGTAATCTGACACAATATCTTATATACCCATTATGCAATGTTTATAAGGGGTACCATTATCTACTTACTATAACTGCCAGTAATTATTAACAAGCATTACCAAGACTCCCATATCACACCATGTTCTAAAGACTAGAAAGTGTCGTGCTCTCTCCTCCCTGTCACACCCCAGGGCGCAAATTGACTTTAACTGCAAAGTTTTAGATATGTTGGTTTAAAAAAAATATTTTTATTTTTTGGACGAGTTTAAAACCGTCTTTGTTTTGTTCTGCTCGAGGGATACTTTTCTATGTATTAGAGTTAGGGGGTGAACAAAGGTCGACGGACAGACAGACGGACAAAAATAACAATAAAAAAAGGATTGGGTGAAAGTGGTCTGGGTTTTTTGCTTATTTCCTTTTTGCTAATTTCTTCCAAAAACACACATAGTAGCCCCTTTGCCAACACCCCCAGTGGTTATTTAGTCCAAAACACACATACTAAGACCTTTGGTAATTTCAGCCCAAAA
>CAEFZP010001524.1:0-13078 GCA_903064625.1 Mallotus villosus
CACACACAGCCGAGAATGATATGCAATTATATTTAATACCTGCCTCCTCTTTATACGTTTCAACACAATAAGGGACGAGAGGACGTGTTGTGAGAACTCCACCTTAATGAAATACTTCTGAGCGGAACATTTCCTCGTCGGGAGCCTTCGCTCATTGGCTGTTTGGCATTCCGTTGCCATGTCAACAATCAGTTTGACTGACAGCTGGAATTGATGTCCTCAGCTAATCGCTTCATTGGTGTGAAAAGGTCATAAATCAACCAATTACGTGTCTGGCTTTATGAACAGAGGCGTGCCGTCTGGTTGGAAACGGCAGAACCACAGATAAGATGAAGGCAGTGTTATTAAAGCCTGTTTCAGGGAGTATCATACCTTCATACTGGGACAGTCTGTTTCAGGGAGTATCATACCTTCATACTGGGACAGTCTGTTTCAGGGAGTATCATACCTTCATACTGGGACAGTCTGTTTCAGGGAGTATCATACCTTCATACTGGGACAGTCTGTTTCAGGGAGTATCATACCTTCATACTGGGACAGTCTGTTTCAGGGAGTATCATACCTTCATACTGGGACAGTCTGTTTCAGGGAGTATCATACCTTCATACTGGGACAGTCTGTTTCAGGGAGTATCATACCTTCATACTGGGACAGCCTGTTTCAGGGAGTATCATACCCTTCATACTGGAAGACCACACCGAGGACGAGTTCAAGGTTGTCATGGGGATCAGAGGATCTGTGACACGCCTGACCTCGTTCTGACCCGAGAGACGGCAGGGGTCGGAGAGAGAGAGAGAGGGGGAGGGGAGGCGGAGAGGGAGAGCGGGAAGAGAGGACACAGAGAGAGAGAGACAGGGGAGACGAGAGGGATGAGGGAGAGAGAGGGGGACGAGCGAGGAGAAAGGGGGAGGGAAGAGAGGGAGAGGGGAGGGAGGAGGAGAGAGGAGGGAGAGGAGGGAGAGAGAGAGGGAGGGAGGGAGAGGGAGAGAGAGGGGGAGAGGGAGAGAAAGAGAGGGAGAGGGGGAGGGAGGAGAGAGAGAGTGAGGGAAGAGAGCGGAGGGAGGGAGGGAGGGAGGGAGGGAGGGAGGGAGGGAGGAGGGAGGGAGGGAGGGAGGGAGGGAGGGGAAGAGGAAGAGGAAGAGGGGAGGGAGGGTGAGAGGGAGGGTGAGGAGGGAGGGTGAGAGGGAGGGAGGGGGGGTCTGGGTCTGGGTGGGTGTTGTGGTACTATATGCCAGTCATGTCTGTTTCCCTGACCTTCACAGCAGAGAGGTGGAGATGGGAGAGTTAAACACTTCTTATCTCCTGCAGACCACAGCATCAGCAGCATCATGTGCCACAACTACAAAACACCCCAAACCAGCTCTGACAGACAGCACGACCACACACACACACACACACACACACACAGGAGGAGAGCTCAGAGTGATTGCCTCGTGGTTTTAAGGGGTTTAAGAAGAATCTTGGCAACCAGCGTCTCCAATGTAACTGTTAGATAAGACACAACGTGACTCGAAAGCAAGTTAAATGTTTCAGACTGTGTTTCAGTTCAGATGGTGTGTTCAGTTCATACTGTGTTTCAGTTCAGACGGTGTTTCAGTTCAGATGTTGTTTCAGTTCAGATGGTGTTTCGGTTCAGATTCAGTTAGATTTCAGTCGTTTTATAACCCAGTTTTAGCACATCTGCACAGACACACTCATACAAACACACACCACACTCATACAAACACACACACACACTCATACAACACACACACACACTCATAAAACAACACACACACTCATACAAACACACACACACTCATACAAACACACACACACTCATACAAACCACACACACACAACCCCAAAACATAACTCAATAACCAATCTTTATATTGAAACATTCCTCAATGTGTGTTTTTTATTTCACCTGAGGGAGAGAGATGGCCCTGGGTCCTCACAGGAAGTCTGTTTACAGGAAGGGCGGGGGCAAGAAATGGGATTGGTTTCTAGGATCGCTCTGCTGATTGGAGGAGAGCAGAGGTTGGACAGAGAGATTACGCTCAGCCGTGCCAACACTGGATCAAATAAGAACTCGACCTGAGGTCATAAATTAGATTATAATGATTTTGTCATTCTGTTAAACAATAACTGTTGAAGCTTGGGGTCCCCAAGCGATAGAATAGCACAGAGAGACAGAGAGGAAGAGAGAGCGACAGGCGAGAGAGAGAGCGAGAGAGGGTAGAGAGAGAGAGAGCGGAAGCTCGAGGAGAGAGAGAGAGAGTGCGAGCGAGCTCAGAGCGAGATAGTAGAGAGCGCGAGATCGCAGAGCGAGAGAGAGATATCGTCTACGAGCGCTCTCATCTCTAACTAGCTCACTCTCTGCGCTCATCGCTCTCTCGATCGATATCTCTCGCTCTCATCGATCTCTCTCTCTATCTCTCTCTCTCTCTCTCTCTCTCTCTCTCTCTGGAAGACCTGTGATTTATTCTTGTAATATTTGATTGCAAAAAAAACGGTTTGACTCCCTGGCGGGTGGTAATGACGGAAAGGGGATGAAATATCGTCCCAATTCATTTCCCTTTTCAGATTTAATTAGTTTATTTTATAATGCCATCCATCAGCATTGTTGTGGATTAAATGTGGAGAGTATAAGAGAGCAGAGAGACTGTCTTGGCCCCCTGGTCGAATATGTTCTACAGCACACTGCCTGGGACACAAACGCAGCCTGCATTATTCATGAGGCCTGTCATAACTTCAATCTATTCCTAATTTAATTATTAAAGACTTTTCCCTTTGACTATATTTCACTAAGGTCATTCCAGCATTCCTTTCAAATCTAATTTTGAGGAGAATGTCTCAGCAGACGAATGGTCTTGCTTGATGATGGAATCATGTGTTATCGAGACGATGACGCCGTTGAAGCCGACCCAGCGATACTGTTGGCTTCAACTCTCTCTCCTTTTGGTGCCATTCAGATAAATCGTGAAATTTAATAACGTGCGGTGTGTATGTGATGTGAGTTTGAGAAGAAATACCAAGCTAATTATGAGGAAATGTTGCCTTATAGACTAGACTGTAGCGGTCTCATGTGTTTATCTGGAATGAGCAGAGGAGAGGAAGATGGGGGGGATGAGCAGAGGAGAGGAAGATGGGGGGATGACTGTCTCTCTATGTATCATGAGCCTGCGGCGAGTGTAATAATGTCTAAAGATCAACATCCTGACCTCTCACACACAAACATACCGTCTCTCTGTAGGGAAGACGATAATCGTCTAGCGAGAGAGCTCTCGCGAGAGCTATATCATCGCTCTGAGAGCAACCGCGTGATGCAAACATCTATATAGCAATAGAGCACGCTCTTCGACTATACCTATATCTACTACTCTACGCTATCAGCTCTCTCCTCTCTCCTATCTCCTCTCTCCTCTCTTCTCTCTCCTGTCCCTCCTCTCTCTTCTCTCTGTCTCTGTCTCTCTGTCTCTCAGTTCTTTTCATGTGACACTCACACAGACACAGAAAGGTTCCTTCTCGTCGTGCTCCACCGAGGTTTGACACATGTTTTTCATTTCTTCTAATGATTCTCCGTTGTAGCAAAGTGCTGTCTGAACCTTCGACCTCTGACCCTGGTCGGCCCGAGTGTGGTGTGGTGTGTGTGTGTGTGTGTGTGTGTGTGTGTGTGTGTGTGTGTGTGTGTGTGTGTGCGTGTGTGTGTGTGTGGCATGCGAGTGCTCGATGGCCATCAAGGGACAGGGCAGAATTGATCTTCTGACCCACAGTCGTCCTGAGTTTCAATTTAGGTTTCAGTTGTGAAAATGTCCTCTCTCACTCACAGACCGAAATAAAGAATACCACCTTAATAAGGAATGCCGCCTTAATGTTAAACATGTCTACATGTTTGTCTCTTGCTTTGCTCAGAAAGTGAGACAAGTTCAAAATGACTCCCACACCTAAAACCATCAACTGCTTTGTTGATGTTTTTAATTTAATTACAGGTGCTTATTCCTTCTGGGCTGTAGCTGTCCAGCTGCACGCTCATAGGCTGAGCGTGCTGAGAGATGGAGGAGAGAGAGGGAGGAGAGAGAGAGAGTGGAGGAGGAGAGAGGGAGAGAGAGAGAGGGAGGAGAGGAGAGGGAGAGAGGGAGAGAGAGGGAGGAGAGAGGAGAGAGAGGCAGGAGAGAGGGAGGAGATGAGCAGAGGGAGGAGGGACGCGAGAGGGAGAGAGGGCAGGAGGGAGAGAGGAGACGAGACGGACGCAGGGAGAGAGGAGGGAGAGAGAGAGAGGAGGGAGAGAGAGAGATGGAGCGTTCCGGAGAGAGGGGAGGAGAGAGACGAGGAGATGAGGCGGGAGAGGACGAGGAGGGAGAGAGAGAGAGAGAGGAGATGGAGGAGAGATGGAGAGAGGAGGGAGGAGAGAGAGGGAGGAGAGAGAGATGGAGAGAGAGAGAGACGAGGGAGAGACGGAGGAGGGGAGAGAGGGAGAGAGAGAGATGGAGGAGAGAGAGGGAGAGAGAGAGATGGAGCGGACTGAGAGAGGGAGAGATGGAGGAGGAGAGGACGGTACGAGAGAGAGATGGAGGAGACGAGTAGGTGAGAGAGAGAGAGTGAGAGAGGAGTAGGAGCAGAGAGAGAGAGGGAGGAGAGAGAGGGGATGAGAGAGAGATGAGAGGGAGGAGAGCATGGCGAGGAGAGATGATGGAGGGAGGAGAGAGAGAGAGAGAGTGGAGGAGAGAGAGAGAGGGACGAGAGAGAGAGGGACGAGTATGAGACGAGTGAGGAGACGAGATTTGGGAGCGAGAGAGAGGGGAGAGACGAGAGCGGAGGAGAGAGAGATGGGGAGAGAGCGAGGGAGAGTGAGCGAGAGCGCAGGAGATGGGAGAGAGAGGAGGAGAGACGAGAGAGAGAGGGCTGAGAGGAGTCGAGAGAGGAGATGAGAGAGAGGACGGAGAGAGAGGGAGGAGAGAGAGGGACGAGAGGAGAGGGAGGAGATGAGGGGAGATGAGAGAGAGGGGGAGAGTGAGGAAGAGAGAGAGACCGAGCAGAGGAGAGAGATGAGAGAGGAGCAGGATGAGTGACCCGTGAGAGAGAGAGAGGAGAGGAGGTGAGCACGAGAGCGGGAGAGAGAGAGAGAGGAGAGAGGGAGTGAGAGAGGGAGGACGAGGGAGAGATGAGAGAGGGGAGACGAGAGAGAGGGAGAGACTGAGGGAGGAGAGAGAGAGGGAGAGAGAGAGAGGGGAGAGATGGAGGAGAGAGAGGGAGCGAGATGAGGAGATAGAGAGGGAGGCACGAGAGGAGGAGGGAGAGACGAGGATGAGAGAGGAGGATGAGAGAGAGATGAGAGAGGGAGGAGAGAGAGCGACGAGAGAGAGAGAGATGGAGGAGAGAGAGGTGAGAGAGAGAGTGGAGGAGGAGAGAGGGAGAGAAGAGAGTGGAGGAGAGAGAGGGAGAGAGAGAGGGAGAGAGATGGAGAGGGAGAGAGAGACGAGGGAGAGATGAGAGGAGGAGAGAGAGGGAGCAGAGGAGAGAGAGGGAGAGAGAGAGGGAGAGAGGGAGGAGAGGAGAGAGATGGAGAGAGAGAGGAGGAGAGAAGAGGGAGAGATGGAGGAGAGAGAGAGGGGAGGAGAGAGAGGCGAGAGAGAGAGGGAGGAGAGGAGAGGAGAGGGAGGAGAGAGGGAGGAGAGGAGGGAGAGAGAGAGATGGAGGAGAGAGGGGGAGACAGAGATGGAGGAGAGAGAGGGAGAGAGATGGAGAGAGAGAGAGGGAGAGAGAGAGAGAGAGGAGAGAGATGGAGGAGGAGAGGAGAGGAGAGAGAGAGAGAGATGGATGAGAGAGATGGAGGAGAGAGAGGGAGAGAGAGAGATGGATGAGAGAGATGGAGGAGAGAGAGAGAGGGAGAGATGGAGGAGAGAGAGGGAGAGATGGAAGAGAGAGGATGGAGGAAAGAGAGGGAGAGTCACAAATGAAGAGATGTTATCTGATAGGCGGTTTAGGACAAGTGTGACGGGCAACAGGCTTTTGCAATTCTTGGTTTGTGTACTGCTCTTGTGGGGACCTGCGTGTGTGTGTGTGGACCTGTGTGTGTGTGTGTGTGTGTGTGTACCTGCTCTTGTGTGGACCTGCGTGTGTGTGTGTGGACCGTGTGTGTGTGTGTTGTGTGTACCTGCGCGTGTGTGTTTTGCATTCCTACCAACAACACTAATGCAGCCATTTGAAAGGATGGCATCCTTCAGCACCATGATAATACTGGGAGCTGAATCAGTGTACAGGCTGCAGTCTGGTGACAAGCAGGAGGAGTGTAATCAACTCCAAACATGATCTGAGGGCCTGAGGAGGGAGGGAGGGAGGGAGAGGGGGGGGGAGGGGCGCAGGAGGGGCGCAGGTGGACCCCGTGGAGCTGGCTCTGTGGAGCTCGTGAGGGGGACAGATGCTCTCTCACATCCTCGTCTGAATGGGGGTGTGAAAGACAGGATGTTTCCTGGTAGAAACACTCCTCTGCTCCCGCCAGCTTCTTCCTGTTGGCTGACTTCGATTGGCTGATTGAACGAGTCGATGATTAGTGTCATTCTAGGACCTGACAAAAACACACTCTCGGGTTCTGTCTCCGAAGAATGTGTGTGTGTGTGTGTGAGGAAGCGAAGTGAGTGTGTGTGTGGTGTTTAGGAAGTGTTTCGAGAGGCCTGGCACACGTTCCTCTGGCACACAACCCAATAGTGTGTGTGTGTGTGAGTGGGTGTGTGAGTGTGTGTGTGTGTGTGTGTGTGAGTGTGTGTGAGTGTGTGTGTGTGAGTGTGTGTGAGTGTGTGTGAGTGTGTGTGGTGTGAGTGTGTGTGTGTGCATCTGCAGCAGCTGATGTTGCTTGTCTCCATGAAAACTCTGTTATAAATACTGTGGGTCCACTAGAAGAGAATAGCCAATGGCAATGTTTGTGTGTGTGTGGGTGTGTGTGTGTGTGGGTATGTGTGTGAATGTGTGGTGGGTGGGGGCTTGTGTGAGTGAATGTGGGGTGTGTGTGTGGTGTGGGGGTGTGTGCAGTGGGTGTGTGTGTGTGCGCGTGTGTGCGTGTGTGTGTGTGTGGGTGTATGTGTGTGTGTGTGTGTATGCGTGCATGTGTGTGTGTGTGTGTGCGTGCGTGTGGTGTGTGTGCGTGTGTGTGCGTGCATGTGTGTGTGTGTGCGTGTGTGTGCGTGCATGTGTGTGTGTGTGTGTGTGTGGCATTGAGGTCAAGGACAAAGGAAGACCAAGCAGCAAACACGCGGGAAATTTAAATTAGCTAACCCACCTGAATGTTGTGCTGAGTGATGCGTAATGTATGAGTGTGTGTGTGGTGTGGTGTGTGTGTTTGGGGAGGGTGGGGGGGTTGCGTGTGAGTGTGTGTATGTCAGTGTGAGTGTGTGTATGGGTAGTGTGTCTCAGTGTATGAATGTCATGTCTACACACGCATGGACACACACACACACACAGACAGAATCATTGGTGTGACACATACCAGACCGCACACACAGAAACACACACATGCATAGACACCCATGCACTACAGAATACACACACATACACACAGACTTTTGTGCTTTCGTACAAAGCGGATATAACAGACAGGCAGCTGTACTGCCCCTAAGGTATTCGATCTATAATCACATTCTCAGCGCACAAAAGCAGAGACATCCAGTTCAGACCTCCTTGTGGAAGTCAGGCTTTTATGGGCGGCAATAAATGAATACTGCACTTATCAAATCCTCAGAACTAACGTCAAGGCTGTTTTCAAGCAAGGATTTTATAGCTGTTCACCTCCTTCGCTGAATATGTTCAGGACCAGAACCAGACCCAGACCCAGAACCAGAACCAGGACCAGATCAGGACCAGGACCAGGACCAGGACCAGGACCAGGACCAGGACCAGGACCAGACCAGGACCAGGACCAGACCAGGACCAGACCAGGACCAGACCAGGACCAGGACCAGACCAGGACCAGACCAGGACCAGGACCAGACCAGGGCCAGACCAGGACCAGGACCAGACCAGGGCCAGACCCAGACCAGACCAGACCAGACCAGACCAGACCAGGACAGTCTGTGTGGTGTTGGCTCGTTCGTACGGTGGGCTGAACAGTGTGAGAGGTACTCTGACCTCCCTGTGCAGTTCATGGGTTTATTGTTTCATAAAGTCAATACAGTACATGTCCACTAACCCAGCTGCCCTGGCTCTGCAGTACGTGTCCCTAACCCCAGCTGCCCTGGCTCTGCAGTACGTGTCCCCTAACCCAGCTGCCCTGGCTCTGCAGTACTAACCACTAACCCAGCTGCCCTGGCTCTGCAGTACTAACCACTAACCCAGCTGCCCTGGCTCTGCAGTACGTGTCCACTAACCCAGCTGCCTGGCTCTGCAGTACGTGTCCACTAACCCCAGCTGCCTGGCTCTGCAGTACGTGTCCACTAACCCCAGTTACCCTGGCTCTGCAGTACTAACCACTAACCCAGCTGCCCTGGCTCTGCAGTACTAACCACTAACCCAGCTGCCCTGGCTCTGCAGTACTAACCACTAACCCAGCTGCCTGGCTCTACAGTACTAACCACTAACCCAGCTGCCCTGGCTCTGCAGTACTAACCACTAACCCAGCTGCCCTGGCTCTGCAGTACGTGTCCACTAACCCAGCTGCCCTGGCTCTGCAGTACGTGTCCACTAACCCAGCTGCCCTGGCTCTGCAGTACGTGTCCCCTAACCCAGCTGCCCTGCCTCTGCAGTACGTGTCCACTAACCCAGCTGCCCTGGCTCTGCAGTACGTGTCCACTAACCCCAGCTGCCCTGGCTCTGCAGTACTAACCACTAACCAGCTGCCCTGGCTCTGCAGTACATGTCCACTAACCCAGCTGCCCTGGCTCTGCAGTACGTGTCCACTAACCCAGCTGCCCTGGCTCTGCAGTACGTGTCCACTAACCCAGCTGCCCTGGCTCTGCAGTACTAACCACTAAACCCAGCTGCCCTGGCTCTACAGTACGTGTCCACT
This sequence comes from Mallotus villosus, assembly GCA_903064625.1. Taxonomy (NCBI): domain Eukaryota; kingdom Metazoa; phylum Chordata; class Actinopteri; order Osmeriformes; family Salangidae; genus Mallotus; species Mallotus villosus. Next base: position 8,981 of record CAEFZP010001524.1, read on the forward strand.
AACCCAGCTGCCCTGGCTCTGCAGTACTAACCACTAACCCAGCTGCCCTGGCTCTGCAGTACGTGTCCACTAACCCAGCTGCCCTGCCTCTACAGTACGTGTCCACCAACCCAGCTGCCCTGTTTCTGCAGTACGTGTCCACTAACCCAGCTGCCCTGGCTCTGCAGTACGTGTCCACTAACCCAGCTGCCCTGGCTCTGCAGTACGTGTCCACTAACCCAGCTGCCCTGTTTCTGCAGTACGTGTCCACTAACCCAGCTGCCCTGGCTCTGCAGTACGTGTCCACTAACCCAGCTGCCCTGGCTCTGCAGTACGTGTCCACTAACCCAGCTGCCCTGGCTCTGCAGTACGTGTCCACTAACCCAGCTGCCCTGGCTCTACAGTACTAACCACTAACCCAGCTGCCCTGGCTCTGCAGTACGTGTCCACTAACCCCAGCTGCCCTGCCTCTGCAGTACGTGTCCACTAACCCCAGCTGCCTGGCTCTGCAGTACTAACCACTAACCCAGCTGCCCTGGCTCTGCAGTACTAACCACTAACCCAGCTGCCCTGGCTCTGCAGTACTAACCACTAACCCAGCTGCCCTGCCTCTGCAGTACGTGTCCACTAACCCAGCTGCCCTGGCTCTGCAGTACTAACCACTAACCCCAGCTGCCCTGGCTCTACAGCTACCAGAGTTATACTCTCAATCCCTTCCCCCCTTCTTTCGTCATATTCATTCGCTAAAGTTATCGCTAAAAACCAAACAGCAGAAAAACGTTCATTTTCTAAGTCCCTTTATATTGAGTTATAAATGAAAAGTATTCCAAGGCAAGGGAGGAGGAAACTACTATTTGACTTTTTTATGGTATTATGACCTCTCTGATGACTACAACACTATCTTTTTATGGTTATATCCAATCTACACTGACCTCAAAATGTATTTTGTTTCCGTGGCTGTAAAATCTGCCTAGGTTTAGGGTGATCTGGGAAACGGTTGTCTAGCCAGTATTGATTCTGACATCACAGGCCTGCTCATTAAATAGCTTTGATTTTTCAATAAAGATTACAGACACCATGTAGTTTAATCAATGACCACAAATGAAGCTTTTGTGCATGCATGCGTGTCTGTGTGGGTGTGTCTCTATGGGTGTGTCTCTGTGGGTGTGTGTGTGCTTGTCTGTGTGCTCGTCTGTGTGTGTGTGTGTGTGTGTGTGTGGGATGAGGACTTCAAGGCCACTAGGGACGTGTTTGGCCGTCACATCAACACGGGCGAAAATTCTTCTGTAATCATCTTGTGACACAGAGCGGCTGACATCACAGACCGACGCCACGCCGGGCGCCGTTAGCAACACCAGAACGCCACACTGGGGTTTTCACCAGGCAGTCTGTGTGTGTCACCAGGACAGTGTTTAAACGTGTGTTCAGGACAGCCTGTGTGGTATCACCAGGACAGTGTTTAAACGTGTGTTCAGGACTGTGTGGTATCACCAGGACAGTGTTTAAACGTGTGTTCAGCTCTGTGTGGTATCACCAGGACAGTGTTTAAACGTGTGTTCAGGTCTGTGTGGTATCACCAGGAACAGTGTTAAACATGTTTTCAGGTCTGTGTGGTATCACCAGGACAGTGTTTAAACGTGTGTTCAGGTCTGTGTGGTGTCACCAGGACAGTGTTTAAACGTGTGTTCAGGTCCACAGCCTGTGTGGTGTCACCAGGACAGTGTTTTAAACGTGTGTTCAGGTCCACCTGTGTGGTATCACCAGGACAGTGTTTAAACGTGTGTTCAGCTCTGTGTGGTGTCACCAGGACAGTGTTTAAACGTGTGTTCAGGTCTGTGTGGTATCACCAGGACAGTGTTTAAACGTGTGTTCAGCTCTGTGTGGTATCACCAGGACAGTGTTTAAACGTGTGTTCAGGTCTGTGTGGTATCACCAGGAACAGTGTTTAAACATGTTTTCAGGTCTGGGTGGTATCACCAGGACAGTGTTTTTAAACGTGGTGTTCAGGTCTGTGTGGTGTCACCAGGACAGTGTTTAAACGTGTGTTCAGGTCCACAGCCTGTGTGGTGTCACCAGGACAGTGTTTAAACGTGTGTTCAGGTCCACCTGTGTGGTATCACCAGGACAGTGTTTAAACGTGTGTTCAGCTCTGTGTGGTGTCACCAGGACAGTGTTTAAAACGTGTGTTCAGGTCTGTGTGGTATCACCAGGACAGTGTTTAAACGTGTGTTCATGTCTGTGTGGTATCACCAGGACAGTGTTTAACGTGTGTTCAGGTCCCCTGTGTGGTATCACCAGGGACAGTGTTTAAACGTGTGTTCAGGACAGTCTGTGTGGTATCACCAGGACAGTGTTTAAACGTGTGTTCAGGTCTGTGTGGTTATCACCAGGACAGTGTTTAAACGTGTGTTCAGGTCTGTGTGGTATCACCAGGACAGTGTTTAAACGTGTGTTCAGTCTGTGTGGTATCACCAGGACAGTGTTTAAACGTGTGTTCAGGTCCACACAGTGTGGTGTCACCAGGACAGTGTTTAAACGTGTGTTCAGGTCTGTGTGGTATCACCAGGACAGTGTTTAAACGTGTGTTCAGGTCCACACAGTGTGGTATCACCAGGACAGTGTTTTAAAACGTGTGTTCAGGTCTGTGTGGTGTCACCAGGACAGTGTTTAAACGTGTGTTCAGGTCCACCTGTGTGGTATCACCAGGACAGTGTTTAAACGTGTGTTCAGGTCTGTGTGGTATCACCAGGACAGTGTTTAAACGTGTGTTCAGGTCTGTGTGGTATCACCAGGACAGTGTTTAAACGTGTGTTCAAGGTCCCCTGTGTGGTATCACCAGGACAGTGTTTTAAACGTGTGTTCAGGTCCACAGCCTGTGTGGTATCACCAGGAACAGTGTCGTCCTTAAAGGATTACAGAGAAATAATCAGTTTACGGGCACAACTACCAACTACAGACGGCAAGAAATAAAGCCATTTAATTTATTTTTCTTTCTTTCAACACCTCTTTATTGGGGTTTAATCTCTTCCAGCAGATAATGGTGTTTTCAGTTCATTTATTTCTATCTTGGCTACTTAGTGGAGTCTACTCCCCTAGTCTTTGAATAATGCCTATTAAATATGCAGGCATTACAGTGGAACAGGCACAGGGGAGCGTGTGTGTGACAGATAGCTCAAGAAGAAAGAGCAGAAAAGGCCAGAGAGAAAGAGGAGGCGGAGAGGAGGGGAGGAAGGGGAGGGGAGAAGGAAGGAGGGGGAGGAGGACGGTGAGGAGAGAGGAGGAGGAGGGGGAGGAGGAGGAGGAGGAGGAGGAGGAGGAGGAGGGGAGGATGAGGAGAGAGGAGGAGGAGGAGGGGAGAGGAGGAGGAGAGGAGGAGGAGGGGGAGAGAGTGCGGAGGAGAGGAGGAGGAAGAGGGGGAGAGGAGAGGAGAGGAGAGGAGGAGGAGAGGAAGAGGGGATGAGAGGAGGAGGAGGAGGAGGAGGAGGAGAGGAGAGAGAGGAGAGGAGGGGGGAGGAGGAGGAAGGGGAGAGGATGAGATGACAGCAGAGTGCAAGGGAGAAGTAGAGCAGTGTGAACTTGTAGACGTCAGTCCAGGTTGTGTGTTCAGCTGGAACTGGGGTTTTAAGGGTTTTAATGGATGATGGATATAACGTACTACATATCTACAAACTGTCGGCCCACAATTAATCATTGTTGGACGGCAAATGTGTCCAATTGCCACTTTGAACAACTGTAATTTTGTTGATGAAGGCAGTTTCTGCATCCCAATTTGCATACTTCTATTTTTCAAAGCATGTATTGCAGTTTCCCTTTCAGAGCATGGCCGTTACCAAGCGCAGAGTAGAGTCTGGACATAAGAATTGGTGATGTCATTAGTGATGTCCTTGAGCTGGCGCAGACAGGTTCCTATTGGTCGTTTCTGGACCACTGTTGATCCTGAACAAGTTGTGTCGGAACCAGACAAGCTGCACATGATGAAGACTGTCGAGGCCTGTGTCTGTATGGAGGCAGGCATGGTGTTGTATTGGAGGCAGGCCTGGTGTGTATTGGAGCGGCTGGTGTATTGGAGGCAGGCCTGGTGTTGTATGGAGGCAGGCCTGGTGTTGTATTGGAGGCAGG
>CAEFZP010001525.1:2500-68101 GCA_903064625.1 Mallotus villosus
CACGCACGCACGCACGCACGCACGCCACGCACGCACGCACACAACACACACACACACACACCACACACACACACACACACACACACACACACACACACACACACACACACACACACACCACACACACACGCTCCAGTAGTCACAGCTTGGCCTCGGCAAACCTGTCTACTTCTCAGAGTTATTTAAATCAGCAGATCACCTTTTCACATGCTGTCTGGAAGGCTGAGGGGCTGGGAGGCTGAGGGTCTGGGAGGCTGGGGGAGCTGGGAGGCTGGAAGGCTGAGGGGCTGGGAGGCTGAGGGTCTGGGAGGCTGGGGAGCTGGGAGGCTGGGAGGCTGGGGGAGCTGGGAGGCTGAGGGGCTGGGAGGCTGAGGGGCTGGGAGGCTGGGGGGCTGAGGGTCTGGGAGGCTGGGAGGCTGGAAGGCTGAGGGGGCTGGGAGGCTGGGAGGCTGAGGGTCTGGGAGGCTCGGGAGGCTGGGGAGCTGGGAGGCTCGGGGGAGGCTGTCTTCTGACAGACTCCCACCACATGAGATCCGGCAAGATCATCTGGAAGGAATGAGTTCCCGGAAATACATGGTAATTATATTCAACACAAAGGCACTTCTCTCCTCTGTAAACAGTTCCAGACACCTGATCTATTATGTATTCCTCTTCCCCTTGTCAGTGTGAGAGAGTGTGTGTGTGTGTGAGAGAGAGAGAGAGAGAGGAGAGAGAGAGAGAGAGAGAGATTCCCTCCAATATGATTAGATCTGATTGTGTGGCCCCTCAGTGAGTCTTTCAATGCAGATTGTCCTGGCAGTGACCTAATCACAGTGACCTCATCACAGTGACCTCATCGCAGTGACCTCATCCCAGTGTAACAGGCTCTGGTAGGGTGACCAGTCATAGACTTGCTCATTATATCTCCCTTTGTCTTCATTTCTATCTCTCTTGTCTGTCTGTCTAACTCTCTCTTTCTTTCCCTCGTCTAGCCAGCCAGTCTTTCCTTGTCCTCTCCCTAAACTCCCCCTCCTCCCATCTCCCTACGCTGCACAGAGAGAGCTCAGAGAACAGGGCAGCAGAGAGAACATCCACCCTTCTATTGTCAGCGCTTTTTACTACGTGTCTGAGTCTTAACCGCAGATGGCAACGAAAAGAAGGTTGAAATTAAGTTTACTAGACTGCACATCCAATTGATTTGCATCGCCTTGCCTAATACACAAACCAGAGGAGCATGTCTTGTGTCTCCTGAATAAATCAACAGGGATAATCACATTATGAAAATCAGGTTGATGAAGCGTCGGCAGCAGTGTGCCAGATAGACCAGCAGGGGCAGCGATGCTGAGGACATTACCATGCTGATAGCATCTTAGCTGATGAAGTGTTCCAGGTGCCAAAAACAAAAGCACCCCCCTACCCCCCCGCCCACGCCTCCACCCCCACCCCCACCCCCGCCCCGCCCCAATCACAGAGCGCAATCAGCCACATCAGCACTTCACTCATTCAAGACCGAAACCATCAGTTCTTAGACCGTACCAACCAGTCAAGCGGTCGCTATGACAACAGCCAACACGGATGTTTGGATTCATCAACCTCGTTGCTGAATGTGTCAGTACGGGGCGGGTGGGGGTGGGGGAGGGGGAGGGTTGCTACAACGTCATTCAAATGATGCGCTGCAACGTGTCTGATGCGTGGGGGGTGGAGGAGGATGAATACGAGAAGCGCTCGTTTGTTACTCGAAGTCCTTATCACCTGTTAACCTCTGGACCTTCAGCCATCATCCCTCACTCCTCCTCCTCTTCATCCACCTCTCCTCCTGACTGCCCCCCCCACCCACCCCCTCACTCCCCCCCCAATGTCCCTCAGATGTATTGATGGTCTCTAATGAGTCCTTTGGTTCAGTTAGATCCTGTGCCTAGTCATACATCACCGTGACTCTCCTGCCCTTTAGAAATTGCAAAATCATTTCTTCTTTCCCAGGTGATTTACAGTTATGGCAGGGAGAGGCCAGGCTGGGTAATTTGGAGATGAAAATGAGTGTGGACAAGTGTAGGGTTCATGTCCATAACTCACGACCTCTCTCCTCTCTCCTCCCTCTCTCCTCCCCCTGTCCTCCTCTTCCTCCTCCTCATCTTCCTCCTCTTCCTCCTCCTCCTCTTCCTCCAACACAGGACAAGTGTAGGGTTCATGTCCATAACTCACGACCTCTCTCCTCTCTCTCCCTCTCTCCTCCCCCTGTCCTCCTCTTCTCCTCCTCATCTTCCTCCTCTTCCTCCTCCTCTCTTCCTCCAACACAGGACAAGTGTAGGGTTCATGTCCATAACTCACGACCTCTCTCTCTCCTCCCTCTCTCTCCCCCTGTCCTACTCTTCCTCCTCCTCATCTTCCTCCTCCTCCTCTTCCTCCAACACAGGACGTTCACACATCAGCCATCACTCGGAGGAGGCTGGGGCTGGCTGAGGATAGAGAAGGTCCCACACTTGAATCCCAAGGTTGACCGTCACCTTGGAAACCATCTCCATGGAAGATGAGGTTCGCTGCTCATGGTCACAGAGGGAAAGTGACGGTTGGGGACATCAATCTGAGCTCCTCGGGGCTGCGATGGATGGTCGTACATCCAACCTGACCAGCGCATCCATCATCCTTCAGGGAATGTAAACATCTTCTGATTGGCTCACTGATAACTACATTCTATACTCTGACCCGGGTATACCATGAAGCATGTTTATGTCTTGGCTCGACCGCTACGCTGTGAGCATGAATCTTCCAGCTAGGTGTGTGTCCAGAAGCGTAGCTAGCTGTGCTAAGGCCCTAACAAGGAGCATCGTTACCATGGTGTCCTTGCTGTCAGACACGCCTGGCTCTATACATCATCATCAACTTGAGGCAGGTCCATCGCTCCCCGGCCTGTGTAGCGTGTCAGGTGGCTATTAGCTGGGCAGCGCAGGGTTAATGGGGCTGGTGGTTTCTAGGTCACCGGCAGACCCTGGTCATCCTATCTGGCCCCAGGACTCTAATGGGCCTCCGCAGCTACAGAACTGTAAATCCAGCCATCACCCACTGATGTACTGCTGCTTCTGAGCACACACACACACACACACACGTGAACATGTGAACATACACACACACACACACACACACGTGAACATGTAAACACACACACACACGTGAACATGTGAACACTCACACACACGTGAACATGTGAACACACACACACACACACGTGAACATGTGAACACACACACGTGAACATACAAACACCCACGTGCACTACTGTTGCTGTAGCTCTCGGGCGGAATAGTCGACCAGAGTTGCTGTCAACACACAGCGTGAATTTTCACCTAATCTCATACTCGAGAGTGACAACGAGAGAGAGAGGAGAGAGGGGGTTTGGAGAGACTGCTCAAGGTGGGGGATGTCACCGAGCAGACAATCAAGAAGAGAGATCAGGGACTCAAGGGCTGGATGGAGACAGGATGTGGAGGGAATGTGTGGGAGAGAGGGATGGAAGAAAAGAAAATCCTCAGAAACCACCTCTATGTGTGTGCGTGTGTGGGTGTGTGTGTGTGTGTGTGTGTGTGTGTTTGTGTGTGTGTGTGAGAGACGGCACTGGCCACTACTGTACACCAACATCCTCTCACTTCATAAACACACAACACTACAAACATCAAATCTACCTCAGGAAGTCCAGCAGAGCCAAACAGAATCCGGCTGATTAGCTCCGCCTCCCTCCGGCTGGGGAGCCATTAGGAAACGACATGTGATTAGACCTGCTGCTAAACAACCCCTGGTGGAACGCCAACGCTCAGGTGCTGTGAACGCAACTCTGCCTCGCCACCAAGCACACGGCACTGGCACTTAACCTTGAAACCGTGTTCGACCCATACATGACTAAACCCCCCTGAGAGACGAGGAAGGGAGGGAGAGGGGGAGGGGGGAGAGGAGAGAAGGGAGGGTGCAGAGAGGTTAGCAAAACACAGGCATTAAAAAAGAGCTGCACAGATTGTGTGGAGAGATGGTACAGGAGGTGAGGAGAGGAGGAGAGGGAGGAGAGGGAGGAGAGGGAGGAGAGGGAGGAGAGGGGGGGGAGAGGGAGGAGAGGGCGGAGGGGAGGAGAGGGAGGAGGGGAGGAGAGGGAGGAGAGGGAGAAGAGGAGGATAGGAGAAGGGGAGGAGGAGGGGAGGAGGGGAGGAGAGGGAGGAGAGGAGGACGGGAGGAGGGGAGGAGAGGGAGGAGAGGATGCCAGAAAGGTCAGGCAGAAATGATGAAGTCATGTGTATTAGTTTTTCTCTGCCTCCCAGAAGTCTGGCTGTAATCCAGAGAGGTGAGCGGACGTCTGTATGGACAGAATCAAGAGATGAGGAAGGCATGGATGCTCCTCAAACACACAAACACATAAACACACACAGCTCTTCACAAACACACACAGCTCTCACAAACACACACAGCTGTCTGCTGTTACCTGACACTTTCTGGCTAATAAACTGACTTGACTGACAGACTGATAGATTGACAAACTGATGAACCGATTGATTGATTGATGGACTGACAGACCGATGGAACTGATAGATTGATTGCTTGATTGATTGACTGACTTTGGAAGTACACCTCCTCCATCAACGATGAAACTATGTGGCTAGTGTTCGTTGTCACCAGTCACTGTGGGTGACTGGGTTTTCAAAGACACAGAGCTAGCAGGCTAATAGGAAACAGAGGAGAAAACTATGCTGAGTGCTGAATATCTGCCTCTGATTCGGCAGATTCTACAGCCAGGCTGTAATCACCAGTGGGGATTGGTGAGGAGGATTCACTGAAAAGCCACCCTGTGTTTTGAAGAGAGAACGAGGGAGAGAGAGAGAGAGAGAGGGGAGGGGAGAGGAGGGAGGAGAGAGAGAGGAGAGAGAGATGAGAGAGGAGGAGATGAGAGAGAGGGAGAGAGAGAGAGAGAGGAGGAGAGAGAGAGTATGTTTCTACAGAGCCATTTTGTGAAAGTCAATTAAAGTTCCTCCGAAGGTCAGAAATGACAGGCGCTTTCAGTCCCTCTCCTGTGTCTGTGTATGTGAGAAAGTGTGTGTGTGGTGGTGGTGGTGGTGGTGGTGGTACTGTATGTGTGTGTGTGTTTGTGTGTGTGTGTGTGTGTTTGTGAGTAATTCCTTAAGGCTTGCATCCTGTGTTCTCTCACAGCACGTCTCTCTCAAACACTCTGACTGAACCACTGATTGCAACAAATAACCAATTATATCCCAGTGGGGCTAGACTAGTCAAGAGCAGGAAACCAGACCAGACCAAACCAGACCAAACCAGACTAAACCAGACCAAACCAGACCAAACCAGACCAAACCAGACTAGACCAGACCAAAACAGACCAAACCAAACCAGACCAAACCAGACCAAACCAGACCAAACCAGACCAGACTTGACCAGACCAGACCAAACTTGACCAGACCAGACCAAACCAGACCAGACTTGACCAACCAGACCAAACCAGACCAAACCAGATCAGACCAGACCAGACTTGACCAGACCAAACCAGACCAGACCAAACCAGACCAAACCAGACCAAACCAGACCAAACCAGACCAAACCAGACTAAACCAGACTAAACCAGACCAGACCAGACTTGACCAGACCAAACCAGATGATATAAATATATAACTAACCAACAAATGAGTTATTCGTGTATGATGTCAACATGTGAGATGGCAGACAGGTTTGATATATTTGGTGTAAATAAAGACTGAAGCCAAATCTCAGCCAAGTCTCAGAGCATCTAGGGAGTTTCAGAAACATGGGTGTGTGACGTGTGCACTGGCAGCGTTCATCGGATGATCTCTTCTAACCCGACACACATGGAGCCTGTGAAACATATTTGGCTTGGCCTCAGTAGCATTGATTAGAGTGAAAACGCTCCAACGATAGCATAGCCTGGAAGGCTAATTCATCACATCAGAGGTACAATAAATCCCACGCTTTTAACCCGACAGGGGGGGTGGGGGTGTGGGTGGGGTGTGGGGTGGGGGGGTGGGAGAGAAACACAGCTATACGGTCTATTTAGAGATCACTCCATCATCCTGTCTGATGATTCTATTAGGGGGAGTGCCCAGTGTTTCTGAATGGATAAATCAGCCAGCTGAGAGCTAAAAGGCTAAAGTGGCTTCAGAAACTATAGGCTAAAGAGGCTGACTGCATGGTTACTGAAGCACACACAAGTCAACACACACACACACACGGAAACACACAAACACACAAACACACACAGACTGTAACATGCGCGTGTTGTGGTCATGTTGGCCCACGTATGTATGACAGGGTCTTGGAATGCGGTGAAGAAGCTGTAGAGTGAAGCTACAGGAGACTCCAGGGTCCTCTAAAGCCATTACACTGGATAATAAGGAACCTGACAGGGTGAGACCACTGTTCACCTCAGGACCCCCAGTAATGAGATAACCTGCTCTATTGACTGTGTGTGTGTGTGTGTGTGTGTGTGTGTGTGTGTGTGTGTGTGTGTGTGTGTACATGTGTGTACATGTGTGTACGAGCGTGCTGCGAGTATGAGAACGGGCGTGTGCCGTGTTTCAACAGTCTCTGGTTTCTAATCTTTCAAAACAGTTTACTCGGGCGACAACGGTGGGGGGAATACGTCTACGAGATATGTGATTTTGTTTGATTCAACAGAACTGTCCTAACCGTGTGCTGCTGTTACAGGAATCTAAGTGTTTGGCATTGGTAATCTTGGTAAATCCATGTGTCCAGAGACTAGGCTGTCTGAATGTAATTACTGCTTCCTGTCACGGGGAGTGAAGCTGGGAGAGCTTCGGTTCTTCGGCCACTTAATGCTGAGGAAGGCTACACAGCAGACGTATCAGTAATGCTAATGTGACAGTGTGTACCACGTGCCCATCGGGAGAACACACACACACACGCACACACACACGCACACACACACACACACACACACAGACACACACGCACACACACACACACACACGCACACACACACACACACACAGACACACACGCACACACCACACACACACGCACACACACACACACACACACACACACAGACACACACGCACACACACACACACACACGCACACACACACACACACACACACACACACACACACACACCACACACACACACACACACACACACGCACGCACACCAGAGAGAGAGATGGAGGAAGAAATAGAGAGAGAGAGAGAGAGAGAGAGAGAGAGACTGCTTAAAACATTTTCGCTGTTTGGAACCAATCAATATAGAGCTTTTCACAGCGTAGACGTGGACTAGAAAAGCCCCCCCCTGGGTCGCAGACAGGCTCTCTGATGTCCAGACTACAATTCTGACGCCAAACAAGTGTGGTAAAGCACTGTGGTAAACAATTCTGCCTGGTAAATAAAACAAAGGGGAAAACCCCCTGCTGGGAGGATTTGACTTAGCTTTTGGAAATGAAAATTTAATGAAAATGACAAAAGTCAATCATGGCCGATTGGATTAAAGCAGATGCCTCTGGTGTGGCAAGGTCGTCCTGCAGCAGAAAGAGACTCGAACAGAGGCCTCCTTAAGCTTTCAGCTTTCAAGTGACCACACATGAGCAATTCAGTGTATGACTGATCCATCTATAGGAGCTCTGTCTGTGCTTTCGGCCATTGGTTTGCTCCCGAGAGCTTTATAAAATAAAGCTTCATAAAAAAAAAGGTTTCTAACAATCTGCGTTCATCTTCGAATGGCAAAAAGCAGGTTTTACCTCACGACGAAACGCGTGTAGATAGATGAGTGTGTGATACATGCTCGTGTGTTCACTCAGGGAGTGAGCGAGCATCAGGTGCAGAACTCTCCCCCCTGGCTCAGAGAGAGAGAGAGTGATTAACAGACTACCATTAACTCACCTCAGCCCACACCCGCTGCCTAGCAACAGGGGCTGCCGCGCTGCCACGGGCAGGATGCATCTTCCTGGATGAGATACATGGCAGGTCACATGACTGGATAAAGATCAGGTGGTTTACATGGAGACTGAGTCCAAGCTTCAAGCTGTTGAGATGCTCCTCCATTCACCTTGCAACCGGGGAAACGATGAAATGCCTTCGCAGAATCATTTAATCATTATGGAACCTGGTTTCTCCTGTTCCCTCTATATGTTACACCTTCATTATTTTCGGTTGGAAATGCTATGATTACTACCAAGGACAGAGCATCCACAACAATAGAGGGTGCTGTGATGCTGTGACATCACGTGTATTGTTATGATTGCCGTATGCGGAGTCGGATGGCTGAGCGGTTAGGGAATCGGGCTATTAATCAGAAGGTTGCCGGTTCGATTCCAGGCCGTGAAAATGATGTTGTGTCCTTGGGCAAGGCACTTCACCCTACTTGCCTCGGGGGGAATTTCCCTGTACTGACTGTAAATCGCTCTGGATACGAGCGACTGCTAAATGACTAAACATTTTACAAAAATATTGCAAAAGAGGTGGCAAATTGGAGGGAATATAAACAAGTCATTTTTCTTGAATGAGAGTTTGCATGCCTCATTAACAGGATATTACCTCCCACCTAGAACTTCCTGTTTCACACCACATTCACACTTCCTGTCTGAGAACAGCTGGAGCAGGAGAAGAAGTAACCGGTCCTCTGGGCCTCATGCATCATCCGACTTCACACATAACACACATGGCGGTCTGACCTGTTTCTCTGAGGTGTACCGCGTCTGACATCTCTTTCTCACTTGCTCTCTCTCTCTCTCTCACTCACTCTCTCTCCCAATTCCTCTCTCTCTCTCTCTCTCACTCACTTCCTTTCTCTCTCACTCTCTCACAATTCCTCTCTCTCTCTCTCTCTCGCTCTCTCTCTCTCTCTCTCACTCTCACTCACTGCCTTTCTCTCTCTCTCACTCTCTGAAAAAAACGAAACTAAATGTACTCTCTTTCATGTACCCTCCCTCCCTCTTATTCTCTCTCTGAGCCAAAACACTTTAGAGTCGAGGCTGAAATGTCCCCGAACCACATACCGTGCCGGATGTCTATGTGCTTCTTATTCTAGTTCTTTCTTTATTCGCCTTCCCCTCTTCTTTCCGTTTCTCTCTCCCTGTCTCTCTGGATCTCTCTCTCTCTGTCACACACAAAAATGTCTATTCAGGGACAGCCAGTCATCTGCTGCTAAAATAGGCTATTCCATTCCGTTGCCCAATTGCCCAACAGCGAGTTTGGTCGTGGTAGAGAAGGACAGGGTAACAAGCGTGTATGCCTTCTATACACCAAGGCCATGTGCATGCTGTGTGTGTATCAGGAAGGCTGTTTGAGGTGGTACGAGTTCATTAGTGTGTGAATGTTCCCCCACTGTGAGTGTGTGTGTGTGTGTGTTTGATGTCCGAGCGACTGTACTCTCTCCTTCCACACACACACACACACACACACACACACACACCACACACACACACACACACACACACACACGGTGTTCAAGCTTATACTAGCCTTCAGCACGGGAGCCAAATCACTTCCAACCCTCACTGTTGACTACTTAAACAAATTCAATTTTCTAGCCTTCCATCCATCCATCCATCCGTCCATCCCTAAACAAATGGTCTTTTCGTCCTCCCCCCGTAGAGAGTAAATAATGTGTGACCTTGGGGGGATTTTGGCTGGGAGGAGAGAGGCCTTTAAAGTCCCTGTCATCCTCGTCACTCGGCAGATAACACCTCCGACATTCCAATGTCACGGCACCTCAGGGCCTCTGTCCTGTGAAAGGGGAGCAGAGCGCCGACGATGAGAGAATCAATAACCTCATTCCATTACTCGGGGAGAGTTTGGAAGACAAGATGGCGGTATAAAAAAAAAGGGACATTCAGCGTTTTTATGTCTGGGCTCGGTACAGAGAACAGCTGGTCAATGGAGCCGGGCCGGACACCCAGAGAGACAGCTGAATCCACACGGCTCGACCGACAACAGCACTTACAGCAGAAAATACCGCTCAGCAAAACTTGGAACACAGAACAGACGCCAGAAACGACAGCAGCAACGATGCAGTTCGGATCATTCCCATGGCGATGACGACGACTCTGTTGCTAGGAGAATAGCTCATGTCTTGAAGCAGAAGAATGCGCTGCCTCGCTGATGAAGAGGTGCTGACAGGATGCACCTTCCTCACCCCACCTCCCCTCCTTCTCTCAGCCCACCTCCCCTCCTGTCTCACCCCACCTCCCCTCCTTCCTCAGCCCACCTCCCCTCCTTCCTCAGCCCACCTCCCCTCCTTCCTCAGCCCACCTCCCTCCTGTCTCACCCCACCTCCCCTCCTGTCTCACCCCACCTCCCCTCCTGTCTCACCCCACCTCCCCTCCTTCTCTCAGCCACCTCCCTCCTGTCTCACCCCACCTCCCCTCCTTCCTCAGCCCACCTCCCCTCCTTCCTCAGCCCACCCCCCCTCCCTCCCACCCACCCCCCTCCTTCCTCACCCACCTCCCTCCTGTCTCACCCCACCTCCCCTCCTTCTCACCCCACCTCCCCTCCTGTCTCACCCCACCTCCCCTCCTCGCTCACCCCCACCTCCCCTCCTGTCCTCACCCCACCTCCCCTCCTCCTCACCCCACCTGCCCCTCCTTCTCTCAGCCCACTCCCCTCCTCTCTCAGCCCACCTCCCTCCTGTCTCACCCCACCTCCCCTCCTTCCTCACCCCACCTCCCCTCCTCTCTCACCCCACCTCCCCTCCTTCTCTCAGCCCACCTCCCCTCCTGTCTCACCCCACCTCCCCTCCTTCCTCACCCCACCTCCCCTCCTTCCTCACCCCACCTCCCCTCCTTCTCTCAGCCCACCTCCCCTCCTTCTCTCAGCCCACCTCCCTCCCTGTCTCACCCCACCTCCCCTCCTGCCTCACCCCACCCTCCCTCCTTCCTCACCCCACCTCCCCTCCTTCCTCACCCCACCTCCCCTCCTTCCTCACTCCTGTCTCACCCCTGTGCTGTGCCAGAGCAGAACATCACCTGACAGGCCCAGATGACCCCCTCGCCACAGATGCATGAGTGTGTCTTCGAGCGTGTGAGAGAAAGAAAGTTTAAGAACGTGTGAATATTGTGTGAGAGTGTGTATATTTGAAAAAGAGAGATGAGGAAAGTGAGTGTGCCTGTCTGTCTGTGAGAGAGACAGTGTGAGCGGCATGAGTGTGCCTGTCTGTGAGAGAGAAAGTGTGAGCGGCAGAGGCTCTGACTCAGCTCACAGGCACACAGAGAGGCTTCCTCTTTATTACCTAATCCAGTTTGAGCAGATGAATCCAGGCCCTGATCTAATATTCTCATCAATGATCCCCGCTGTATACACCAATCATTGACCTTTGACCTTACCCAACAACAGCAATCTATTGAAGTCTCAACCAGACAAGCAGGCCCCCTTCTCTGAATCAGTCCCTATTCCATCCCCCCATGTCCCATCCCCCCCTACCTCAGGCGGACAGCTCCTAGTTCCGTCCTGGCTGTTGTCTCCTATCCTCATCTCTCCTCTAAACTCCCTCACCCACACAGACCTCAGACCGCTGTCACTGCAAGGCAAAAAGAGTCGGATTTTATTCTCTCTTTCTGAATAGGAAAGAGTCAAGGCAACTCATAGGTCAAAACATGACTGAATGATGATGACATAAGAGTACAAAGTGAATACATCTCTGGTGTTTAGGCTACATACAGTATTTACACAATTTGACCTTTCAGCATGTTAGCACAATCATCACAGTGCTTCAAATAAACCTCGGCAGAATGTGAATGAGAAAGTAAGAATGAGAGAAGAAGAAATGAGGAAACTATTATGCTGTAGACATTGTATAGAGGACTGATAAAAGAATGGGATCAACCACAGAGGTTAAACGTGAGTGTCGGCCATCCAGGTCAACGACCCGCAGAGCAAACTGTTGTTGATGGTCTGGAGGGTAGACTCACAGTTTACCCACTGACATGGTGGTTAGAGCTAGATAGGACAGAACATGCTATACAGGAAGCTGTGGTGTCAACACAACCTAGACTTCCTGTCCACAGTACCTCACTTCCTGTGTGCACTCAGTGTCAGCAGTGACTGATCTGACTCCACAGGTCTCAGGTGGATTGGGGAAAATCTTTTTAAATGCACTGAGGTGTTTATATTAATTTAACCTATAAAATACAATTAAAACACACCACCCTCCAAAACATTACCATAACACAATATTCTCTATAAAAAATCTTACCGACATATTGCTGTATATTTAACATAAGCGGGATTTCCATAAGGAAACAACCATTTCTTTTTTAGGAATGACACTTGACCCAGGACATGTAGAGCTAAATGATACCCTGTGAAATCACCATCCTCCATCGCTGAGCTGGAGTAAATATCAAATACAGCAACTGAAAGAGTCTCAAAGGGTCAACATCAGATACACGGAATGCAACCATAACATATCAACATTTGAAAATATTGCACTATATTTAATAGATTTACATAAATGCAGCGTTTCTATCGTTCGAAGATTTATCTCCTAGAATTAGCCACAAGGACTACTCATGTTGCCTGGCAACCCATTTGCAGTTGGCTAAACTCACTAATGTGAAGTGGCTAACATCCAATTCCCCAGCTCATTTGCATGTTCAACCTCAACACGCAACAAGCTAATGTCGCATGTTCAAATTCAAACCCTTAAAATAATATTTAACGTGACTGAACATTTCAAGAGAATAAAAATACATCCCCCAGTAGCTCTCTATCCGTGTAGAGTGAATGAAGGGAGTTCAATTCTTACAAATGAAGGAGGAGGGGAGTAGACTTGTTGACCTTCTCTAATAATAAAGTAGTGCATAAAGGAATATTGATTGGGTTTTATTGCAGCGGAATTCCCTTTTTATGCTTTCTATCAAAATAGGTTTTTATACATGATTATCAAAAGGCACATATATAGTGTTGGTTGGTACCACGGCGAGCATCAAATAAAAATAAAGCTTTTCAATAAGGATATAAGGCACTTTACATTGGTCGGTTTCCATTGGTCAGATCCCAGTCACATGACTGACCAGCAGGCCCCACCAGACCCCATTGTTTCCAGAACCTTCTAGGAACGCACCAGTTTGATCCCTTGGCCAGTGTCCAGGATGCTGGGGGGGAACCAAGCTTGTTTGAACCTCCTGAAGCACCGTAGACACACCCCGCACAGCCACAGCAGGTTCAGCCCACAGCACCAGTTAGACAGATGCACCATGGGATACGTGGCCCTGGGGAAGTGGGTTTTCCAGTGCTTGGCGACATCACTTCCTGTGGGCAGGTGGAGGGTGTAGTCGCTCCAGCGCTTGGAGACACCGTACACCGCCGTCACAGCTCTTCCCTTCTCCGACCACTGGGTGGCGCTCTCTGGGTCGCAGTTGAACTCCACCCACTCGGAGGTGAAGTCTCCGAGACGCGGGGTGTCGCGGTCCTCGTCGTCCCCGCCCCCGGGGGCCAGCTTGGCCCCCTGCACCGCCACGTAGCCCCCCTCCAGCCTCCGCACCTCCTGCACCCAGGGCAGGGAGTTGTCTGTGTCCAGCACCAGGATGAGACGGCAGCTGGAGCCAGCACTCTTCTCCTTCCACCACTCCAACAGCTGGCCCAGACGCAGGGCCTCTCCCCCTGAGAGGGAGGTGGGCGGAGGGAGGGAGGGGGAGAGAGAGAGAGACAGAGATAGATTTAGAGATTTTTCTTTTTTTGAGAGCTGCACTCTGCTAGTGTCATCTTGACCCAGGAGAGAACAAAGGCCTTCCTGCCTGGGCTGAGGTGTGTGTGTTGTGTGTGTGTGTGTGTGTGTGTGGTGTGTGTGTGTGTGTGTGTGTGTAGGTGTGTGTGTAGGTGTGTGGTGTGTAGGTGTGTGTGTAGGTGTGTGTGTAGGTGTGTGTGTAGGTGTGTGTGTAGGTGTGTGTGTAGGTGTGTGTGTGTGTGTGTGTGTGTGTGTGTGTGTGTGTGTGTGTGTGTGTGTGTGTGTGTGTGTGTGTGTGTGTGGGCTGAAGCAGAGGCGTGTGGTCTCCAGCAGGGACACAAACAAGTCAAATGAACCTGTTGCCCTTACTGTATGATGTAAGTTCACAGTGTGAGACGGAGAGAGAGAACAAGAGAAATAGATAGAGAAAGAGTTCGCTCAGCAGGGAGAGAGTGGAGAAAAGAGAAAGTTAGACAAAGCGAGAGAGAGAGAGACAGACAGAAGAGAAAGAACGTACTGAATACTCTACAGTGAGACACACTGCCCTTCTGGTCTTTTCTGGTCGGGCCTGATCATGTCTGATTCGATCTATCTGTGTCTTCTGAGGTCAGTGTGTTCTCATATCTGTGTGTTCTGGGATCGGTGTGAGGTCAGTGTGTGGTCAGGGTGTGTTCATGTCACCGTGTCCTGACCTGCCATCGCCCAGGCCCCCGTCCGGAGTGTGTGTCCGCTGTAGAACACCAGGTAGGTGTCGTGGCGAGGTCCGTCAGCAGTCCGCAGCTCCAGGAAGGCTTTGAGCTTGTTCTGCAGAGCTTCCAGAGTCATCCCACTGGAGGGGAACACAGCACGGAGGGTTACACCACTTAACTCATCAAACATGTATTTAACGGCCGTCCCAGAGAGATGACCGGGTGTCACGTCTAACAGCAGGCCCTGTCGCCAGTCTCGGTGCGAGGTCACCTTGTGGAGTAGTCACAGCCAAAGGTCTGGACCAGGTGGTGAGTGAAGAGGCGCTGCACGCTGTTCAGCATGCCCGTGGAACGCACGTTCAGCTGATCCACCTGCTCCGGAGGCAGCAGGCAGGGCTGCCCGTCGGGACTGGGGGGAGAGGAGAGAGGAGCGTGGGGGGAGCAGGAGAGGAGGAGGAGAGGAGCAGGAGGGAGGAGGAGAGGAGCAGGAGAGGAGGAGGAGAGGAGGGGAGAGGAGGAGGAGAGGAGCAGGAGAGGAGCAGGAGAGGAGGAGGAGAGGGGAGAGAGGAGGAGGAGAGGAGCAGGAGAGGAGCAGGAGAGGAGGAGGGAGGAGGAGGAGAGGAGAGGAGAGGAGCAGGAGCGGAGCAGGAGAGGAGGAGGGAGGAGGAGGAGTGGAGCAGGAGAGGAGCAGGAGAGGAGCAGGAGAGGAGGAGGAGTGGAGCAGGAGAGCAGCAGGAGAGGAGCAGGAGAGGAGCAGGAGAGGAGCAGAGAGGAGGGAGGAGGAGGAGAGCAGCAGGAGAGGAGCAGGAGAGGAGGAGGAGAGCAGAGGAGAGGAGCAGGAGAGGAGGAGGAGAGGAGGAGAGGAGGAGGAGGAGGAGAGCAGCAGGAGAGGAGCAGGAGAGGAGGAGGAAAGGAGCAGGAAACGAGGAGAGGAGCAGGAGAGGAGGAGAGGAGCAGGAGAGGAGGAGAGGAGCAGGAGAGGAGCAGGAGCAGGAGAGGAGCAGGAGAGGAGGAGAGGAGGAGAGGAGCAGGAGAGGAGCAGGAGAGGAGGAGAGGAGCAGGAGAGGAGCAGGAGAGGAGGAGAGGAGCAGGAGAGAGGAGGAGGACAGAAGGAGAGGCTTGAGGACAGGAGGAGAGGCATGGAAAGAGAAGGAAGGTAAAAAGGGAGGTGGTGGAGGACAGGAGAGTAAAATGCTGAAAATGATGGAAGTTGAACTCCTGGACCTGCTCTAGGGAAAGGCTAGCAGAGCAGAGAGAGAGGGAGGGAATGGAGGGCAGGGGAGATTCGAGGGAGAGGGAAGACGAGAATAAAACTGAGAGGAGAGCAGATGAGCAGCTGAAACCAAGCAGGAGAGCAGAGCAGAGGAAGACAGAGACTATAGGGGTGACAGAGGGGAAGGAAGATGGAGCACGTGTACATGTGTGTGACTGCCATAACGAGGTGACCTTAGACACGCCTCCCAACAGTCTGATTGGTTCAGTCCACTTCTCCACAAGAGCTGGAGGTCAACAAAGAGATGCATCTGCCACTCTGATCACACACACACACACACACACACACACGACTCAAGGCCACTTAACACATCTTCTCTGAGCTTTCATTATTCTATGTATGGACATAGTGAGGTCATCCCTCAGCACCTGTGATTGAGCTGTCAGGTGCAGGCCTGGGAGATCATCACCACGGTGATGCTGATGACACCAGAGACCTTGTAGAGGAGGGCTGGGGGCGTGCCGTCAGGATGGGGGCGGGCCATCAGGCCAGCATGACGAGGAGGGGGAAGCCCGAGAAAAAAACCACAGCGGTCTCTGCTAGCGGATATTTCGATGTGACGGACCTGACTAAGTTACCCTGAGCACCAAACATGTACTTCCTCTACTCTCTCTCTCCCTTCCTCCCTCTTTCATCTCTGATTTTCATTCGGCATTCACCCCTCCTCCTCTCTTTTCCTCCCTCCTAAATACTTCCTCCCTCTCCCCTCTCTTCCTCCTCTCCCCGTGGGGCTCTCATGATTGTTAAAACATGATCGGAGCCTATCAAACAGCAGATTAGCCCCTGCTATATTCTCGTCACGCCCCTAGCCCCACAGCGGGAGCCCAGCCACAGCCTGGGCACGCCAGGAATACAGAGCACGGCTGGCCCGTGGGCCTGCATCCACAAGCAGGGTCCCGTCTGTCCTCGGCCCCCCTCGCTGCTGCCAGAGCTGGAGCAACGACCAGGGTTGCTAAGTGCTAAAATGCTAACAGGCTCAACCGACCAGAGAGACACGAAAGAGGATGGACCCGCAGGAGGGAGACACATGGCACGACATCCTGAGCATACACAACTCTGAGCTGTGGGCTCGCGCTCACAACCAACCGTATGAGAGCTACAAAAACTAACAGCCAACTACTCTGACGGAGCTTAGCGGGACGAATATGCCTTCGTCATGGCAACAAACCGCCACGACCCAGTCCGGGCAGGTCCTAGCCTCTATACCTCAGTAGCTCGCTCGCTAGGTGTGCATCCTGAGTGACCAGATTGAGAGTGGTCGCCTGCTTGTTAGCGGTCAGGATAATAGCCGGGCTAAGTGCTGTGGTAGAGCGGGTCGGCGTTGGCAGACTGGAGCCACTCAGTATGCCAGCAGGGGGCTGAGGAGCACTCCCTCTGGGGCAGCATTAGGACCATGTTTATGCATGCTTATTGGTTTATTTAGCCCTTGGCTTCCCTTGTACTTGCTAGGGGATTGAAATAATAGCATGAACAAAGGCCAAGGGACGCCCCGATATAAGATCTCCTGCTTCAATCACGAGAGATGGAGAGCGTGTGTTAATGTGTTGCCGTGTGCGTGTGTTGGCGTGTGTGTGTGTTGGTGTGTGTGTGTTGGCGTGTGTGTGTTTAGGTGTGTGCGTGTTGGCGTGTGTTGGCGTGAGGGCCCACGGTACCTGCAGTAGCTGGTTGGGATGACCAGGGCGTAGCCCACGCACGTGCCCCCCAGACAGCTGCCCAGCTGGGAGAACAGGCCATGGGCCAGGGACTCCAGAGGCAGCACCACCAGGAAGGCACTCATGAACAGGCCGTTAGAGGGCTGGGGACACATGAGCAGAGAAGGGAGGGGAGAGGTAAGCAGGTGAGGTCGAGAGAGCATAGACACAGCGCTATAGGAAGTCAATACCACTCAGCATCAGAGAGAGAGAGAGAGGGGTGAGGGAGAGAGAGAGAGAGAGAGAGAGAGGAGAGAGAGAGAGAGAGGGAGAGAGAGAGAGAAGGGGTGAGGGAGAGAGGGGTGGTGAGAGGCTCTCATCTAAGACTCTAAAAGGGGGATGCTTAATCCCATCAAAGCAAGACGCGTGCTTGACTGAGTGAACGTGGATTTGGAGGCGGAGTTCAATACATAAGGCCAGCCCTGTGGATGCTACTCAGCGACTGGGAAAAAGGCATTCGATCCACTTGTTGATCTAAACGTAAGGCTACATGCCTTCACGCACAGAAAAACGTAGTTCCCGATGATATAGGTCATTGACGCCAGGTGAAGTCAACAGGAAGTGTAGGCTAAGCTTACCTGCCAGGACACGGCGGCCAGCGTTGCCGTGGACACCAGGCAGAACAGCACGAGGCGCTCGGCGATCAGGCAGAAGTGTCTGATCCCGCGCGACGCCATCACCCTCTCCAGGCTGCGCGTGTCGGAGCGCTGGGCTCGCCACGCGCTCTGGCAGTCGCTCAGCTTGCTGTGGAAGCCCCACAGCGTCGCCATCAGAGCCATGTGACACACGGTCCAAAACACCCCGAACACGCAGAACCCGGGGATGACCAGGTACCACAGCTCCAGCTGGCGGAGCTTTAGACCCGACAGGACCAGGCAGGCTAGCTCCAGGCAGGCCAGGGGCAGGAGGGACAGCCTCCTCCACACCCGGCCCATCGACAGCAGGGGGAGCCAGCGTTCGCTAGGCCCCAGCCCGCTGAAGTAGACATCCAGCAGGGGGTCGCAGAGCAGCCTGCCCAGGTAGCAGCCCAGCGCCCAGGGGTTGGCCGTGATGTCGAGGGCCTGGAAGAACAGCAGTGAGGTGACCAGGGAGAAGCAGGCCAGGTTAGTGAGGGCCAGCAGGGACTTGACCCTCAGGTCGACGATCAGGCCCCCGAGAGCCCCCACCAGGCCGATGATGGCCAGGGACTTGGGCATCGGCATGGCGATGCTGGCCACGGCGAACCCTAGCAGCTCGAGCAGTTCAGCGGAGGTGAGCAGGGTGGGTTTGTAACGCACCCAGCCGCACACTCTCTCTGTCAGAGACCACACCGTCCGCAGTGCAACACTGGCCAGCAGCAGGTAGTTAGTCACCTGGGGAACAGAACCAGAACAGATATTAATGACCAAACTTTGAAAGACACAGACTTACTGTACAAGGAGTTCTCTATAGGGAGGGAGGTACTTTTTGTTCCCAAAGGGAAACTGCAGCGTTACAGGTAGTACTTTTTGGATATGGCAACAGCCTTGACCAAGATAAAATCAAACAATTTGACTAGAGAATAGAAGAGAACAGTAGGCTATGCTGTGTTGTGTTGGGCTATGCTGTGTTGTATTGTACTGGGCTGTGCTGTGTTGTATTGTACTATGCTGTGTTGTATTGTACTGGGCTATGCTGTGTTGTATTGTACTGGACTATACTGTGTTGTATTGTACTGGGCTGTGCTGTGTTGTATTGTACTGGGCTATGCTGTGTTGTATTGTACTGGGCTATGCTGTGTTGTATTGTACTGGACTATACTGTGTTGTATTGTACTGGGCTGTGCTGTGTTGTACTGGGCTGTGCTGTGTTGTACTGGGCTGTGCTGTGTTGTATTGTACTGGACTATACTGTGTTGTATTGTACTGGGCTGTGCTGTGTTGTATTGTACTGGGCTATGCTGTGTTGTATTGTACTGGGCTGTGCTGTGTTGTATTGTACTGGGCTGTGTTGTATTGTATTGTACTGGGCTATGCTGTGCTGTAGTGTACTGGGCTATGCTGTGTTGTATTGTACTGGACTGTGCTGTATTACTCACCTGCTCCTTGACCTCTGAGTCGAAGGCGGGGGTGTTCAGGAAGCACAGGAGTCCCACCAGGAAGCCACACCACAGGTGGAACAGGCTAAGGCTGGCCTGCTCCATGGAGAAGTAGTAGTACAGGATGCTAGCGATGGCCAACACAACCAGACCCAGGATGAAGATCACCAGGATCATAGGCTCGTCCGTCACCTCCCAACGGGCGTACATGCCCACGCACACCGCCACCATCAGGTTCACGCTCGACAGGTAACCAAGGCAACGCACCGAGGACACCATGTGTAGCTCGCCCGCCGCGGTCTCCTCTGTTGTTTCCGTCATGGCTGTTTGTGTAGCTAGACACGTAACTGGGAATAGGATTGTTCTGGTTGGCCGATCCGCTCACGGGACTCTGGAACCTGAGAATTGACAAGGGTCTGTGTCTGTTGGTCGCCGTTTGAACAGGAGGATGACTGAAGAAGAAGTGTTGACCTTTGCCAGCATTATTGTTGACGAACTCAGCCACTATAAAAGCAGAAAATGTGTACCTACACGTTACACACGGTCACTACACCAATTGATATCATCATCTTCATGTTGAAGGAATGTAAAAAATAAAGCTGGTTGGCAGTGGCTATCTAACTAAATCAATCAGAAAAGTGCAGCCAGGCAGATATAATCTATAAACACAATGTATCATAGTCTAGAAAAGACTTATCCGACAGATAGGGCTAGCTGGATAGCTGCTCACTAGTCTAACACGTTTGTCTAGCTTCAAAGTTTGCCTGCGGCTACTCCTGCCGAGTCTATGTGGCAAAGTTCCACAAGAGTTTGCCACATAGCAAGTCAGTTAACACAGGACCTGTCGTATGCTGTATACACAAATTGGTGTCACGACACATTCTTTAACATGCACCGATATGCTATCTTAACTAGTACTTTACGATTAGTTTCGTTTTCAAAGCGGCTTACTTACCTGACAAAGCATTATTAGAGTGGATGTCCTTACGCTGCACTGTCTGACAACTTTCTACGTTTCCATTTCGCCATGTTTTGGACTCAAACTACGGCAAGCCGCAGGAGTCACAACACACTATACAGACCCAGGATATTCATTTTCGGATATCCTCCACTCCTAACCTAAAATATTAATTCTAGTTGAGGTGTCATGTTCAGTTTTATAATTCATTGTCCACATATATAAACCATATAATGAAAAATATCGTCATCACTGCAACTTCTTTAACATACGAGTCAGGCCCGTAGAGTTTACCCCCGCAGCCCCCGCCTCGCGTGGCAGGCCCCCCGTTTTATTTTTTTTATCCAATTTGAATTACATTGGATGCACACTATGGTCTTATTGTCTTGTCTGTGTTTCCAGAGTTTACATAAAAATAAAGAAAAGTATATTTAATTGTGCTTTCTTTGTTAGCTAGGTAGTTAAGTGGCGTGACGAAGTAGGTCATGGTTACACAGACCCGCGAGCCCGCCTGCAATTAGGTAGCTAACTGTAGCGTAGCGTATGAAAAATAAAACGCACATTTAAAAGCGGTGCACAAAAGTGGCATTCAAAACAGAATATTTCTGAATTAAATGCCAAACTTCCCAAAATTACACGTCTTTTTCGACCAGCCGGCGAAGGATGCACTCATCTGCCAGAAGAGACAGGTAGGCCTACTGTTTGCTATAGCTAACATTACTGTACTGTAGCTAACGTTATACTTTGACCGCTGTACTGCTCTGTCTGTGTTGTGCTTAGCTAGCGTTAACAGCGAGCCTCCTTTCCAAGAGCCAGGAAAATTAGCCTTCTTGCTCCTTTATTGACTTCCTATCAAACTGACAACATTGAAATTGAGGTTTGAATACATTTCCCTGACAAGACAAGCTTAAGTTTTGATATCTTGCATTTATTATACGGCTCTTCACTCAGAATGTTCCAAAAAGTTGAGTTGGTCCCGTCGGGATTTATATTACATTTGTATTTGTATCACGTTTCATTCATTCAATATTTTGCGTAATAACAAATACATTTATTAATCGTTATCCAGTGAAGGTAGTGATGTATTAGCAAGGGGGTTTAACACTTTTACAAGGCACTGTATCCATAGATATATATATATATCTATGACTGTATCCATGTCACTGAATCCATGAGCTCCCCTAAAGGTCTGATACTAAAATCGCCCCTGAGTCACAGTTGCCTACTTCCTAGCTAGATCTAGTAATAGGTCTTTGATTAACCCTCCTGGGGATGGCTCAGTGGAGCAGAGCTTTATTATCTCAACAGGGGAGAGTGTCGAGGCATACACATCTCCCTATGGGGTGGAGAGTGCCTTGGACTGGCTGGCTAGTGGGCTTGATTGACAGAAACTGGTTGGCTGGTTGGCTGGCTGGAAGACTTGAGTGACTTTCAGTCGCAGTAACTTTCCACTCCCGTATGGGCAAAGAACGAAGGAGAAACTTTAGGGTGTGGTCAAGATGAGCAAGCTAAGCTTTAATGTCGTTTTTATGACTATAGCAGCTACAGTTTTGAGGAATTTCAATTTCATGGTAAACTACTATAATATTTCCAACCACCAATTCAAAGCTTTTATTTGCCTTTCTCCTTCCACCAAGCCGCTGTGTCGCAGGCTTTAAAGAGCAAGATAAACCCATTGGCCTCCCAGATCAAAAGCACATTTACGTTCCTGCTGAGGAGAAGCCTGTTAACAGGTTTATTTGGGATTTTCTGCTGATACAACTTGATAAATGTACCAATCGGATCAACATCAAGGGGATCGCTAATTCACGATCCTGGGGCTATGTAGCAGTGTGTGTGTGGGTGCCAGTATGTGTATGTGCGACAAGCATGCGTGAATGTTAGTTAAGTTTGCTAGGTAATGCATTATCTATTTCTGTATACCTTGTCTCTGGCAGCAAGCATGTAGGGGTTATCTATAGGAGTTTGAAGGCCACGGATGCCATGACCTCTTAATCTCCATGGAGACCGGCTAATGAAGAGCGCCAAAACATTCATACAAACGTTACGAAAGTGCAAATACTAAGAGGTCAAAGCTTTATATAAACACAACTAATTAATCCACTTCAACCTTCTTTTTCTCCTGAATGAAATATCAAGGTCATTTCCTTTTTTTTTGCATTAAATAGGCCATGAATTGCTGCTGCAACAAGATAAAGCGTGACAGTGGGAAAAGTGACCACTTTTTCATTGGTGGCGCGTAGCCTTCTCATGCATAATTAAGAGAGTCCCAAAGTCGCATGGTACTTCTGAAACACAAGACAAACTGTTCTTAGTAAGCAGCAGAGGGGAGGAGAAAGACACAGAGAGAGAGCGAGAGAGAGAGCGAGAGGGCAGGAGAGAGAGGAGGTGAGGAGAGAGGGAGCGGAGAGGATAGAAGCACCTGCACCTACAGTCGAGAGACTGGCTCCCAGGTGGCTTACTCCCAGCGGCAGACTAGCTCCTCCATAGTGATTACTGGTTCCCTGTCAGCCAATCAGAGCTCATGAACGGTGCAGATATTTATTAGCCCCTGTAGGTCACAGCGCTCAATGAACTCCCTCAGAACTAAAAGTGAAGGACGGAAGGAGACGAGGCGAGGGAAGGAAGGAAGGAGTGATGGAGGGATGGAGGGAAGTTCAGTAGGTTTAAAGAGCAAATGCAGGCAAAGAGAGATGCAGGACAAGAGGACGCGTGAGGAGGCGAAGGAGAGAGGAGCCAAAGGAATAAGGTAGAGGGAGAGGACAAAAATACACGAGAGAGAGAGAGGAGAGGGAAAAAACCAAAGAGTGAGCAAGTGCAAAAGAGAGAGAGAGAGACCACATCTAAATAATGAAAAGAACCTACAGTCTAACGTGACACATACATGCACTATCCCCTCCTGCATGCACTGAACTGCAAAGACCAGCGCAGCAGCGCATTAAATATGCATGTGGAGCACAGGGCCTCCTGCCGTGTTTTTCCGTAGTTGGACATGACTACAGCAGGCTGCTGTGTGACAAACACGCTGGAAACTCAGTGTGACTAGAGCAATGCCGTCCGACCAGGGACCCGGACAGAACGCTGCCAGCGGAGCGGTTCTGCCGTCATGTTGTTGTGTTGAACGGGGATGAACTGATCTGGTGTTGACGGGGATGAACTGATCTGGTGTCGCGCGGTGTGAGATTGTGAGATCGGCGTGTAGGCTTGTGCATGTGTAAGAGAAATTGTGTGATGAATAGCTAATAATATTTGTCCTGAATGAATGTAAGCTTGTCTTGTACCTCTTGGTTATCGTTCGTGTGTTTGTGTGTGTGTATTTGTGTGCGTGTGTGTGTGTGTGTGTGTCCCAGACAACCATCCTCCTCCTCAGACAGAGGGAGACCCAGATCTAAGAGATCCAGCAGTGTGACCTAAATTACAGATGTTTATCGTTGCTTTCTTCCACCAACCAGCCGCCAGCTGTTTGCTGCCTCATCTACCTAGCAACCCCCTACCTTGCCTAGCAACCCCCTGCCTGCCTCCTGTTCTTCATTCCCAGATCTGCAGCCTCACCGCTGCTTCCATGTCTGCCTCTAGTCTTCCAGTGTCTCTCTTCCTCCTTCCACGGGTGCTGTGTCTGTGGCCCTCCCCTCATCCTGATGAATGACAGTCCCTATATCCCATAATATTTACTTTAAATGACCCCCCCCACACATAAACACACACACACACACACACACACACAGAAACCCAGCCCCCTCCATGATGGCCCAGTAGAATGTGTTTGTAGATGTAGGTGGTTTGTATGGGTTGCGTGTGTTTGCTCCTTACTTCAGTCTGAGTGGGGTGTCTGGTCTTATAAAGCATCCCCTTCATACGGTCTAAGATATGATAGCAGCCTGCATCACGGAGAGAGAAGACGCAGGCGAGAGGGGAGGGGGAGAGGACTGGAGAGGAGGGGGGAGAGAGAGAGAGAGAAGACAGGAGGAGGTGAGGGGGGAGAAGGGTGGACGAGAGGACAGGAGAGGAGTGGAGGGGGGAGGAGGGGAAAGTAGAAGAGGGCAGAGGAAGGGAGGGGAGCGGTCTGTTCAATCACAGTTTCATCTTGGGAGAAATCAATGTGATGGACTGGAGCCTGACAGAGATGGTGTTAGCAGAGAGGCAGACACATCACAGCCTAAATCAAACACTCACAGCGCTCTGGTGTCGGTTCGAAGCCTCAAATGAATTCCGGAAGGCCGAAAAAAAAGAAAAAAAAGAAGGAATAATCAGAGAAAATATTCCTTTTCAATCTGACCTGCCACTCTGGCGTTCACCAAGCAGGGTGATGAGACAGGGGCGGAGTGGCTGTGGCACGCTGAGAGAAAAGGCACGGTCCTTGTTGATGAATGCTCAGTGGAAGAGATTCTGAGCCATGTCACAGTCCCTGTACCGCATGCTCATCCCTCTCAGGCACACTGACGGCGCCTCGTAACACACACGGGCCCTCCACTCACAGAGATCAATCTAGAATGCCTTCACACTCTTTCATCCTCGTCAACATCACTGGAAAGAGAGAGAGAGAGAGAGAGAGGAAGAGAGAGATTTGTACAGTACAGTACAGTAAGTCTAGATGCAAATCCATTAAAAAGTTGACTGTATTTGCACTTGAATGTCCATTAGTAGTGTAGGACTGCGAATTAAGAGTACGTGATGATCAGATCAAATAACGTGTTTACTCTGAGCTTTCACATTTTCAGAAATAACTCTCTCTTCAGAGATTTCAGATATGTTTATGTTGTATCTATGCTCCGTGCGTTATCTACACAGCATTGAGATATTCACCTTCATAAACATGTACTTTCAGTATAATTACAATTCCGAGGCATTCAAACACTTCCAATCTAACCTGCTCTTTTCTCTGAGATAGAAAAGCAATGACTTTTTAATAACCTAAACTGCTCCGCAGCGCTGAGCGCCAGTACGACAACGCAGTATTCATTAATTATGCTGACGGTGACAAAATTACACGTCTAAACCATTATGTTTGTGTCGTTCGCAATCCAGGCATTAAAAGATATCTGTTCAGCATTTCCAGAACGGCGGCCGTGATGATGATGACGGCTCGCTCATTAAACACACGGTTTCACGCGAAAGAAACTAGACATTAGTCTTCGAGTCCATATCCTCGTTTAACTGCTCCGACTGCCGTGGAGAGTCAGCAGTTTGTCAGGCATTAACAGGGTCCAGTTTGTCCTGTAGCTACCTGAACAGATGGGTTTCAGACACAGACTAGGTCACCATGTCTCTCAGTCATTTCCAACACTCTCCAACACTATCCGGGCTGTGCGCTGGGTGTGAAACATGCCCTCTTTCATGTATCCTCGGACTGATCCATAGGTCTATACAGTCTAGGTAGTTATGCTTTTCCTGGTATATTCATTTGGTGTGGATGCCAATCCAGCTGGATCAGATATCTGGGGAAGGAGAGGGAACCAGGGAATGTGGAAGTGAACAAAGTAGGAGGTAGGGAGGACATCCAAGTAAGCCATGTTCTGGAATGAAGCTGGACCACGGACTTGTGAAGGAGAGACGCTGCCAAAGACTGGGGCTACGTTCAGGAACCTCACTGTGCTCGCTCAGGGTTGACAAATCAGCATCTGTTTGCTGAACTGCTAGCCAGGAACCCAGTAGCTTCAATCTGGAAGAGAGAGAATCTCACTGTTGCTTTTCCTCGTCGTGCAGGCTTCACACTGTGTTTGCCGACACAGGAAGAGGATTAAATGTGAACTCTCCTTGATCCTATGTTATTTGATGATGCTAACAGTAATCCAGGCCCGATTGCCCAAACATACCCCAGTCTCAACTGTTACTCCTGTTGTTCAAATGAAATCGAATCAGATTCTGTTTGTGTAGCCCTTTTTACAAGCAATGTCACAGAGTGCTTCATGTACCCTTGTAGAAATGTACCTTCTCACATAGTGTGTCTCATGGTGGGCAGGACAGGGTTAACTTCTGTGTTCTGGCCTGCGGTACCATGGACAGCTCCCCTCATTCAGCCTGGTCCCACAGACACTTGGCAAAGCTCGCACACACACTCTCCCTCTCTCTCCCCCTATCCCCCTGTTCCTCTTCCCTTCCAATTCTCTCTGTCCTTCCCCCCATCCCCCTCTCCGACACACATCGGACTCAAGGTGAGTGAGTGAAGCACTTTCATGCATCGTTAGAGCAGTGATAACTGCAGACATAAAGAGGGTGCTGCCTGATTGGCCTGGAATTACTGCTAAAACACACACGCTTCACTAGATTATCATTGCCGAATTTTCGGACACAGAGGTGTGTGTGTGTTTTGAAGTGTGTATGTCAGATGGCTGAGCGGTTAGGGATTCGGACTATTAATCAGAAGGTTGTTGGTTCGATTCCCGGCTGTGCCAGATGACGTTGGGTCCTTGGGCATGGCACTTCACCCTATTTGCCTCGGGGGAATGTCCCTGTACTAACTGTAAGTCGCTCTGGATAAGGGTGTCTGCTAAATGACTAGATGTGTGTGTGTGTAAAGCAGCATGTCATTCTGATCAAGCCTTCTTATAGATCATACATGTAACACACACACACACCCTCTCGTCCACCCTCGCCTGACCCCGGGTGCCTCAGTGGACACACTGTCTCCATGGGGACTACAGTAATTGTACCTCCTGTCCGTTGCTCGGGAACATCCAGTCCACTGCATCCAGACGTCACATCTTGACCATTACTGAGCCGCACCGAGCTTAGCTGATTTACAGCCAGCTCCGTAACTGCTCTGGCCAGGCAGACAGGATGGATGGGATCTTAATGGGACTATTACCTGTGTGTCAACCAACCCTGAGAAAACACCACACATGTTTCTGAGTGAGAAGTCAACACGGTGGATAGGAGAGCAGCTCGCACAGCGCTGTGTCGCTTGCACACGCACAGTGAGTGTCGAGGCAGTCGGTGTCGTCGTTATCATCATTCTAGAAACCCCTTTCATAGGTATGTAATCGTATCATAATGGTGGGAGATATATTAGGCTGGTACATTTCTTACTGAGAGGCGCAGAGCCGAGAGAGGCCATTTTCCCCAGACTGAAGGGCAGGAAAGAGAGAGAGGGAGAGAGAGAAAAAGAGAGAGTGCGTGGGGGTTAAATACTAATTGGATGCCAGAGAGTCGTTGGTAGAATGTCACGTTGTCAGCAGCCATTGTTGAGCCGAAAGGCATCTCTCTCCAAGGACTGTCACTCCACACGGCACCATGAAGGTGAACAGGAGCAGCAGCCTGGAATCCATGAACAAAACCACAGAGGAAGAGGTCACACAGACCTCCAAACCACAGAGGAAGAGGTCACACAGACATCCAAACCACAGAGGAGATGTCCCACAGACCTCCAAACCACAGAGCAGTTCACACAGACATCCCAACCCAGAGGAGATGTCCCACAGACCTCCAAACCACAGAGCAAGAGTCCCACAGAACTCAAACCACAGAGCAAGAGTCCCACAGACTTCCAAACACAGAGCAGAGTCCCCAGACCTCCAAACCCAGAGCAAAGGTCCCACAGACCTCCAAACCACAGAGGAAGAGGTCCCACAGAACTCCAAACCACAGAGGAAGAGGTCACACAGACCATCAAACCACAGGTATGTCATGTGCTGCTTGTTTCAGTGGGAATATAAAAAAAGCATGATGAAATGACATCAAACTCTAGTATAATCCTTCCTGGAAGTCAGCAGAGTAAAATGTGAGTATTATTGTGTTTTGGATGCCAGACACGCACGTTAGCTTGAAGCATGTATCACATGTTGACATGTGGACACACTTAAAAACAGGATTACTGTCGGGAAAGGCGGAAAGCCTGCGGTGAAGGTGACGTGATTAGTATAAATATTACAGCTCTGGATCACGGTGGCATCTCTAAATCCGTCTGGCAGACGAATCAACAGAGGTACAGTTGTGATGATGTGCATCACGATGTCCAGGAGACAACATGATTACCACTGGGATTTAGATGTGTGGACGGTACACATTCAAACAGGTTTTGTACTGATGTCAAAACGCAATGTATCGTGTGTGAAACATCCAAACAGAGGCTTGGGTCTCCGGATGGGAGGGAGGGAGGTTGGAAGAGAGGGAGGAGGGAGGGAGGGAGGGAGGGAGGGAGGGAGGGAGGGAGGGAGGGAGGGAGGGAGGGAGGGAGGGAGGGAGGGAGGGTACGGAGGAAGGAGGGAGGGAGACGGGAGGGAGGGATGGGTGTGGGTGGGTGGGGTGGGGGTGGGTGGGGTGGGTGGGAGGTAGGAACTTGCAGAGAACACCAGCGGTGTGTCAGGTTCTGTGGGTGTACATGGCACCTCGCATCCATAACAAGACTTTGTTTACACACCAATTATTCCGGCCTAATCAGGGGCTGTAGGTGTTTCTACCACAGAGCCCACGCCCTCACACACGCCCTCACACACGCCCTCACACACTCTCCTGGATGTTATCCTACCTTTTACCTCCTCCATGTCTGTCTGGGCGTCGGGCGTCGGTGATGACATGGGTGCGCTGTCAAACGCGTTAACGGAGCTGACCCGAGTCGAGTTCCAGGGCTCCGAGAGTGACGACGAACGCACAGGCCGTCGTGGCCGACCGTCGCCATGACAACCCGCAGGCTCCTTGTGCCTCTCTGCAAACAGCTGTTGCGATCCAGGATGATTAAGCGTGTGTTTTAGTCACTGTATCTCTCTCTGAACAGAGTTGAGAAGGGAAGAGGAGGGGGGTGGGGAAAGAGGGAGGAAGAGAAACGGAGAACGAGGGGGCTACAAGAGAGAGACACAAACAAACAAACAGCACGTACTCCCCAACGGAGTTGGTGTTACCGGGAGAGAAGATGAGGAAGAACATGAAAGTGAACAGCTTCTATGAAAAAGGAGAAGAGAAGAGAAGGAGTTTTAAACAAAAAGAGGAAGAGGAGGCCGGGAGCTGTGTGGATGTATTACACAGTCCACCCTCCATGCACACATGAGAACCTCCACTCCAATAGTCATCCGCTGTGTAACCTCCCTCCCCTACACACGCACTACTCTCCGTCTGAGCCCCCACCCTGCTGGGAAGCACCATGATGTGACAGGGGTGTAAAACCACTGCGTTTCACTATTCAGACTTCTTCCCTCTCTCTTGGGTTCTTTCTACCCTCCTCCATAGCTCTACCCCACCCTCCACACACACACACACACACACACACACACGGGTCTATTAGCATGCCTCAGTGAGAGTCATAAACAGACATGAGTTTATTCAGGACACACTTGTAGACATTTTATGTTCAACCATCACAGCGTATAATGAACTAGCTCCAAAAGCACATCAGCTTCTCCCAAAACAGCCCCCCAAGCACAATATTCCGCTTATTTCACAAACTTCTTCTCCTTAGTTTTGTGTTCACAACCGTGTCTATAATACATTAGTTGCCAGGGAATAGATAGTTTGGGCTAGCCTTTTAGTACTTTCATTTTAGAGCCAGCCTTTAGGGAGTAGCAGAGTGTGTCCCTCCGTCCCCCATCTCCATCATTCCATCCCTCCATCATTCCATCCCTCCATCCCTGATCCTTCCACCCCTCCATCCATCACATTACTTCCTACTTCTCTCTTCAACTCCTTTTTTGGCTTAGCTTTTCATCTTCCTTTTTTCACCCCTCCCACTCACCTGCTCTTTTCCCTCCCTCACGCCTACCCTACGACCCTCCCTCCCTCCCTCCCTCCCTCCCTCCCTCCCTCCCCCTCCCTCCCTCCCTCCCTCCCTCCCTCCCTCCCTCCCTCCCCTCCCTCCCTCCCTCCCTCCCTCCCTGCCTGCCTGCCTGCCTGCCTCCCTCCCTCCCTCCCTCCACCCCCGTCTACAGTGAACCAAAAGGCCTGTGTCTGATAATGCCCCGTCAATCTGCACTCATGACGCATCCACAGATGGACCACAAACTGCATGCTGTCTCCTCTAACATGCATGCCCCAGTTCCCCCTACAGAAAGATCTGGAGCTGGCAGGAGACTGTTCTCTCTCTCTTCTGGTGTGATTTTGAAATTGAGCAAATTTAGACGCTGGGAAGCTTGCTGTGGTGCTGGCAACACCTCTTAGTCATGTTGGGGACTTGGACCTGAGAGAAGTCACGATGAAATGTGGCACGGATGAAGAAAAAGCCACAGCGACAGAGAATATCAAATGAATCATTGGTGTGCATTAAAGCAGGCTTCAACCAATAACTGTCTGGCATCTCCTCATAAGAGCCTCACGGGTCCAGAGTTTATACGCGTGTGTTTGTGTGTGTGTGTGTGTGTGTGTGTGTGCATCCATGTTTAAGTGTGTGTGCATATGTGCGTGTGTGAAACCCTTCTGTAAGGGATGTGCGACTGGCAGGGGGCAGCTTGGGAGTTCCCTGGAGGGAGCGTGCTTTTAATAAGATAGCTCCGTTTACCCCCATTCAGGGGAGCCCACTGTATCACCATGACACCGGCAGCATCGCTGGAGAGGGCTATCTAGCAGGAGGAGGCTGCGGAGGGGAGGAGGGGAGGAGGGGAGGAGGGGGGAGAGGGAGAGAGGGGGAGAGGAGAGAGGGGAGGGGGGGAGGGAGGGAGAGGGAATAGATGAAGTGATAGCTGGTCTGTTAGAACCTTCTGAGAGGAGATTAAGATGACAAACTAGCCTAAGAGGATCAAACGCACACACACATACACACACACACACACACACACAGACATACATGATTCTGCCGAGAGAGGCAGGGGAGAAAAGCAACATGGGAAAGGGATCATGACTGTTTCATCATTCTTAACTTCTCTCTCAGCTCAGTCTAGCATGTGGCCATGAGTACATACATGGTCTGTAGGAATCCTAGGCTTCATGGGGATCGACGTAGCGGACGGTATTTATTTGCTCCAGTCCAACATGAAACCCACCTGATGGAGCTAGCCAGCAGGCCAGAGTTCCTTGATTCATTGACAGAGGACAGGAAGCAGACAAGCAGAGGAAGCCACGTTGGACTATTGAGACGCAGCCCTGGATGTCTGTCATCAGTAGAGACGGCAGCTCACTGCCTTCAGGCTGCTCCTAGTCACTGCCGATGAAGCTGATTGAGACCCAGCCGATCCAGATCACTCTCGTTCCGATGGCAACCATCTCAGT
Source organism: Mallotus villosus (assembly GCA_903064625.1). Lineage (NCBI taxonomy): Eukaryota > Metazoa > Chordata > Actinopteri > Osmeriformes > Salangidae > Mallotus > Mallotus villosus. The sequence goes on from CAEFZP010001525.1 coordinate 33,950, forward strand.
GTTACAGTAACAGCTCCATTAAAACAGAGAGATCAAATCTCACAACACAAATGGATCATATCTATAGATGAAGACTGATAAAAAAAGTGTCGGGTTTTATAAAATCCACATGCATCAGAGATTACATTTACATTTAGTCATTTAGCAGAAGCTCTTATCCAGAGCAAATTACAGTAAGTACAGGCACATTCTCCCCGAGGCAAGTCGGATGAAGTGCCTTGCCCAAGGACACAACGTCATTTGGCAAGGCCGGGAATCGAACCAACAACCTTCTGATTAATACCCCTGACTCCCTGACAGAGATGACATTATCAGTGTGCTGTCAGTTTCAGAGCTGCTGAGATGACGAATTGCCCCGAGCCAATTAGCCTGCCCACCTACCTGCCTGTAGTTATTGCCAACTCAATCTACAGAGACGTACAGCGTCATAAATCAGCGGTGTGGCTGTGGCTTCATGTGCTGTATCATTATCAATCAGTATGATGAAGAGCAGGAGGTCCTGAAGTGATGTTCACACCTGACTAACATCAATACACACGTGTTTCCCTTCGTGCTTTGAAAAGAAACACCCGTTCCGGTGCCTCGTCCCGTATCTAAACAACACGGGAGAGAGCGGACAGCGCGAGGGACTCTCTGGGACGAGCGCAGAACAGGAAACCAGCCAGAGAGGAGTTTGATCTTTGAACCAGGTGACACGCGTGACGATACGTCTTCATTTGGAGAGGACAGCTCCGTCCCCGACCCACGTTCATTAGTGTGGCTCTGCTGAGCCTGCTTGATGACGACGTCGCCACCAGCTTAACCATACATCATCCAGCTTATGGAAATGCCCGCTGCCACGTTATATCAATTTCATTAATCAAAGTTGCCAGGATTGATATCGGCAACACTTAGACAAGATTAGCACTGCAGACGTGGAGGATTTCCTTCTGCATGTGGACCCTTCATGAGTATCCTGTGAAAGGAAGCTCAGCTTTGGACTATAAAAGCACTCTCTTTCTCTCTCTCTTTCTGTCTCTCGACTCTCTGTTCTCTCTCTCTCTCACACTCTCTCTCTCTCTCTCTCGCATCTCTCTCTCTCTCTCTCGCATTCTCTCTCTCTCTCGCACTCTCTCTCTCTCTCTCTCTCGCACTCTTCTCTCTCTCTCTCTCTCTGCTCTCTCTCTCTCGCTCTCTCTCCAGAATTTACACATCTCCATTTGTCGCTGATTTACATTAAGTAGCCTTCATTACTCTAAAAGCTGAACTGTGATGTGAAGCTGCAGCCTTGAGAGTGCTGCAAGCCTGCTGCATTCACTTTGGCTCCAGGCTAGCACTTTGCAGCACAGGATCAGGAATTGGAGCTAGCTGGTTATCTGCAGCAATAAAGCAACACCTGGTTCTGGCTGGCTAGCCCTCTGCAATACTAAACCAGAACCTGGTGCTATGTAACTTTCCCTTCTGCAATACCAGAACCTAATGCTATGTAGCTAGCCCTAGGCAGAACCAGAACTTAGTGCTATGTAACTTTCCCTTCTGCAATACCAGAACCTAATGCTATGTAGCTAACCCTCTGTAGTCCTGAAACAAAACCTGGTTTGGTGGGAAAACCTGACACGAGTTAGCTGGAGCTATCAGTCAATGCCAAGTGTGACTGTTGAGATCGCAGTGCTAACTGCAGAGAGAAAGGCTAAGCTTATAGATAAGGCAAGCCACAGCATTGGAGGCATTCCCAGTGTACTATCAGCCTCGATATGCAATAGCCTCTATAGGGTGTCGAGAGAGCTGGAAGCAAACTGCTTCAGTATGGTGATTGTCACCGTGCTAAAGCTTGTATGGGTTAATCCAGGTCACAGGCTGACAATGCTAATTGAAGTGGATGTACTGAATTCACTGTGTTTGTTCTGAAGCAGCCAGAGTGAGTAGGGGGCGGGGGGGTGTAGCAGTGAAAACAGCGCGAGTGGGAGGAGAGAGAAAGAGACGGGAGAGACGGAGAGAGAGATAAGATGAAAGAGAGAGAGAGAGAAAAAGAGTAGCTTAAGGAGTGTTGAGAGCGCTGGATGTGGGCTGAGACAAAAGCATGTGTCACCCTCTCTCCCCTCTCTCTCTCCTCTCTCTCTCCTCTCTCCAGCCTGTTGACTGAGATAAGGCTGCTCTCCTGTGTCTGGGGGCGACGTCTCTCCAGCACCACACGCTCCCACGCCGACACACGGCCACGGCAGGCCTCTTCCTGGGGGTTACGTCTCATGTTTACTGCCCTCATGTAGCCTCTTGCTTCTGTGTATGACTGTGTGTGTGTGTGTGTGTGTGTGTGTGTGTGTGGTGTGTGTGTGTGTGTGTGTGTGTGTGTGTGTGTGTGTGTATGACTGCGTGTGTGTGTGTCTGTTTGTGTGTGTGTGTTGTGTGTGTGTGTGTGTGTGTGTGTGTATGACTGTGTGTGTATGTGTGTGTGTGTGTGTGTGTGTAATCTTGATGCATGTTCCACTGTCCTCTGGTGTGCTTCGCCCTCCGGGGGGGCATGGCTCCGTGTTTCTCCGTTGAGTTCGTCTGGGAGTGCGGACCCTAGCAGGCTGCTTCTTCCCCTCCGTGTTAACCTCCGTCAGCGTGACGGGGGGGGCGGGATCACTCAGAGGAGCGTTCCACTGGCGGACTGAGAGACGGTTTCATGTAGCGCCATGCGTTGACCCAGCTTTTTCATTGATGCTCACCCACATTCGTGCTCACATGGTAGACACACACACAGACACACACATGTAAACACGCACACGTCGACACACACGTATCTAGGGCTGGAAGAACTGCATGAACCCACCATGGAGAGGAGGCAGGGCCTGGGGAAGAGGGTCTGCTGGTTGAGGACTTGATGGATCTGGTGTACAGTGTTTGCAGTGCATTTGTGGATAAGTGAACTGAGATATATAGGTCACTAAAACCTTACTTAACAAGCATTTCTGGGAACCGTTGCACGGCTCACCAAGCGGTCCACAGTCTCACTCCCACTCTCCAATCAGAGTGTTGGTTGCCAAGGTGATGAAACCGATTCAAAGAGGGAAGAAACACAATTTGAGCAAGACTAAGTTACATATTGTCACGATCGTGTCATACAAGATTGTCATCACATTGCATCAGTCCCATTACTGTAAACCACACGATACAAAAAAATACCCTTTTTTAGGATTTTCCTGGAAATGTCATTTTGAATCCGCTCTCCATTGTTCTGCTTGAGCAATTTCCTGTTATGGGTGGAGCTTATTTTTTTTAATTAAATGGATACCAAAGTCACCATCTGCAACAAAACAACAAATGTAACCTGGTTGAAACATTGTTGATGGGTTTTTAACTGGAATCAAAAAGATTCCGTTCAGTTGTGTTCCGAGGGTTTTCCCCCTGGGGACTGGAGAACCCTGTGAACTGGAGAAGAGGTAACGGTCGTGTGCAGCAGCAAGCTGTGCAGCCTGTTTGTGTGCTGTGCTAGAGCACAGTGTGCAGCCTGTTTGTGTGCTGTGCTAGAGACACAGCTGTGCAGCCTGTTTGTGTGCTGTGCAGCCTGTTTGTGTGCTGTGCAGGAGACACGGCTGTCTGCTGCAGAGCTTTGGCTCTGCTCCAAGGCCACCGTACCTTCCAGCGAACAAACACAATACTGGTCAGCTAAATATAACATTTCCCTTCATGAGCTAGCCTCTTAGGAGAGAGAGAGAAAAACAAGAGAGCAGGGAGAGATGAAGGGGGAGAGAGAGGAGAGAGTGGGAGGCAGAGATGTAACACAATGTGTCCTCGGATTCCAGCCAACCTGAGCGAAACTTTCACCTGAAGCGGAGCATGCCGAAGGTCCGGCCGGCCTCCCCCTCTTCTCTCTGTCCTCTCTCTTTCCCTCTCCCACCCACCCTCTTCTCTCTGTCCTCTCTCTATCCCTCTCCCACCCACCCCTCTTCTCCTGTCCTCTCTCTTTCCCTCTCCCACCCACCCCTCTTCTCTCTGTCCTCTCTTTCCCTCTCCCACCCACCCCTCTTCTCTCTGTCCTCTCTTTCCCTCTCTCCCACCCACCCCTCTTCTCTCTGTCCCTCTCTTTCCCTCTCCCACCCACCCCTCTTCTCTCTGTCCTCTCTCTTTCCCTCTCCCACCCACCCCCTCCTTCTCCTGTCCTCTCTCTTTCCCTCTCCCACCCCCTCCTCACCCTTCTCTCTTCCTCCTCTCTCCCTCTCCCACCCACCCCTCTCTCTCTCTGTCCTCTCTATTTCCCTCCCCCACCCCTCTTCTCACCCTTCATCTCTCCCATCCTCTCTCCCTCTCTCTCGCTCCCCCCTCCTCTCTCTCTCTCTGTCGTGATGAAATGAGCATTAACTTCCCTCTGATGTTTGCTTTTTGATGCTTGCTATGAAACACACAGATGACCCCCCCCCCTTTTCTCTCTTCTCTCTGTCTCTCTCTGCATGCTCCCTATGAACATCTCTCTCTTTCTCTCTCTCTTTTATTCTTTATTATTTCATATCTCACAGATTGTGTTTATTCTTCTCTACCACACACACACAGAGCGAAAGCTTTTAAATGAACCAGTGCTGGCACTGAGAGGGATTAATAATTTACATTAAAGTCAACGCTACAAGGGAAGAACAATTAAACATAGGGTTTAAGGCCTTTGCACGAGAAGCAGGCAGCCATGCAAGGAGAACACACAGACACACACAGACACACACAGACACACACAGACACACACAGACACACACAGACACACACGACACACAGACACACACACACTCACACCATGTTTTATCACAGCGGCTACGATTACAGCCAGTCCAACCCCAAGCAGATATATGTCAGAGGCCGGATTATACGACCAGCCCCAATAACCTAAGTAAAGGCGGCTAGGGAAAAGAGTGCAAACCACACAGACCCAGTCAATAGTACCCTCTCTCCACATCCTCCAATGTCTGGAAAAACAAACTGGTGATTAACAGGTCAGCTAGCAATGTGCTGCGCTGCAGGGAGAGTCTTCTCTTCTAAGAACAGACCGTGGCCCAGGCCCAGCTCGGAGGCGGAGGCTGGGTGCCTGATGCAGACTGCCTGATGCAGGCTGAGGCGGCCATGTTGCAGCCCTGGAGGCCACTCTGGCAGGACCTCCGCTCCCATCCTCTCCACGCTCTCCAGATCAGACGTGACTGCTGAGGAACCCCTGGAGGCAGGAGGGCTGGAATCTAATAACACGTCTACACCCTCTCTGTTAAACACACAGAGCCATGCTGCAAACTGCAGAACGCAGGACCTCTCTGTTAAACACCACACAGCAGCCACTGCATGCTGACAAACTGCAGAACGCAGGAAGTCCACGACCGTCAGCTCCAAAAAGAGAAGCAGAGGAGTCCGAACCGTAGTTGAAACATGGTGTTTATACGTTTATGGAATACGAAAATACCAAAATAAACACAGTTCTCACACAATCTGTGAAATAGAACGCAATTCAGAGTGTGCCCCCAGGAGGAGTGGCGCGGCCTGTCAGACGTGTTTGTCCTCGTTCCCTCCGCGCCGCGGCTGCCATCAAATCCAAAGCACTGCAAATATTGTTGCTTTTTCGTCGCAAAAAAACGAGACGCAAATAAACATTTCATTTCATGGCAGTCTGAGGCACGACATGGCGACGCTCGAAACCCTGACGCGGGACCCTCAGATGGTGTTTTCGTAGAAGTCGTCAAACAACCAGTTCCGGAATATTCTATCCCTGCATAACGACGCCGGCCTCCCTAATTAACCAGGAGGGCAAAGTCACACCTCCGCCTCTGTCATCCGTGCTTCTCTCGTTAGACGCGTACACGGACGGACACACAGACGCACGGCAGCCCTCTGGCAATGCATTGTGGGATATGTGGATTGACATTTTGAACATTACCGATGCTAATGATGGGGGGGGGCCTGGTGATATTTTGGGCCTGTCCTCCTCCATGGCTGTGTTTGATGAGCTTGGAGGAGACAGGTTGGAGCCACTGACCCCCAGGTGTGAATCAGGAGGATTAGAAACACAACACTGTGAGGAGCTGAGTCAAGCCCTCCCGGACCTCTCTGACCTCACAGGGTGTGTGTGTGTGTGTGTGTGTGTGTGGTGCGCAACACTGACACACTCTTTCACACACACACACACACACACCACACACACACACTCTCTCACACACACAAACGCACGTACAAACAAGCCCACGGACACATCCACACGAGCCCTAATTTGCTTTCGCTTCTCTCTTACACACACACACACACACACACCACACACACACAGGAAGAGGTACCAGAGCTCAGACGTGTTCCAGATGCTGCTGTGTGGTCCTCCTCTTCCATTCTGCTGCGTTTCCATTGATTCTACGTGACTGGGCAGCGGAGCTTAAGTTAACCCCTAACGCGCCGCAGCTGCCAGTAGTCACAGCGACAGGCTGAGCCCCCCACTTCTCCCCAGAGAACCTCCCGGAAAGAGTCTGGATCTGCTTTACTGGACAAGTGTATTTATGTGTGTGTGTGTGTGTGTGTGACTGCTCACACACACACACAGAATATGGTGAAAGCCACTTGGGAAAGAAGTTGATCGTTCCCGGAGGAGAAAAGGAAAGGGAGGCAGAGGGATCTAGTTTAGTCTCTCTCCCTCCCCTCCCTCCTCCTCTCCTCTCTTCTTTCTCCTCTCCACTCCTTTCCTCTCTCCCCTCCTCATCTCCTCTCTCCTTGGTTCAGTCAGGGACTCAGATAATGTTGACCATGACTTTCACTCAGTGTACAGACAGACACGTCATCTTGCCAGAATGATTCTGCTTTGAGACAGCTTTCTGCCTGACAAACCCAAAGTCGTTTTGGCCTTGACATCAATTAGAGAAAGCTTAGAAATCCATCATTTCCAGACTGAGCAAAGGGAACCGGGGGCGAAGTGTGGGGTGGTGGAAGGAACAACAAACATGTAGAGCATTTCTAATTGGGTGTGCTCTGCCTTCGGCGAGAAGCACAACCTTTGTTATCTCACATATATATTATTATTTCTAAGAGCGACGTCAGAGGAAGTGTGTAACATCATGGAACAAGTAACACCATCACACTCTTAGTTGAGCAAGACGTATCTCCTCATATCAAGCCCTGACAACCGGTACCCCAGCCCTCTGCCCCCCTGCCCCCTCTCCCTCCCTTCTTCATCCCTCTTTCCATCCTTCCGTTGTCTTCACACTCCATTTGATCACTCCATAGCACCACTGCAGCAATGTGACGATTGTGGGAGAGATGTCGATATTCTTTCTTCTCAGAAACATCAATGGTGCTGCCTGTGTCTGGCAGGAAACAAGCCAGTTATTTATGTTCACATACACTTCATCTGACACCATGGGCTCTCACCCAATCCAAACATCCCTGAGGTGTGGTTGTGTTGTGTGTTCTGCGCTAACAGATATAAATCTGGAGCATATGTCCCTCTCACTTCCTGCTGAGGGAATCAACACCACGGCTTCCTCTTCCACGCCCGACTGATGAAGGGTGAAACTCATTCACGGGGATGATTCGAGCTTTCGCGACGAACAATGGCCGCCAAACCGTCTTCTCCTTCATCCTCTGCGTGCCTCTTTTCTCGACGATATCAAATCAGCGGGAACTGGCGTGTTTTACCGGACATTGTAGGACGGAGGAGAGTTCAGAAGAAGCGTCCTGATAACAGGGAACTCTTCAACTGTCACATCTTGACGACTCTTTGAAGGCCCGTGGATTCAGCAGAGACTAAGCCGTGCTGACAGAGTGTGTTCTATTGCAACCCAACAGCAGAATCCGTTTGAACGCCCACTCGCACACCTACTCACACGTATAGGCTGCTCCTCCATAGCCTGATCAGGTTTCACACTCTCAATCCATTACCTGCTGTAGAGGAGCAGAGAGATGGGGGAGGGGGATTACCCATCCAAAGAGGGATGCCCATTATCCAGGAGAAAAAGAGGTGGAGAAAGAGTGATGGATGGATGGTTGAAAAGGAGAGAAGAGCCAAGAGTGATGTCATTTGACACAATACTTTTCTATCATCTTGTACTCTACTGAGGTGAGGACGCTTGCCCGGTTGTTGGTAAAAAAGGGTGGTGAACGACTTTGAACGACTTTGAACGCATCACTCAACACAACACCACACATCATAACACAACACAACACCACCCACACAACGACACACAGGGCACTACAACACAATGCTACGCAAAGGCAAAACAGCACCGCACAACAAAACTGAATAAAGTTCAGGATGAATAACAAGTGAATTAGGAGAAGTGCTGAGGCAGTACCCACAACCCAGCTGGCCTCTTGTTCCCGGGGGCACACAGGGTCACCCAGCCAGCGTTGCAGGGGCCTTTTAAAGGGAGATATTAACGGCAGCAGTCTCTTCACATTAGCTCAAGGGCCCTAGGGAAAGAGACAGGGCACGCGTCTCTATCTCCATCTCCGAATCTTTCTCTCCTCCCCCCCTTTTGCACTCTTACTTTTCCTCTCTGCCTCTCTCCATCGCTCCCTCTACTTCTCTCTCTCTCTCTACTCTCTCTCTCTCTCTCTCTATCTCTCTCTCTTCACTCCGTTTTCTTCCTTCACCCTCTCTCTCTCCCTCTACTTTGTGCTCTCTCTCTCTCTCTCTCTCTCTCTCTCGTCTCTCTCTCTCCCTCTACTTCGCTCTCTCTCTCTCCCTCTCTCTCTCTCTCTCTTCACTCAGTTTTCTTCCTTCACCCTCTCTCTCTCTTCCGGAGCTGCCTTTCTCATTCTTTTTTCCCTGAGTTCTCCATCTCTTCCTCGTGACTGCTCACGTCACATGGGATTAAAGCCTGCTTGTTTTGGTCTCACAGACACAAAGCGAACAAGAAAATTAAACTCTTTTTTTAAAAGATTTGGGGTGAAATGCTTGCAGGCTATCTCCTCCTATTAGCTGTTCTGTAAAAGGGTTTCTTCCTAGAGGAATTTCATTGACTGGTACAAAAAAAAACATTTCCATTTAGTTTGAGAGTAGGAAAATATCCTTTCATAATGCAATTTTGCAGGTGATGAAGCCTACCTCTGTCAACTGTCGTTTGATTGGATACGCTTTCAGAAGTCCACGGCCATGCTCGTCTGTCACAAGGCTGTGTTGGAAGGACCAGGGGCAGAATCATCCTGGGAACATGACTACGCCATGACTACGCCATGACTACAACATGACTACGACATGACTACAACATGACTACAACATGACTACGAAGAGTAAGACGTGTTCTGACTTATCTACAGGATGTGAGCTGAAAGCACCCAGGAATAATCATTCCTTAAAAAAGTGTGACATACACTGGATGATGGACTTATTTCCAGATCATTTCACACAAAGTGTCTATAGGGTCTTAAGCCCACCTCAAACCTGCATGAAGTCCACCTGTACAGATAAGGCCAGAGAGGCCCACAGGCTTCTTGTAGTGCTCTGCACACACGGCCATTAACCAAACACTTATATAACCGTCCGTTGTACATTTTGTTTGGCTTGCCAGCTGCATGATAGAACACACAGTGCAGCGTGTGAACTGTATGCAAGACATCCACGGGCCTCGTTCTAAATGCAAGAACGTCACACGGAAGAGTATTATGGGCTGTTGTTTCACTGGGGAGATATGGAACTGAGACTTCAAAGCCGTACGGACACCATGATGCTACCAGTGTGCCGTACTATTATGTAAATGTGAGTGTTTCTATAGAATAACCCTTGCAATGGCTGTAAAATGATAAATGGTCTTTTGGCCTCCGAGCTTCTGATAAAGAAGTGATGGAATAATGAGGTAGAAAGTGAGGAGCGAATAGGAAGAGAGAAGGGGCGAGAGAGAGACAGAGAGAGAAAGAAAGGGAGAGAGGGAGATACTAATGGTGTCCTAATTAGCTGGTATGCTATGAATGCTTAATATCAGTGTGTAGCAATTTGAGCGGATGGCTTGAAACACTTCATCAGCAATCTCTCTTTTTAAAAAACTTGGGATGTGCAGTTCTAGCCCCCCAACCCATCGACTATTCTGCCCTCGCCATTTGTCTCTCTGTCTCCCTCTCTCTCTGTGTCCTTTACTCTCTTTCTCTCTCAATCATCCCCATTTTTCTTTCATTCAAATTTCTGGACAAAGGAAGCCATCATGTCGCTGGCAAAGATTCAACCGCGTGGACCGAGAGGACACTATTCGTTTGTCATTGTCTGCTTCGGAGCAGATAATAATTAACTAGCTTTTGATTGTTGTGCCATCGTGGTTTATTTACTCAAAATAACAAGAAGTGGAGACTGACGCGTCTTAATCACCACCGCTCGCTGGGAAGCTTCAACACGCTTGCTGCTACATTAAACATGGAAGAAGGCACAGTATGAATTAAGCAGATCTAACATGTTCAACATGTCCCAGCTTCGGGGAGGGTGGGGGATGAAGCTATCAAAGCTGAATATCTGCCGTCGCTAAAGAAAGAGGGGCCAAGCCCCACAGCTTGTTCAGGCCAATTCAATTAGCCTCGTCCAGCGCTCCCTAATAGAGAACGGAGTCACCGGGCCCACGAGGGGGTTACAGTTGAGCTCATTTGCTGACTGGCGAGACTCGTCCACATGATCTCATTTACTAAGACACAGAGGTATTGATTGTGTTTGCATGCCAGCAAGGAAAAAAGGCCTTCTCAGATGCACTTTGGCTGCCGTGCCTTCATCTGACTGTGCTCGGAGGGAGCGAACACAGACCATCCCACGCTCCACAGCTAGTAATTCTCTTATCGCAGCGAGGCCGAACGGTGTAACAAGCAACTATCGGCCGTGTTTTCCAGCACAGGGGGTCAATACGGAAAATCAATGATCACCTGAGAGCCGAGAGCCAATAAAGAGCAGATGCATTGTGTACCTATAGAACCGTTTTTTTCCCCTCTCTCTCTTATCCGGGCTTGAACAAACAGAGGTCAAAGGGTAAGCATTGACATAGAACCCCTATCAATGGCCATGTGCGTAGGTCAGCAGTATTTGCTAGAATTATTGTTCTCCGTCCCCTCCCACGTGCCCTCTCCCCCCCCTCCCCCCTCACGTCTCCCATCTCCCCCTCCCCCCTCACGTCTCCCATCTCCACCTCAGAGCTGTGGACAGTGCGGTCTTATCGTCCGCCGATGTCCTGTCAGAGAAGCGGTCTATTCCGGGTCTTATCTTGAGTGGAGCCGGGTGAAGTCAGCGCTCTGAAGCCCTCTCGGAGGGAGATAAGGCAGACAGGAAGGCAGGGAGACAGGGAGGCAGTAACCTGTGTCTGGGCCGGTGGGGGGCATGGATGGATCCGCTTGGCAATCAAACTGCTTCCTCTACAAAATGTTGGACCAATCATGTGATGTGGCCAAGTCTTTTAAAAGCAGCGTTTCACTCAAACGTGAATGGAATTTAATTGTTTGACTTTCACAAACCTTAAAAATGTCATATACAGCACTGGTGGGGAAAAAACCCTGAATCTGGTGCATGACAGTATGCATGACTCAATCCCCAGAATTTTCCACTTAGACAATAACAGAACTGCCCCTTTAAGAACTTCTCTGTTGTCTGCAGCTTCCGACGACACTGAGACACAAAAACAAAGCAGCACAGAGGCTGAGGCTAAATCTAGCTGTACAGACAAGCCCCAAACAAACCACCCACCAACACCACCCACCCCCAACCCCACACACACCACAAACCCCCCCCCCCCCCCCACCCCCACCATCCCTCACCCCAAGGCCTGTTTATCCGCTTCCGGTAACACAGCCCGTCTCCATTCGCGGAACGGCATTCTTCCCGTCGAATTTTCACATCTCCCTCATTTCCACACGGTATTTACTTACAGGTATTTTTTTGAGCCCCAGGTGTTGGTCGTGTTTTTGCCGCTTTATACGTCCCAATATCGTCTCTCGTGTTGATACGGGATCCGTTACTTATTTAATTCATCCCTGCGCTGGTTAATTTGTTTGTGAGGTATGAGAAGGGGCTTTTTTATTCCTTTTTACGTTTGGTCCCTCTTTGGCGCCTGTTTTGCTTCCCTCGCCTTCCGCTATCCGCCGCCCTTTCCTGCCTCTCCCCTCCCACTTTTGGTTCGTCTTGTTGGTGCTTCCCTTCTTGTCTTCCGCCTGTCTGCCCCGGTCTTCCCTGGGTTTTGTTTGTTTTGTGTTCCTTTTTTCTTTTCTTTGTCTTCTCTTCCGCGCTTTTGGGTATTGGCCCTTTTCCCGGCCCTGGTTGGCTTTTGTGTTTTGGTGGTCGGGGGTGTGTCCTCGTTCCTCTGTTTTGGTTTCCTTTCTTCACATTGCCTTCCCCCCCTCTTTTGGCACCGTGTTTCCCGCTCTCCCTTCTCTTCATGTCTTTCCTAGCTTTTCTTCCGCCTTTTGCACCCCTTTCCCTCCTCCCCGGTTTCTTCTCCCATCTCTGCCCCCGGGCGCCGTTTTTTTGCCCCCCCCCTTCCCCCCTCCGTTTTTTCTTTGTCCCCTCCACCGCTCCCCTGGCCGGGGGGCTTGTGTTCTCCCCCGCCCGGGCACCTAACCCCCCTCCAGCCCCTTCCTGCCCTCCCCTTCCCCGGCCCCCGGACAACCTTGTGGTCGGTTCCCGTGTCGATCGGCCCCCGGGCCCCGGTGTCCTACCCCCCCCTGGCCCTGTGTGCGTTGCGGTTAATCCCCCCCCCCCGCGCTCTTCGGTGGGGGCGGTGGGTTCAACGGGTTTTCCCGCGGGGCGACATGCCTGGGTCGCCACGGGGGGGGGGTACCCCCCCCACCCCCCCCCCCCCCCCCCCCCCCCCCCACCCCCCCCCCCCACCCCCCCCCCCCCCCCCCCCCCCCCCCCCCCCCACCCCCCCACCCAAACCACCCAAACCCCCCCCCCACAAAAAAAACCACCCCCCCCCCCCCCCCCACCCCCCCCACCCACCCCCCCCCCCCCACAAATTAAATAAAACCCCCAAGGTCACCCCACCCCCCCCACACCCCCCCCACAAACAAACCCCCCCCCCACCCCCCCACCCCCCCCCCCACCCCCCCCCAAAAATTATTAAGTTAGTACCCCAAAAGTAGTGCACCTTTAAAAACATTTCCTACGTTGCTATGTGATTGTGGGGCGGTCGACAAATCGTATTCTGCATAGATTGTTGCGCGCGCTCGTCGTGTCATCCCCCTGCATTGTGCACAGTTCGTCTTTGTGTCCCCGGGCTTCTGACTGCACTCAGGGGCAGGCACGCGACTATCGTGATAGGAGGAGCCGAAGGCTTAGGGTTGGAAGGGAAACGGTTATGGTCCTGGCGCGATGAACACAGAGACCGGGCTCCTCGACCCTGGGCTCGACACCCATCTCTCGTCAGGAGCAGAGCGTCTTGCATACGCACCCGTGATCCTTCCCCGGGTTTTGGCGAGGACGACGATGAGGGCTGAGGACCAAACCGAGATGTGTCATTGTTTCTAGAATTTCGATCCCCATCTCTCTAAGCCCCACTCGAAGAGAGGGATGGAGAGGTTTCAAAGAGAGAGGACGGGCTGCCCCGTGCACGAGGGTCAAGGAAGCTGTGCGAGAGAGAGACTTGGAGAGGCCCAATTATCTGCATGATTAACATCTGTGTGAGGTTAGGTCATTTCTTCTAGTGCGTGTTTGTCTAGCGTCCGACGGAGCGGCGAAGCTAGATTCCTCGTAGCCCGCCATCTGCTCTGGCGCTCGCTCTACTCACTCCGTCTTCCCCCTCGCTCGTTCTCTCCTATGTCACCCTAGTTCTCTCTCTTCTCCTCATCGTCTGCCCTCCGCATCTCTCTTCCTCTAGCTCTCTCTCGCTCTCTCGTCGCTCTACTCTCTACTTCTCGCGATCTCTCTCTCATCTGCCACTCCGGCTCCGCCTGATCGCTCCTCCTCACCCCGCTCCTCTCCTCCTGCCTGTGGTCAGTGTGCAGACATGGCGAGTCTTATTCGCAGCCTGCGGAGTCTCCTGACCCCATTCTGCACGGCTGACAACAACACGAGAGCGTCGCCGTGAAAAGAAAAGCAGCAGACACAAAATGAGAATACGATCCCCAGGGTCGGCAGAGATGAAAAAACACATATTTATTTGAACAGACTCTCTTTCCATTGTTGTTCCTTACCCTGCCTCCCGCCCCTCCCCTTCCTGTCTTGCTGTAAACAGATGGCTCGTACGAGCTCTTTTCCCTTCCATCTCCAACCATGTTTTGACAGACACACTTGGGGAGCAGGAGTCGTAACCCAATCTGAAATGTATTTTTCTTTCTCTTTGTTTTAATCTCCCTTGTTCTTCTCTTTTGTCTATGCTTTCTTCTCTCTCTCTCTCTCTCTCTCTCTCTCTCTCTCTCTCTCTCTCTCTCTCTCGCTGTCTCTCTCTCTCTCTGTCTCTCGCTCTCTCTCTCTCTCTGCTTTCTAGATGTACAAGCTCTATCTAATGATCATGCACTCAAGACAGACATGCAGTCGGAGATGGAGAAAACTGAACACAGAGAACTTGAACATCCCAAACTAACATGCTGGATGGGGACCATGATATCAGATACACAGGCCCCGGTTATTTGTTGTCCTGCTGTCTCGACAATGATTGTTGAACTGAAAATAATCCGAATGCTGGATGACAACAAGTATTTGTGCTTCGCTGTAGAGGGCTGTAGATGTTTCAGGAAGAAAAGGAGAGCTGAGCCTGAACGCAGCAGTGCTGAGCCTGCAGCAGTGATGATCTGACCCACCGTTCATCAAGCAGAATCACTGATCTCATTTGGCCATGATTTGGCCCTGGCCCCAGTAGAGGCTAGAGAGTCTCTCCTCACATGGTCCAGCTCAGATATGGCTCACTTCATGTAAAAAATTTAATTAATGATAAAAAAGCCTATCACAAGCCTTCTAGAACATCACAGGGTTTTGGAGACATGAAAGAATTCCGAAAAGAGTTCTAGGAAGGTTCTGCAAACATCACAGATTCATAGAACATCACTTATCTGTGAGGTTAGGTAGGAACAGAACATCACAAGCCTTCTAGAACATCACAGTGTCCAGGAGACATCAAAAGAATTGTCAAACGACAGAGTTCTGAGAGAGAGTTCTGGAACACCGCAGGGTTCTAAAACATCAATTGGCTTTGGGGCAAGTGAGTTGTGCAGTAGTGAACATCCCATTGGACCCTGGTACATCCAGAGATCTGCCTGGCTTGTGAAGATATGACTGGTTCTGCTCTTGTCACTTGCGTGGCTGAAATCCAACAGCCTGCTCTTCTATCCTGTAACACTATAGGGCAGAGGTATTCAACCCTGGTCCTCAAGGGACCCCCTGTCCTGCACGTTTTACATGTTTCCCTGCTCCAACACACCTGATTCAAATGAATGGGTCTCGTTATCTAGTTCTGCAGAAGCCTGTTAACGACCATTCATTTGAATCAGGTGTGTTGGAGCAGGGAAACATCTAAAACGTGCAGGACATTGGGTCCCTGAGGACCAGGGTTGAAGACCTCTGCTATAGGGTATCCATTTCTCTGATGAAGCTTTGCAAGCAGGGTCACATCACCCAGGCTTCTATCATGTATATGGAGCTGCTGTATACTATCTATGATGATGATGATGATCACTGCAGGCAAAAGGGAACTGTCTCACAGGGGTGTGCTAGCTTTTAAAGAGAGCAAAACACTAGAATCAATATCAATTCAATCTCATTTCACACTTGAAGCCCCTCTTGCATACAGCACACACATCATGCACAGTGGTACGACAGGCCTTGGTTCATTTGGGCCGTGCGATTGTTACATAATAGTCAATACTGTCTTAGGTCATTTGCTTGCAGAAACCTATCGTAGCTTGAGCACGGAGGAACCTCCCGATGATTCAGAGAACTAACTCCTCTCAAACTGCAGTGCATTGTGGGGCCATGTGCCGTGGATGACTAAAGAGACGTCTGGTTGTCTTTGGGGCCTGTGTGCTTC
Organism: Mallotus villosus; assembly: GCA_903064625.1. Lineage (NCBI taxonomy): Eukaryota > Metazoa > Chordata > Actinopteri > Osmeriformes > Salangidae > Mallotus > Mallotus villosus. Next base: position 49,837 of record CAEFZP010001525.1, read on the forward strand.
AAGACTTAATGAGTATTCTCTGCTGTACCTCCGCGCAACACACATGCACCCATGACCAGTTCAGGGTTTCCATGCACCTGCATTAAATATGTAAGCATTTGGGAAAGATTCTGCTGATGCATGCCACCATTAAAGATTTATCTGTGGTTCATAAATATATACCTTCAGGTTTGTACATTATGTAAAACAGGCCTATTGAGCTAAGTAAACATGCAATGCTGGAGTACAACCCTGCTTTCATATGTGGTGGTTGGTACATTTTGAATTTGGGGCCTTGAGCGAGCCAAAGCGTGAAGAGTGAAATCAATAAAATAAAATGTTTTTTGTAGTTTCACTCTGTAACTGACTGATGTGCAGAACTGCAACACAAAGGTCCAGTAGACTTAACTACAGCACAGAGACTTATTACTGTGCCTTTCCATAAACCTCCAGCAATAGACAATACTTATTAAAGCAGCAGAATATTATGGTACAATAACACTGCTGTTTGAATGGGGGCATTAAGCTCCGTTCTCTTGCCTCAGGCACAAAAACCATCATCAAACATTACAAAAAGTACCCATTATGGTTTTTAGTGCTGTGCAGAAAATGTGTGATTCGTTTCAGCAGGTTATCTATTTCATTAGCCCAAAGATTAATCAGTAAGAACAAACTCTGCTTGGAAAGAGAGACAATGACTTTTTATAATTGAACAAATGGTCATAAAGGGAGAAGCTCAGAAGGCAGGTCTGCAGCTCTTGTACCCTTCGAGCCCGTACTCCCTGACCCTCCAGTCTTGTACCCTTCGAGCCTGTACCTCCTGACCCTCCAGCCTTATACCCTTCGAGCCTGTACTTCCTGACCCTCCAGTCTTGTACCCTTCGAGCCTGTACTTCCTGACCCTCCAGTCTTGTACCCTTCGAGCCTGTACTCCCTGACCCTCCAGTCTTGTCTTTCTCCATGTCTGTGTTTACATTTAGTCATTTAGCAGACGCTCTTATCCAGAGCGACTTACAGTAAGTACAGGGACATTCCCCCCGAGGCAAGTAGGGTGAAGTGCCTTGCCCAAGGACACAACGTCATGTGGCACAGCCGGGAATCGATCCGGTAACCTTCAGATTACGAGTCCGACTCCCTAACCGCTCAGCCACCTGACTCCCTATGTTGGCTTCATCCAGTCACAGAGACACAACCGTGGATCGAGCTACAGGGAGTGGTCCTGAAATCCAGCCTGGCTGCAATGTCACTTCCTACATGCCCAGACAGGAAGTTCCAGTGTAGTTTTAAGAATGACATACTGGATGTGGTGCATTTCTAGATTTGCACTGGACAATTGAAGTATGTGTTTTGGAGGGCTTGTACCCAGGACCCAGCTAGGAGTGGCACTCTACAGAACATGTGTATGTGTTCATGAAGGACTTGGGAACAAAGGCAAGGACAGCTCAATATCAGACCCACAAGGCAGAGCAGGGCTCTTCTCCTTGAGGAGAGGACGGTGATGCGAGTGAATGACAAGACAATCAGTCAGCGAACCAGCATCCATCACCATCAACATCTCTCCAGATGAAATCACAAGAGGTGTCAGGCTCATTCTGACATCTCAATGTTGAGTCTCTCGAGGCACAGCACTGGCTGATGTGAATTCAAGGACATCTTGGCTTTACGGATCAACATTTTCATATTTGTGCACAGCATATCAAGATCCGTGTAAACTGCAGTAAATTATATACCACGTTTGGAGAATATTGGAAATAATCTTTCCGCACCCGACACGATCATGAACACACTCTCCAGGCACAAGCGAATTCTCACAATCCGTATGTACCATCAAATGTATGTATGTATGTATGTATGTATGTATGGGGATATGCATGAATATGTGTGTGTTATTTTCAGAGCACATACTTTTGTTCTCTTCAGTTCTATTGTAATATCTGGAGAGAGAAAGTTCTGGACCAAAGAGATGAGGGTTGCTAGGCCAGAGCGTCTCTGTGAGCGTGACAGGTCTGACTCACAAGAATTAGATGTTTCCAAAAATAAAAAAGGAGAAAGAGAGAGGAGAGAGAGAGAGAGGCAGAGCGAGAGAGAGACAGAGAGAGAGAGGTAGAGCGAGAGAGAGAGCAGAGAGAGGCAGAGGAGAGAGAGAGAGAGGCAGAGAGAGAGAGAGGTAGAGCGAGAGAGAGACAGAGAGAGGCAGAGGGAGAGAGAGAGAGAGGCAGAGAGAGAGAGAGGTAGAGCGAGAGAGAGACAGAGAGAGGCAGAGGGAGAGAGAGAGAGAGAGGCAGAGAGAGAGAGCATCGGGGACAGACGGTTAAAAGAGGTGAAAAAAAACGAGTGGGAGAGAGGGATCGAGAGAAAGAGAGAAACAGAAACAGACAGAAAAAGAAAGAGACAGAATGTGCTGAACAGACTAGAACAGAGGAAGCGAGTGGATGAAAGCTTCTCCAAAGCCCCTGGCTTTGCCACAACACAGGCAGAATTAGCTAGGAACAAAACGCATGTCTCAACACTGATAAACACAATCTTCCAGAACAACAACAGAATGCAGGGCTAACTGCATCGCCCACTGGATCAAAAACAAAAAAATATTCCAAACATAACACAGCCGTGGCTATCTGCGGAAGACTTTCCTTCTCTATATCGCAGCCATGCTTCAGGGATGAAGCTAGTTATAACGATGAACACGCTAACTAAAAAAAGAGGCCAAGTTGAGAAATATTCACAGATAACCACCAGGCATGACATGCTAATCTCTCCTTTAGCCTGCAGTGCGCTGGGCTAGCATGTGCTTGCATTTATAGAGTACCGTGGCTTTACTCTTCAAAACTGATACACTGTATGAATCCTCCCTCAGGGAAGATAAGAGAGCTTACATGTGGTAGACACAGTAATGCATATATTTGGCTTTTAACATCTTTTAACAGCATTGGCCTATGGAGAGAAGAAACCAGGGGATGTGAAAACACAACACTGGTTTGTTCATCTCTGCGGTCAGTAAAGAACGACACACGTTCCACTGTCAGGGATAAGGCTTTTAAATATTTCACTCGGTTAGGAAAATATTTGCAGTGTATTTCGTAGTCCTTTTTTTTCTTTCTATCCGGCAATTTGGCTTGGTCTAGATTCAACGCTTTATTGTTTGGTATAAAGATCCTCATGTGTGTTGATGCTGTCAAGGGGAATATTTCAGTTCCACAGACAGACAAGGGAACAATGGACAGTTATATTCAATGTTCATGTGACCTATATATATTGCTTTTCATATCTGCTGATGAGGTACTACAACATCAGTCTTTCACATGAGCTGAATAACTGGTTTTACGGTTGAGAGATGATAATCTGTCTTTTGTATCGTAAAACGTACCGATCTGTTGTTTGAGACCACTAGACTCTGAATCGCTGAATCGCGACAATAATTGTAAAACATAAATAAAAAACACATACAAATCTGAAATAATCCCGTCGAATCTGCGTTTTCACTCTGTATGTCGGCAGGTACAGAAATGCAGACCATAATAATGTATCAAATCCATTGATCTTGTCTCCATTAGGATCAAGGATTTGGGAGGCTTGATGTGTATCATGAGTCTCTTTAATCTGGCATGAAAGACGCTGGTAATCCATGTAGGGGATTAAACCAAGCCCCTACTCTTCCCCCAATCTAACTTTAGCACATGTGTTACTGTAGAATGATGGCCATGTACAGTCTGTCCTCTAATCAGGTCCTGACCATCCCTCCATCCCATCCATCCATCCCTCCCTCCCTCCATCCCTTCACCCTCCATCCCTCCATCCCTTCATCTATCCCTCCCTCCATCCCTCCATCCATCCATCCATCCCTCTAGCCTTCGCTGCCCCATCCTGTGGGTCTGATTGAGGCTGGGGTCAGATGGCTGAGCGGTTAAGGAATCGGGCTATTAATCAGAAGGTTGCTGGTTCGATTCCCGGCCGTATGTTAACTTAACCTGTGGGAACAGATGACCCAGTCAACCTGACAACCCTCTGCCATTTCTAACTGTAACTTGTAAGTCCAGTACAGGAATTCAAACCCAACATCACGCTCAGTCAATGCAAAAAAGTGTCTGTAAGTTAAAGACATGGTAGTCAATAAACCTGGCTTCAGGAACCTAAACAGCCAGCGTTATCTGGAAGCTCCTGCAGCTTAAGACATCTTCTCCTCCTTCTTCTTCTCCAGGTGTGACGCATGGGGATTCTGCCTCGTCTAAATCCCACCAAGGCAACACGGAAATGCATCTCCTCTTAAATCCCACATTACGGGGAAAAAAAACGTTCATTTAAATATGCAAGGCCGAACCTTTGAAGCTCCCCCCGCAGTTTAATCAGTTAATATTTAAAGCAGGGATAGTATTTTATAACCTGCTAGTGTGGCGAGACTGGGGGGTGGGGGGTGGGGGGGATTACAACATAAAGTCATGTTTGGTCAGGTGGCAATCACTTTCCATCCACATCCAAATACTATGTTCAGTAGACATGGGTGTGATGATTGGTATTCACACACCCCTGCTACCCGTAACTGCTGTCAACTTGTCAGGCGATAAACAGCGAGGACTCTCCAAGGCTACCCTCCGGGGGATGAGAATCATCATCATGATCTTATATTTTATAGGACCTTCACTCTAGCATCCCAATCTATCTCTCCCCTGGTATCTTGCATACATATTATTAGACAATATGCCGCTTTTATAGTCTACCACAGGCATCCTTTTTGGACAAGCTTGTCACTAAATGGATTTGGAGATATTGGTCCAGCTGTTTGGGTTTGAGATCCAACAGCTGGAGACAGGTTTTAATGCTTTAATAGCTTTAGTAATGACATTTACTGGTGCCCCGCGAGAAAATCTACTTCATGAGTTGACATAGCGCTGAGGACACAATTTACAACGACGCAGCATGAAAAGTTCTCTCGATGTCCGACACACACACACACACACACACACACACACACACATAGAGATGTCGAGCGAGTGAGAGAGAGAGAGAGAGAGAGAGAGAGAGAGAGAGAGAGAGAGAGAGACCATTATACCTCCCACTGTGGTCCAATAAAAATGTCTCCACATTATCATTCATTTAACGGTATTAATTAGAACATTCTTATGATCAGTCAGTATGACGAGGGGTCCTCTGGTGAGCCAGACAGGAACGAGCAGCTCTCACCTCCCCCTCCGCAGAACCAGCCAGTCCAACTCAGGCATGTCGATAGCTATTGGCCATGGATGCCATATTTGACAAAGGCGGCTGATGGAATCTAAGACCTTGTGGCCTCTATCTGGCTGAGCAGCGTGTTGCTAACAGGACTTTAATGGAGTGGTCCAGGACTGCTCTAGACCGCTGTAACTCACCAGAACCCTCCCCTCCTCCCCCTTCTCAACTCCCCCTCCCCCTCCCTGCTTTGTGGGCCATGCTGACCAATCCCCCCAGCTGGTTGTCCTGCTTTTTCATACTTCCCTGTATTACTTTGATTGTTTTACTATGCCACAACCAAAATGGTAGTACATCGATCTGAGATCCTGTTTAAAAAGGTTTGCGCATCACGTTCTGTTGGCGATGTATTCACTACCACACCAGAACAGTGACAAACCTCACTGACCACTCGTTACTATTTCATAGACTTATAGGCATCTGAGAAAATCTGATAAGTGTTAGCGATGTGGTTCAAGCTGCATGAGGCCCTCTGATTGGTCGGTTGGAATTACAGCCATATTGCTTTCCCTAATCCAATCCACTCAGATCTCAACAGGTGCACAGGGGCTGGGGCTTAGGGCTTGATTAAGAGAAGGGCTTATGAGCAGTCAGATACACGTACCTCTCCTCTCTCTCTGCTACACGTCCTACTCTCTCCACCCCTCTCCTCTCTCTGCTACACGTCCTACTCTCTCCACCCCTCTTCTCTCTCTGCCACCATATTCTCTCTTTCTCTCTCTCTTTCCTCTTTTCTCCCATGTTTTCCTCTAGTCTATGTTGGTCTATGTTGGAGTGCTCGTCTGAAAAGATCCTTACTGTGCTTTAATTAAAAAGAACAGACATGCATTATTTACATCTAAAAACACTCCACCGTGCAGATGGCCCAGCACAGATGACTTATTTCTTCCCCCGGAAACGGACGTGTGTGTCAGCAGATGGCTCCAACTGTCTCAGCCCCGTCCCTAGCACATCCCCAGCACATCCCCAGCACATCCCTAGCACCTCACCCAGCAGCACAGGCTGTGACTGCTGTCTCAGCCCCATCCCCAGCACAGGAGGACCCAGCGCTGGGCACTGTGTCTCAGCCCCATCCCTAGCACATCCCCAGCACATTCCCAGCACATCCCTAGCACATCCCCAGCACATCCCCAGCACATCCCTAGCACATCCCAGTCCACACCCTGTGTTCTCAGCCCCATCCCCCAGCAGCACAGGAGACCAGGCTGGGATGTGTCTCAGCCCCATCCCCCAGCAGCACAGGAGGACCAGGCTGGGACTGTGTCTCAGCCCCTCCCCAGCAGCACAGAGAGGACCAGGCTGGGACTGTGTCTCAGCCCCATCCCCAACAGCACAGGAGAGGACCAGGCTGGGACTGTGTCTCAGCCCCATCCCCAGCAGCACAGGAGGACCAGGCTGGGACTGTGTCTCAGCCCCATCCCCAGCAGCACAGGAGGACCAGGCTGGGACTGTGTCTCAGCCCCATCCCCAGCAGCACAGGAGGACCAGGCTGTGACTGTGTCTCAGCCCCATCCCCAGCAGCACAGGAGGACCAGGCTGTGACTGTGTCTCAGCCCCATCCCCCAGCAGCACAGGAGGACCAGGCTGGGACTGTGTCTCAGCCCCATCCCCAGCAGCACAGGAGGACCAGGCTGTGACTGTGTCTCAGCCCCATCCCCAGCACAGGAGGACCAGGCTGGGACTGTGTCTCAGCCCCATCCCCAGCACAGGAGGACCAGGCTGGGACTGTGTCTCAGCCCCATCCCCAGCACAGGAGGACCAGGCTGGGACTGTGTCTCAGCCCCATCCCCAGCACAGGAGGACCAGGCTGGGACTGTGTCTCAGCCCCATCCCCAGCAGCACAGGAGGACCAGGCTGGGACTGTGTCTTTCACATCCCATTGGTAAGTCATTAGAAACATCATTCGGCATGCGTTCAGCACCAATAAAACACACATGGAGGAACGCTGGATCGGAGTCATTTTGATGGAAATGGAAAGTAAAAGCCATGCCAAGGTCTCAAATTAGATGCGAAAAGTACAGAATCACCAACGAGGTTGGGAAACGATTGTAAAAAGGTAGGAAATGAAAGCATTTCTCCCCCCAGCGATCCCAACACATCATCAGCATGGCAGGAGCCTCACAGACCCCAGAATGACATCCCATTTGGCAACAGGAGCTCGGAGATCTATTTGAGAACATATCTTGAAGGAAGTAAATGTCTCTGGTGAGAGAAAGTATTCTGAGCAATTACAACCATTACAACCAGACACTGGTGCAGATCAAACAGAGTTGCAGGCACAGTCAGATGAGGCTGTAAAATAAATAGAGGGTTGTACAGGGTGGGAGGGGCAGGTAGGGGGCGTGGAAGGGTACAGACAGTTGGGTTAGAGCTTACATGGGGTGAGGGATAAGGGGACTGGGAGGTCAGTCACATCCAGTGACGGTTTATAAGATAATGGCATTTTTACCAATATGCCTCCAGTCAACCTAATGAGAAGTGTTGCAGTTACAACCACACACACACACACACACACACACACACACACACACATACACACACACACACAGACACACACACACTCACACACACAATTGCACACACAAACAACCCATGGGAATCCCATTCTCAAGTAACATAAGGTTAGAGCTGGTAATCGTTTTGGTTTCTTACATAAAAAGGGAATGATTCCCTTGCAAAACAAAACATCGATCAAAACACATGACTGAAGGTAGTGTTGTACACCTGGCAGACAATGAGTTATTTAGTTGATAATCGAGGCATTTTCTTAACACTAGTAATCCCACCTGGCCTACAAGACTGTTGTATTGCATTCCTGAAGACCATCACATGATGTAGAGCCACAGTATTAACTCTGGCATGAAGCTTGGAAGTGGTGTAAAGGAGGTGGTTCAGTCACCAGCCCTCCATGATGACACAACCCCACTGTGAGACCTGATTAATACGATCACTTTTAGCTTGAAGAGTTAAAAAATGTATAATGTATTTAGCATGAGAGTCTGAACACATCAAGGGTTTGTTAATGACGTAACAAATAACACAGCAGTAATTGCAAACAATGCAAAGCAAAGGCACTTAAAATAACATTTTCAGGTTAGAACTTGCACCCATAAAGTATGAATCTTGTTTACGATGTTACATTATTCTGTGTTTGCAGACAATTTGGCCGTAGGTCATATCTCAATTGGTTCATTATAGAGCAGAATTGAAGGATATGGAGCACTAAAATACATTTTCCACAAAAGCAAAATAATGTATCAAAGAATAAAGGAATTTTCTCAACACACAAGAGAAAACAATCCATCATTCGGCATGGAAAAATGTTGTTCTATATCATTTCATCTGGACGCTCTTGATGTAAATTCGAAACACCCACTCACCACTCAATATGCACTAACATCATTGAAACACAATACAGTGGAGCTAAGGTACATTTACTGTCAGGTGTACTGGTGAAATGTCTGGTTTGGAATCAGATATGAATTGTCTTGTTAGAGTCATTTCATGCAATAGCATATGTTGTCAGTGAGGTGAAAAATAAAAACAGGTTTGCAAAATGTAAAATTTTATTTTCAAAAATGTAAGCAACAGATTACACAGTAAACTTTCAGCAAATGCAATCCTAACTTAAACTGTATTCACATCCGGGAGTTCAAAATGAAAGACTCACATACTTACACACAATCTATCTATAATATACAAAAAAGAATACAGAATAAATATTAAAATGGCCACAAGAGAAAAGTAAGTCATTGAAAACAATCAATAGAGAGCAAATGTTGGGAACGTAGTAACAACTCGGTGCCTTTAAACATTTTTTACAAATTGTGCAAGATTTCATACTAAGGCTCTGGTCTTGAAGTGACAGTTGTCTGATTCACACAGAAGTATTCATACACACACTCACACACACACACACACACACACACACTGATGACCACGCACACTCATACACGCACACAAACAGGCACACGAATACACTCACACACTCATCCTCGCACACAGGCATGCACTCACACACACACACTCACCACACACACACTCACACACTCACACACACACACTCCCTGTGCTCTGAGCACTCTGTGGGGTGTAGCAAACCATTGCAGATCATTGTGTATGGCCTGTGATGTTCATGAAAGTGAACCAGCTTTTAAAAATGACCGTGCACTGCGCCCACATTTGGGGAGCCTCCCTGTGTGTATGAAGGACTTGTCAAGAGCATATGAACAACCGACATCCGAAAGACATGACAATATCAGAACCTTTAAGGCAGGAACACCTGGGATGGCCTCAGCATTACTCTAAGAATATGTCTGTTTAGGTACATGGACATGACACATTTAATTAAAACTTCACTGTCTTTTTTTAAGCACAAGGTTGTTCTCAAAAAGCAATGTTTCTTTTTTTCTTTTTTTTTATCCAAACATTATTTCTTCGTCTTTTTTTCTTAGTAAAAAGTGATAGGAAAATAACAATGTCAGACACTAGGGACATATGAATCGTAAAACTACAAGAAATCATTTCTAGTTTTAAGTTGCAACTTCAAAAACCACACATTGTTGTTCCCCATCGATAAGCCCCGCCCCAAAATGAGAAAAGATATCACTTACATTAAAACCATTTTATCCTCTTGTGATGGTATATTCCAACAGTTAAGCCACCCGACATGTTTTGCTTTACTTACAGCGATTGTGAAGTCTGTTGCAAATTAAAGCATTCATTGTTTCGTTTTGGAAAGAGAAAAAAAAAGTTGTCCTTGTAATGCAACTGTTGATCAAAAAAAGCCTTCTTTACATCTTCTTTTTAGTGCAACTCTTTAAATGTAAAACAATTCCAGTGATTCCTTGAGAGGTAATCATTTCTTTGTTTTGAGTTTTTAAATTTTTCATCTGTATTTTATACCTCACAGAATTATCTTCAAAATATCCAAAGCAAGGGGGTCAGTCCTTTCTCTGCGGTTTGTTGACGATTCTTCTTCTGTAGATTTTTTTGCTTCTCTGCATCTAGATGGCCTTCCTCAGTGAGTTGTTTACTAGAACATAAACACAGGAGGGATGCTCGACTTCCTGCGAATCCCAATCCCTTCAGCCTCCACCTTTGATGTTCCGTCACACCCAGGCCTGTGACTGACAGTCCAACTCCTGCCTCAGAAGAGAGGGAGGAAGAGGAGAAACAGGAGGATGAGGAGACAGAGAGAGAGAGAGAGAGAGATAGAGGGAAAAGAGAAAGAGAGAGAAAGCTGTACAATGGGACCCAACCCCGATCAAGATCAATCAGGGTAAAAAAAGAGACACAGAGAAAGCCGTGTGGAGGAAAAAAAAAGCCAAGTATCACAGCCTTCATATAACGCAGTAGGGTTCCCTTGGTAACCTGGATTTCCTGCAGTAGAGCAGTGTGGTGCTGAAGCAACGACGCAGCTCCCTGTTGGAGAAGATGCAGATGAAGGGGTTGACCCCCGCCTGTGCGAAGCTCATCCACACGGCGGCGGTCAGGTACCCCCCCGGCACAGCGGGGCCCCTGGCGAACACTCTCCAGTAGCACGCCACCAGATAGGGCCCCCACAGTGCCAGGAAGAAGAAGGTCATGATGTAGAACATCCGGCTGATCCTCTTCTCTGTCTTGAACTCGTCCAGCACCAGGAGTCGTCTGCGGCCCGCCGCGTTGCTGTTCTGCCTGATCCCCAGAAGGGTGGGCGGGGTGGGGCCTCTCCCGAAGCCCGCCAGCCAGTTAGCCGCCGCCTGGCCGCTGGCCCCCGGCCCGTGGAAGGTCCAGTTCTGGCTGACCGCCGGCACGAACTGGACCGGCTTCATCTTCCGGCGGTCGTGGACGAAAAAGATGAGCTTGAGGTAGACCAGCTGCGTGGCCAGTAGGATGAGGGCGAGCAGCAACATGAATCCCAGGGAATCGTTGGCTCTGAAGGAGCGGTGCTGGAAGGTGCACTGGTCTTCCTCTCTGATGAAGGAGTACGTCCCCACATCCAGCACCGGGGGAAAGGCCATGGCCACTGACAGCGTCCACACCATGCAGATGACGGCCAAGCACGTCCAGAATGTCAGCCTCTTGGTGTAGAAGCGATGGTGGGCGATGGCCAGGTAGCGTGTGACGCTGACGCAGAACAACATAAAGGCCGTGTGAAAGCAGGACAGGACCCCCAGGAAGGCGATCACTTTGCAGGTTAGCGTTCCGTACGTCCAGGTGGAACCATTCTTGACGGAGGTGAACACGAAGGGGAAGCAGATGGCGGAACGCAGGATGTCGGAGGCGCACAGGTCCAGCAGGAAATAGTAGGGCGCTCGGTGCAAGCTCTTGTCTTTGACCAGTAGGATGGAGATCAGAAGATTGCCGACCACTCCGACGCCGATGATGAAACCCAGGGAGGTCAGTTTGAGGAAAGTGGCGAGAGGTGAGACATTCTGCAAGATGTTGTGGTCCCCTGCATGGCTATAGTTCGCCATAGATGGAGGAGGGATCATTAAAGATGATGATAGCTTCAGCCAAGTATCATGATCTGGGGGCCTGGAGGGGAGGCGATAGATCCATTTGGTGTGCTTTGAAGCAGATTCCAGGCTTGTAGGCAGTCTCTCTTCTAAGGCATCCTTTGTTCCTTTGTCTCATCACACCTAGAAAAATCCCTGAAAAATACCATCCACTAGTCAGGATTCAGTCAGACAGAAAAGCTCTTTTCACTGCATGGCTCTATCTCGCTCTCTCAAGATTGAATAGGGTATGTCATCATTTCCAGACTATGTCGTTTATCTGCCGTTTTCCGTTAAATAGCATTCCTAATGCTATGCAGACAGGCAGTACTGAGCTGTGTGCTAGTTTAAGTATTTAATCTGAGGAGAGAGAGAGAGTGTTCGATCAGACTCCAGCATATAGCCTGGCTACAATAATATACTTTCATATATCGGTTGCCTTTCAAAATCGTCAGTTGAAGACAAAGCAATGGTAAAAGATCTTAACAGACGACGCCTGTCTGGAAGAACGGGATAAACAAATGAGTTGGATTGGACGGTTAGATTGGTTTGTCTCGCTGTGAACATTTGCAGAAATGCAGTGGGAAAGCTGTTGATCACACCCAAAAGACCCAGCACAAGGGATGTATCTATTCCATCTGGGGGAATGCCTCAAATAAACTCGTCCCGACTCCATGCATTTTTGAAAACCATCGGAGAATGAATACCGAATAAAGCATCCATGTTTTAGTCTGATTATCGGGTGCCTGGAATTACGCGGCGGACGTTAATAAACTATGGTCTACTCATATTAGGGCGTTTATTGGGCTGGTCTGTTAATCTACACTACAAGATCAATTTTGGTTTAGAGATATGCTAGTTTTAGTATCTATATTACGTAGATCATGACCACGTCCACAATGTCAATCTTTATTCAGTCGCCGTTTTGCTGTTATTCAGCATAGCCTACATTTGTTTCTTGACTGTAAACTAAGAAATATAGGCTACTGTAATTCTTCATTTTAACATATCAAATAAAGGATTAAATGACAAAGCAATATTTGATTAAGACTCAAAGGTAGGCTATTTCATGATCCAACAATTCACATTTTACATTAGAAACACAATAATGTCGCATAGAATTTGAGAAATTCTGCGATTTGTGACTATATGCCTTTTAACAGCATCGTTCGGTTTTATATTTTTTACGCGCGTTTTCTTTCTTCAATGGTGGAATGCTGTCGATGGTATATAGAATAATCCCCGTTGCATTTTAGACTAGACTGTTGGATGGAACATAGGCTACAGTGTAGCGAATCCGCACGTCCATTAGACTGAGCAATCTCCAAGTACCCTGTATGAACTGCCTAGAATTAAAGCCACGCAATGAGAGGCTGATACAGTCGAAAGTACGGCAGATATAACAATCAAAAATCATACCTGTTGATAATCCGTTTTGTTTCCCTGGAGGTTATTTACATTGTAGAAGTCACTTTGCCGTAAAAAACCTTGGTTTGTTGCCTGCCCTTTTTCCACTGTGAATATACAGTAAACGGAGTGTCTGACGGAGCATGCGCAGTGAATCCTATTTGTGATCCAAGACGCGTCTAGTCTCTTGTTGCAGCAACGGCTTTCACGGCAACATCTGCTCTACGGGGGCAGCTACACTCGTCCCTAGTCCCCCACATCAGTCATAAAAACGGGAAGAAAGCCAACGTTTTTAGTCAGCCCCGAAGGTAGTTTTTCTTACTATTGGATTATTCAAATAAACCCATAGTGTGTTGGAGGTAGGCCGTTGGTTTAGCAAGCCTACCTACACCAAACTATGGGTTTATTTGAATCCACATTATGTGACTTATGTTTCTACACCATCCACTAATAAAACTGATCTGATCACTTCTTTTGTTGACGGTCACAGATGGGTTTGGCTGAGGTCAAGTTAACATCTGGGTGTGGCTTTACATTGCATGATTAAAAAAAACACTTTTTTACACGTTTATGACGAGGACAAATATGCATTACACGTGCAATACGAATCCATGCTGAACATGGATGCAGACTGCATCCTGTAGGCCTATTATGTGCAATATAATATTAAAGTGTGCTGGAAGAGTAATGCACTTGGCCAAAAGGCAGCCACATCACTTCAAACTGCCATATTCAAATATATGTAGGACTTAAGCTCAATGAGTGAGCCACAACCAATAGGCTACCATACAATCGTCATGGCAACGTGGGGCTAAAGGTGTCTGTTGCATTGATGGCAGATGTATCATGCTTAGAGAGCCTGTGTAGGGTTGATTATTTCACAACAAAGGAAACAATTCTCAAGATCCCACCCCTTCTCGCGAGTGATGATGGTCAAGCCACCTGTAGATCAACATCGCCATCCGTGGTGAGAGCCAAACGAATTATCCCAGCCATGCTTTATAGGTCAGGTGACATTATCTTATGTAAAGCTTATGTAAGAACGTAGACAACTCAGTACACATGATCTAATGAACATCAAAGCTATAATTTATTATTCATAGAAAGCATTCGCCTATATGTTAGGCCTAATTAGGCATAAAGGATGGAAAACAGAATATTTCAGTTCCATTGTGCTTCTGCAGTAATAGGCTATATCGTCAAACATTCAGGTAGACAAGTTAACACACATTTAGAAGACAGTCAATCAGTGACACACGTTTGCTATGGTCAGGTAAGTGCTACAACTAGGTGGGGGTTATAGGCCTACATTTTTAAGCTCACGAACGCGTAAACCCATACTGTAGCCTATGTGACCGTAGAGCGGTTCAGTGTTAGTGCATAGTTCCTTTTTCCAAACTTCCTGGTTGTGTTCGATGCCACAGTGGCTGGGAGACCCTATATAGTCAACGTATTTTACGTTATCCGATAAGGCACGTTTCGTGTCAGTCATTTTGTCACTCTGTCAGCAAGTATTCGACACGAAATTATGATCCAAAATCGTGAAGGATGTGTGCAAGTTCCAAATGCGGGCCACGCAGAATACCTCAAAGCCCTCGTGAGGGTTTGTTTATCAGAACTGTCCGTTTCTCCTGCGTGCGTACCATCCGATGCACGCGCAGAACCCCACAATCGATATAATCACTCCCAAAAGCAAAGCAACAGCATCTCCTCCGTCAAACGCCTCGGCAACGGGAATGAAAGAAAGAAACAGAAAGTACAGAATTAAAGTACCGGTCCGATCATCGCACACAAATGCCATGTTAACTCCTGTTCTGTTCACTCTGGCAGCGTGGCGCGTGCGTCGTGGTCATATGACATTAGTTCATTTCCTGATTGTCTCGGCCAATGATAACGTTACATGAAAATTCCTCCAATTTGAACTCTGTAATACCGCGACTAATTAAATTACAACACACGATGATTTGGGCAGTTTATTCAATTGTATGTTCACAGCTCTTTCCCCGGCGTTTAATTGTAGCCTGGATTCCGTCTACAATCCTGACACGGCATTAGCACAGTCAGAAGAGTAGCCTTCATGAATCAGATTGATTCCTCTTTAGACAACTAACGTGACCGTAGAGACACTGGTAGATTGAATATAAATGACCGGCCTCCACGGAAACATTAAACGGTAAAGTAATTTGCGAACTGACTGCAAATGTACATGATAATTTACTGCATGTACAATAGACAGTGTTTTAACAGGTGTGGCCTAATGTGTGATTGATTTGAAATTGTTTTAATGTATAATAGATGTCAGCAGATCCCAACAACTTGTTCATTAATATATCAGTGTGTGTGTGTGTGTGTATCAGTGTTTCACTGCAGAATGGAAAGTTACTAAACCACATCCGTGGTAAACCTCCATCAATCTGTAGTCTACATGATGTTCTTGCACACAACTTGCATTCATTGTTATCATTGACAATGTCAGACTGAATTATAATAATGGTTGACGCTAGACCGGAGGGTGGATCAAACTAACAACAGGTACAGTATACTGAAGCAGGCCAGCCTGTGGGTTCTTAACCAGTCCACCACACCCTGGTCTCTGTGTGAACCAAGCACTGTTAGGTATGTCACTGCAGTTAAGCAATGTCAATGCCTGACACACTGGACAAGTCTTCATATCAGGAAGCCAAATCTTAGAAATATGTCTGTTTGTGTGAGAGAGAGAGAGTAATTGCATGTGTGTGTGTGTGTAATTGTCTGTGTGAGAGAGAGTAATGGTGTGTGTGTTTGGAGGGTATGGGGTCGGCACATCTTTGTTAGTGTGCCATACAGTGCAGGGTAGGCTACAGTGTAATTTAATTAGGACAGACTAGCTCAACTAAAGTATTGACCTTGTAAGACTGCCGTGCGAGTATCTGACCCAAGCTAGCCTCCACACACACACACACACACACACATAGGCCTGACTATCTCCTCTCCCTCCCTCCCTCCTCTCCCATACACCCTCATCTTCTAGGTGTACCGCCCCAGTCTTATGCAGGCCCAGGATTAATAGCCCTTATAGGTCTGGCGGCCCGGTGTGGAGCAATGCATTAGGATGCAGTGTGTGCTGCCCAGGCAGAGTAATGGAACTGTCCCGACCCTTTAGACAAACACCCTCATTTCTATATGCCCTCATCCTGGACCTGATCAATTACCACCCCCGATGAGGAGTGGAATGACTGCCCTCTGTGTGTGTGTGTGGGTGGGTGTGGGTGTGTGTGTCGGTGTGTGTGTGTGTGTGTTGAAAGCTGTGGGTTCTCTGCAGAACCTTGTGTAGCCCAGATGATGAGCTGCCTGGTGGGCTTGAGATCAGAGTGGCAGGTGGGAAAACTGTGGCTGTTGTGTTTGAGAGAGAGAGGGTTGCTGTGTGCTGTGTAGTTGTGTGCATGTGTTTGAGAGAGAGAGGGTTGCTGTGTGCTGTGCGGTGTGTGTGCAGTTGTGTGCATGTGTTTGAGAGAGAGAGAGTTGCTGTGTGCTGTGCGGTGTGTGAGTTGTGTGCATGTGTTTGAGAGAGAGAGAGGGTTGCTGTGTGCTGTGCTGTGTGTGTAGTTGTGTGCATGTGTTTGAGAGAGAGAGGGTTTCTGTGTGCTGTGTTGTGTGTGTAGTTGTGTGCATGTGTTTGAGAGAGAGAGCATTGCTGTGTGTGTGTAGTTGTGTGCATGTGTTTGAGAGAGAGAGAGAGAGTGTGTTGCTGTGTGTGTGTAGTTGTGTGTATGTGTTTGAGAGAGAGAGGATTGCTGTGTGCTGTGCGGTGTGTGTGCAGTTGTGTGCATGTGTTTGAGAGAGAGAGAGTTGCTGTGTGCTGTGCGGTGTGTGTGCAGTTGTGTGCATGTGTTTGAGAGAGAGAGGGTTGCTGTGTGCTGTGCGGTGTGTGTGCAGTTGTGTGCATGTGTTTGAGAGAGAGAGGGTTGCTGTGTGCTGTGCTGTGTGTGTAGTTGTGTGCATGTGTTTGAGAGAGAGAGGGTTTCTGTGTGCTGTGTGTGTGTGTAGTTGTGTGCATGTGTTTGAGAGAGAGAGCATTGCTGTGTGTGTGTAGTTTGTGCATGTGTTTGAGAGAGAGAGAGAGAGTGTGTTGCTGTGTGTGTGTAGTTGTGTGTATGTGTTTGAGAGAGAGAGGGTTGCTGTGTGTGTGTAGATGTGTTTGAGAGAGAGAGAGGGTTGCTGTGTGTGTGTAGTTGTGTGCATGCGTTTGAGAGAGAGGGACCTTGCTGTGTGTGTGTAGATGTGTTTGAGAGAGAGAGGGTTTCTGTGTGTGTGTAGATGTGTTTGAGAGAGAGAGGGTTGCTGTGTGTGTGTAGATGTGTGCATGTGTTTGAGAGAAAGGGTTGCTGTGTGTGTGTAGTTGTGTGCATGTGTTTGAGAGAGAGAGAGGGGTGTGTGTGTAGTTGTGTGCATGTGTTTGAGAGAGAGAGAGAGAGGGGTGTGTGTGTAGTTGTGTGCATGTGTTTGAGAGAGAGAGAGAGAGTTGCCGTGTGTGTGTAGTTGTGTGCATGTGTGTGAGAGAGAGAGGGCTGCTGTGTGTGTGTGTAGTTGTGTGCATGTGTTTGAGAGAGAGAGAGAGTTGCCGTGTGTGTGTAGTTGTGTGCATGTGTGTGAGAGAGAGAGGGCTGCAGTGTGTGTGTAGTTGTGTGCATGTGTGTGAGAGAGAGAGGGCTGCTGTGTGTGTGTAGTTGTGTGCATGTGTTTGAGAGAGAGAGAGGGTTGCTGTGCGTGTGTAGTTGTGTGCATGTGTTTGTGTGTATGCAAGTACGATATGGACCCATCATTTTCAGATGCATTCTAACATTCGTTATGGATCTTGTCAAGAATAAATAGATTAACTCGATGTTATTCTCATCCCTTCCAGA
The DNA here is from genome assembly GCA_903064625.1 of Mallotus villosus. Lineage (NCBI taxonomy): Eukaryota > Metazoa > Chordata > Actinopteri > Osmeriformes > Salangidae > Mallotus > Mallotus villosus. The sequence continues at coordinate 67,805 of CAEFZP010001525.1, forward strand.
AAAGAGAAACTGCTTTCTCTTAGGAAAACAAAGGCCAAATTACCTTCTACAATCTCAGAGTCATCCACCTTCACTAACTAGCACAAAAACATATTTCCCAAAGATTAATTATACACCGAAATTGGTTTCTTAGAAATAATGAGAGAGAGACCCTTAAAAGTGACTGCTGCTTTAGTAGTGGGCCTTGATGTACCGTAATGGATCCTAGCATCACGACATGACAAATGAATTATCGTGTGGATTTTTGTTTTTTTTACGTGTTAAATACTTAACAGGCTTGAATCATCAACGCCTGCC
>CAEFZP010001526.1:0-10000 GCA_903064625.1 Mallotus villosus
CACTATAGGCCTACCACTCAAGGCGAGGTTGGCATCGAAGCCCTGGATTGTGGAAAGTTGTTCCCCCACCTTGCCAAGTTAGCACGGAGTTTTTGTGCATCACGGCAACGTCGGTTGTTTTTTTGATATTATTATGTTATTATTTTGGGAAGAAAACTTGGGTTGTGTTTATTTTTAGTTATGTTTATGAGCACCGGCTTCGAGCTGCATGCTCCTTTGCTTAGAGCAGAGTAGCGCATACTATGAACGGATCCTGTTTTAACTGAGTTGTTCATCTAATAATATGATCCCAATGAGGAAAACACGCTCCATTTGTATTTTCATTTCATTTTGAATATATATATATTTTCTAATTTTAATGTAAAATATTAACGATTAATCGACTAATTTATCGTTAATTCTCCCGACGATCGCCTTATAAAACTTAATCGAATGCCCATCCCTAGTCCTAACACAGAAATGTACTATATTAGCCCCAAATGTCAAGTTACAAAAAAAACTAATGGGAGGCAGGGCGGTTAACGCCACTTAGGTTTTTTAAGCATACGTCCTGTCTTCTTATTGCAAATTGCATACGTGTTGGGTCAGGTTCTGCAAACTTAACTATATTAACTTTAAATGTGACACAAAGCATGGTAGGTTATTATCCATGTCAAGAACAAATTAAATAAATCAATATTACTTAAACATTCAGTGATACTGAGATCAGCAATCGGTGAGCAGTAATTGGCCCAGAAAACCCTAATTGAATCACAGCTAATTTTGCTGCTTTATTAACAACTTTCCAAAAATCTACAATTGCACATTCCGGAATGCTCACCAATAGCGATGTTTCCGCCATTCAAAACTCAAAAATAAATGTACTCTCCGTCTCAGAGTATTGTCTTGACTGGCATTCCTCCACGATATAAGGTCTCCTTTATACTCCACGACAAAGGCACCTGGTTCGATGGGCTGGGTAGCAAAAACTCCTCTTCCTATAAGTACATAAATTAATAGATTGCTTTCTTACTTAATTGCAAAAAATATTTTGTCGTCTCATCTTTGACATAGAGATTCATCCACATCTCTGATAAATGAATAACCATAAAAATAAAAAATAAATATATATTGTAACCATTTACAATAAATCGTATACAAATTATAACCATAGCTGGTTATATTGGATTCAACAAAAACAGCAGCTAAATAACGCTTTTAACCACAAATATTAAACAAGTTATTTTTTGTGTGTGTATGTGAAAGAAAGTAGAGAGAATTAACTGGTGTGATATGATCTGCTGCCTTCTTACCTTTTTCGCTATCAATGTATTTTCCTTCAATTCCTGGCTTGTCCTTTGAGAGCAGAATGAATGATGTTGCTTCCTCACAGGCTTTATTCTTTTTTTCCGGGTTGACATGGCTCCCTGAAAGTGATTTGGACATCATAAACCTTACACAGTAACCCAACATGCAAGAACAGCATCCCTATTGACTGTCTCATGATCTGTTTCGAGCAGTTACCAGAACCACAGTAGCTATCCAAAAAGGAAAAAAATAAATGGTTCATAAACTGACTCTGATCTTCAACATTCCAGGGCTAGATGCTTCCAGTGAAGCCATAAAGATCCATGTGTAACATGTACATGGTTTATCTCTAAACAGCCACAATAAAATAGGAGTTTTAGGAGAAAGTCAAGAAGTTAACAAAGACTTCACTGACTTGTTAATTTATCACTATTAAATAATTCAAATTCATAAATATACTAGTTATGTGTATATTATATATAATATGTGACTATAACCTCAAGTCTAGCTAGCCCAATGATTCTGGTAACTTGTAGACAGAAAATTGTAAAAGCAGGATAAATATTATTGATCTGTTCAACATAATAAACGAATACAGATAACGTTATCTTGCTCCTTTAACTTATCTGAGTAAATCCTATTACCTTTCTAGCATGTGTGCATGTCGTTTTTCTTTTTTCTTTCACTGAATTGAGACAACTACTAAAATGGCCGCGACGTCCCACAATGCATTGCGGCGGAACTTCGCTAATGAGTGCTCCAACATGCTAATCGGATAACTTACACACACTAGACACTCTTATAAACAACACGGCTTCAACCGAATGTGAAGTTGTAGATAACGTTATGTTGCTTACCTGCCAGGGGTATAACAGGTGCCTCTGATGAATTAGATTTGTCTCTTCAAATGCCACTGCACGCAATTTGATAGCACTACAACCAATGAACAATGTGCCGTATTAAGCCCTGTTCATTTAGCGAACAGCGGATTAACTGTTAAATGTAACTTTTGCCGTGGTCGTCTGCAAAACAGAATATTCCTTTTATTTGCTAATGAAAGATTGAGTGCCGTCTTCCAAATTGTAAAGGGTCGAGGCCAAAGCCGTCTCAAACGCAAACAACATATCCGCAGCCATCTTTGATGTTTACCATCACGGCTTCGACGGCGCACTGTCGTCATCCGTTTACGTCCGCCCCAGACCACCATACATAGGGCTCTGGCCCGCCCATATCAGATAGAACCAATTGAAACGTAGCTCAGGATCCCTCCTTCCGGTGTGTGTGTGTGGAGTGTGTAAGTGTGTATCGGGTGCAGTACTGGGGTCCGGTAAATGGGGGCGATAGTGAGCACACACACTTTTACACACGTTTCTAGTTATTGTCACTTTGCTGGCCAAATTTCAAAAAACGAAAAAAAAGCAAGAGCCACATCAGGGGAGGCTCCTGAGCACAGAGGGATGAAGATCGGTGTGGGGCCCACCATTTTGGGCCCCACAAGGTTTCAGGGCCCCACACCGTTGGTGTGCTCCAATAGCCTGGGCCCCACGTAGTGATAAGACACACACACACACACACACACACACACACACACACACACACACTGACACCAGGGCCACCACCAAAAAAACGGAGAACAAAAGAAAACAGAAATCCATTATTGTCCTCCTCAGCCTCCTCAAGGCGTGTGTGACATGTACAAACTGTTGCCGTGGGCGTGAGCGAGGCGTGTGGATGTCGTGTGGCGTGAAGGTTGAGTCCAGTCATTTTGCACCCAATTACTCCGCAGTCAGCCTGCCGGATGGCCCGTGTCCCGGGGTATTGATCTGCCGTGTCACCTTGAACTTGTTTATTGACACATCGGCGCCCGCCTCGCAATTTACCACCACTCAATTATGGCATTCATATGATGTCACAACACACCCCCACGCACACACACACACACACAGAAGTGGCCCTGTCAAGGGAGATTGTCTCCATTTGTACAATATTACCCCCCCTCCCTCCTCCCCTTTTCCCCCTCCTTCCATCACTCTCCCTCTCTTCCCCTGTGTCTCCTATATCTTCTCTCCTCCCTCCTGACGCCCCATCGCGACGTCTTCCCTCGGCGCTTTCCTTCTGTCCCTCTCTCCCTCCATCCCTCCATCCCTCCCTCCATCCCTCCTCCCTCTATCCCTCCATCTCTCCTCCCTCCTTCCTCCATCCCTCCATCTCTCTCCATCTCTGTGCCATCGTCTCTGACCTTTACCAGCTGACAGATGGCAGGGGCAGCACCCGCATCGTCTGACACACACGCACACACACACTCTTTCTCACACGCACACACACACACACTCTCTCTCTCACACTGACACACAGACACTCTCTCACATACACATGCACACACTCACACTCTCTCTCTCTCTCTTATCTTAAGTGAAAGGTACTTATTCAACAAATGGATTTTCAATTGGCTGACCTGGACCACTATGTGTCTCGGGTTGTTCCGTGTGATGGAGACGGGTGATAAAAGAGAGAGGGAGAGGAAGAAGGGGATGCAAGGAGGAGAGCAGGGGGAGGGGCGGGGGAGAAGTGGGGGAGGCACGGAGGAGAGAGAAAAAGAAAAGGAAAGAGAAAGGGGGGAGCGAGTATTAGTCGGGGTTAGAGAAAGAGAGGGAAGCGAGAAGAGGCAGGGAGAAGAGGCAGGGGGAGAGGCAGGGGGAAGAGGCAGGGGGAAGAGTCAGGGGGAAGAGGCAGGGGGAAGAGGCAGGGGGAAGAGGCAGGGGGAGAGGGGTGTGCAGAGAGGAGGAAGAGAGGAGAGCAGAGCAGAGGGGAAGACAGGGTGACACGGGGTGAACGCAGACATAACCTGTCTTTTGGGAGAACATCGGTTTTCCACAGAGATGGGTCCTGAACCTATGTCTGATGTACAGTCCCGGTCCATTAGTAGACCTTGGGGTTAGATCCCTGCCCCAGACGTCCAGCTCTGGGTTAGGTCCTTCTGGATCAAATGTCCCATCTGGGATTGGGAGTGTTGGCCGGAGGCCTCATACAGTACAGCCCAGCACTGTAGCCCATAATGACGGCATTAGAACGGCTACTGCGTGTGCTTGTACACCCTCCTTAGCCCCCACCCTCTGTGGTGTGGGGTCCATTACCCATGAACCTCCACTCAGCGTTGACCAGTGAGGGCGGGGGTCAGGGGAGAGGGCTGGGGGGGGGAGTCAGGGGGACCCTCTTAATGCCTGGCACAGATGGGCCATCTACTGGCGCCAGGGTCAAAGTTCACCTGGGAGTTTCTGCTTCCTGTCCATCCATCAGGTTTATGGAGGTATGGTGTCAACACAAACAGAGAAACACACACACCCCCAGACACAGACACAAACAGAGAAACACCCCCCCCCCAGAAACACCCCCCCAGAAACACACACCCCCCCCAGACATAGACACACATATAGACTTCCTCTCAATTTCTCACTTCTTCTCTTCTCTCTTTTCTTTCTTTCTTTCTTTCTTTCTCCTCTGTTCTCCGCCCCTTCTCTCCATTCCTCATTTCCTCTCTCCTCTCCCCTTCCCATTACTCTCCTCTCATATCATCTCCTCTCCTCCTCTCCAGTAATGACAGTCTAAATTCCTGCCTAATTAGACTTGAGCAGTATTTAAATGATGCTCTTAGGGAGAATGGAAGAGAAGAGACAGAGAGAGAGACAGAGAGAGAGAGAGAGAGAGAGAGAGAGAGAGAGAGAGAGAGATAGAGAGAGAGAGAGAGAGACGAGAGAGAGAGTCGAGAGATCGATAGAGAGAGTACGCGATATGATCGATTAGCGAGCGACTAGTGATTTGCGTAGTTAGGGAGGGTCTTTGTCGTTATGACGTATAGATGTGCTTGTCTAGAATAGATAATGCAGGAATCCTGTTATGTCAGGCAAGTTTATTTGCACACACATTCAGGTGTGCAACAAACAGCTTTAATAACACAAACACACACAGGGGTCAAGTCAATCCAATCAGAAAGCAGATTGAGATTACAGTTTAATAATGGAACAAAATGACATGTATAATTGCATGTTAAATGAAATGAGGAGAGACTAGTGCCCGTTGCTGTGCGTTGGAAGACAGACAGACAGATAGATAGACAGACAGACAGACAGATAGACAGACAGACAGACAGACAGACAGACGAACAAACAGTCTTGTGTGGTGGTCTGGTCCTGTCTAGTCTGATGTGGGCTGGGCTAGGCTGGTCTGGACTGAGCTGGCTTTGGCTGGGCTAGGTCTGAATCTTGTGTACTGGTACTGTAGGTGTTATTGTGGTGTGCTCTAGGAGTGCAGCTGTGTATCTGCAGGTCTGATGGTGAACGGGGGAATTAGGCTGTAGTTATGGCCAATTATCCACTAAATCTGCTTCTTGCTAAATGAGATTATTACAACACTGTACAAGTGTCTCCCTTTGGGTTACATTAGACTTGATTACTACTCATTATTTACACACAGCTCACTAACACACACATAACCACACACATACATGCTTGTACACACGGACACACAGACACACACATAACCACACGCATACATGCTTGTACCACGACACCGACACACACAAATACACACACGCACATACACACACATTTAACACATTGACATTCACAAGTCAACAGAGACAGTGTGAAACAACACACCATTGTTGAGGAATACTTCTCATCCAGTCAGTTCCCCCTGCTGGCTGCTTGTGTGTGTGTGTGTGTGTGTGTGTGTGTGTGTGTCTAATGTCCTTTCCTGCAACGAAGACCCATCTTCTCTCAGCTCCGAATTCTGATGGCCAAACCCAAATGCCACAGAACAGTGGGGCGTAGGAAAAGCTCTAAGGCCTAATTTTGTGACATTGTCCCCCACCTAATTGCAAAAATTCCTGCTTGGTTCTTCTCGCCCTCCCGCTTGCTTTCTGACGCTGGGAGGTAAAAAGACAGAGTCTAATTTCATTTCGTTTTGTCTTAGGACAACCCTTCAGATGTTTAATTCAGCCCCAATTCCATGTAATCAGGCACAAGTCTTCCCCAGAGGGAGGCCTGCTCGACCACCACCAGGCTCGCGCTGTGCACCAGTGTAATTGGTGCACCCTTTCCTTTCTGCTCTTCCTCTCCTCCACTAACTCCCCCTCTCTCTCTCTCTCTCTCTCCCTCTCTCTCTCCCTCCTCTCTCTCTCTCTCCTCTGCTCTCCCTTTTTCTGTCTCTCCGTCCCCTCTCTCATTTCACATCAGTAACTCATTTAGCTTGTTTAATGTTTTCCTTCGTTTCCTTCATTTTCACAGGGAGGCTCGTCACACCCATCCCATACATGTGTCTATCCCCTCCCTTCCTCCCTCCCCGCCTCCCTCCCTTCCTCCATTCCTCCCTCCCTCCTCCATTCCTCTATCCCTCCCACCTCCATTCCTCCCTCCCTCCCCAGGTGAGTTGGGTCGCCCGTCTCCTTTAGGCTACAGTTTTGTTGTTACAGTTTCATATATTCCTCTGCTTTCTCAGCCCCTGGATATTGAGTACTAAATCCATTATCATTTGTATATTTTAATTATGTAAATGAGCTCAGCTCAGCTGGCTGTGTGGCCCTGCAGGGCTCTTGGTAACTTCATTCCGGGTGATTACTATTTATCCAGTCGAGTCGCTTTAATTGTAACAAGCTAATTACCTTGTTTCATTTAGGGTGAACAAAGCAAGTAGAAAAGCCGGCAGTGATAGTGCTCTAACTCAGGCCTTACTGACAGCCCAGCAGCAGACACACACACACACACACGCAGTTAGGCAGATAGGCAGGCAAACAGACACACAGGCAGACAGACAGACAGACAGACAGGCAGGCAGGCAGGCAGGCAGGCAGGCAGACAGGCAGACAGGTAGGCATGTGTGCAGGCAGACAGCCTCTCCAGTCTTCTGTCTTAAATGAGTACAGGGCTTCTGGGGCAGACCAACCGCAGGCCTCCACTGAGGGTTCTGGAACTCATTATCTCATACGCGCGTCACAGAGAACACACTAAGAACACACATGTCACAGAGAAAACATGCGTGTCACTAAGAACACACGTGTCACAGAGAACACACGCATGTCACAGAGAACACACACACTCGTGTCACAGAGCACATACACACACATGTCATAGAGAATACACGCTTGTCACTAAGTACACACACATGTCACAGGGAACGCAACCACGTGTGTCACAGAGTACACACACACGTCACAGAGAACACACACACATGTCACTAAGAACACGTGTCACAGAGAACACACACATTGGAGAGCATACACACCTGCAGTGCATGCCATGTCTGAGACAACTTAGAACATGTGGGTGTGCCAAGTAAGCACACTCACAAGCTTCTGCACAGATGTATGTAACATGTATATAACATGTACACAATCCCCAAGATGGGATTCATCCCATAATAATCCCTCTGTTCTTCTGCAGACCTGCTGTTCCATCCTTTTCCGTCTCTCCTTCCCTCTCTCCCACTGTCTCTCCGTCCTTCTGTCTCTCCATCACGCCCTCACACTCCATCTCTCCCTCTTCCCACCATCTCTCCCTCCATCTCTCCCTCTTCCTTCCATCTCTCCCTCCATCTCTTCCTCTCCCTCCATCTCTCCCTCTTCCTTCCATCTCTCCCTCCATCTCTCCCTCTCCCTCCATCTCTCCCTCCATCTCTTCCTCTTCCTTCCATCTCTCCCTCCATTCCCTCCCTCCTCCTTTTCCAGACCATGGGGAAAAGGCAGAAAGGTATTTGAAAATTGTCTTCCTTAATCATTTCCGTCGTCCCTAGGGAGGGACGCTGACTTCAGGGTGGTAGTGCTAGTGATGGTAGTGATGGTGATGGTGGTGGTGGTGGTGGGGGTGTGGAGGGGGGAGGGGGGAGGGGGGGTATAACGGGACGTGTCACTCATCTCTGCCAAGGGTACAGGAAGAACAAGGAACAAGGGTGCAGCTGAGGAGAGAGAGCCAGCAGGGATCTCAGCAGCTCTCTCTCTGACAGCGTCCCACCAAGCCTCCGTGTGTAAACCTAAACACTTCTGTTGTGTACCTGCACTACTACAGGGATAGAAACACCCCCAGGAATAGAAACACCCCCTCTGCACTACAACAGGGATAGAAACACCCCCAGGAATAGAAACACCCCCTGCACTACTACAGGGATAGAAACACCCCCAGGAATAGAAACACCCCCTGCACTACTACAGGGATAGAAACACCCCCAGGAATAGAAACACCCCCTGCACTACTACAGGGACAGAAACACCCCCAGGAATAGAAACACCCCCCTGCACTACTACAGGGATAGAAACACCCCCAGGAATAGAAACACCCCCCTGCACTACTACAGGGACAGAAACACCCCCAGGAATAGAAACACCCCCTGCACTACTACAGGGACAGAAACACCCCCAGGAATAGAAACACCCCCTCTGCACTACTACAGGGATAGAAACACCCCCAGGAATAGAAACACCCCCTGCACTACTACAGGGATAGAAACACCCCCCTCGGAAGGGATGCACAGGTATGTGAACTGCTGTGATGCTTTGCGCAGCACACATGGTATAAAAGTCCATATGCTGTGTAAATACTGTACGCATGCTGTCTAAGTACATCCTGTTCAACTTATGTTTCGGACATGTGTTGTATAAGTACATTTGCTATACGAGTGCTTATGTGCATATTACACGTAGGTAGATTGAGTTATATAAGTGCAGACAGTATGTTGAATAAGTACCCGAAAAGAACACACATAGAACACGTATACGTCACAGTCCTGTCTGTTGTTTGACCTACATGTTACTGTAACACACACCATATGTACCCATCGAATCTAATCTATGCTAATAAAAGAATTACGTATATCTTCATAGAAGGTTCGGGGTCACGTCTGACCATGTCCACCAGTGCTCTGAATGGTCAACACGAAACGGGCCTGGCCTCCCTCCAAAACAAGCGTCGGCTTATTCAAATCTACACATTAGAATTTAAGTGATCGTGTGGTCATTAAACGCTCCCTGCGACGGAAAAGAGGATCTTCAAAGTATCTGAAAAATAACGAGTTTTAATCTCCTTAAGAGTTATGACATGGGTTGACTTCTCTTCTCCCTCACTCACTGAGAGCTCTGCTACCTCCCATGCCACGGACTCGCATGATTAAACTTCTCGGCCAATCATATGGCTCTGTCCCGGGATTACCACGGTAACATCTGGAGACCTGCTAATGTTTCGCATATGTTTTTAATGTTAATGTGTCAACATGTTGTTTCATGGACTTTTAACTTCCTGATCTTCCTATCTCTCTTTCTCTCTCCTCTTTCTCTTTCAGTATCACTCTCTCTCTCTCTCTCTCATTCTCTCTCTCTCTTTCCCTCCCAGAAAGAGTTGTTTTTAATCCTCTGAGTGGACTATCATTAATGAGAGGACTTGTGATAAAACATCAAAACTGTCCAGCACTTAAGAAAACTAAAACCATCTGTCAGTGTTGGAGACTGAGCCTTGCTTAGAGTGCCAGCTCTGTAAGCATCGGCATTGAGCTCAAACATGCACACATACACACACACATACACTCTCTCACACACATGCACAGTGTAAATGGGTACCAACATATTTATATTCTTAGTTTATTGTTAATCCAAAAGTTTATAGAAAAAGCCTTGTAAAGGGGGCAAACTGGGTCACTGGAAGAGAGCAGAGGGTTGCAGAGGGCAACAGAG
>CAEFZP010001526.1:15000-54414 GCA_903064625.1 Mallotus villosus
CCCTCCCTCCCCGGCCGCGGTGGGGTGAGGGCTGGGGGTTGAGGGGGGCGGCCTTGTGAGCCTCTCAACCCTGCCCAGCGCCTAACTGTCTGACTGCGTCTAATTGATTTCGTTCAGCGCTTCATTAGCTATTCCACTTAGAATAACTGCCAGAAGTTTGCTTGTGTTCCGGGGTCATTACATGTCGAGTGGTCCTTTAATTATGATCCGGAATAGGTTCAGTGAGTAAGCAAAGCTTATAATCTCTATGCTGTCCCTGATAGCTCGGTTATTATCCGGCTGCTTTTTAAATGAACACCATAGTTCCCATTTTCTTTGCATGTGGAAGCTCAATATATTTATAGGCCTATAGGCTACATTTACAAACAGTAAGGCAATACAAGTTTGATATAGGTTTCTGAATAAAGTTTTCTGAGGGCTAATGTCCACATGGTCCTGAACACCTTATTGGTTCAGAAGTACATAAACTAGCAATTGTCCTATTTTGTTTTTTTTATTTTACAACATAATTTTCAAGATAATGTATTCTTTTTTTTACAGACGCCACACTGACTGACTGTTGTGAAGCTCTGAGCACCATCTCCCAAAGACACGAGGAAGAGGTGTGTGTATATGGCTGTCAACATTCGACTATATTGGTTTGTAATAACCTATTGCCGACAAACAAAATGGGCCTATATATTTTGTTTTCATTAATGATGAAACAAAAGCACGTTGTACACTGTAGGCCTATAGAGCATAACCTAGTTAGTCTAGTTATTGTCATTTATTTGTTGTGATTATTAATTGTTCTCTTGGTATTTTCCAGTTTGATTTACAGTATTTAATCTGTACAGAGATGGTCTTTCTTCATAGAATATATTTGTTATTATTGCTTCATATCTGCCACAAACATTGGCTTAATGTTTGTTTAGTTTTTCCGAATATATTTATTTATGTATTGCATCCTGATAATTCATCATTTGATTTTTAAATCTCATTTATTCAGTCCTATTAATGACTGGATAATTATCATGATTATCTCCTGGGAAATGACGGTAGCGTTTTGGTGTCCAATGTAATCCCAATAGCCCAATAGCCACAGGCTGGATGAGAGTCAGACTCCCTGCTCCGCGCAGGTGAACCTGCAGACCGTCATGCTTTACGTCCAAGTTCTTCCAATGTGTTACCCTAAATAGTTTAGAAACTTTACACAGTATAACCATTTAGCTACACACAACTCGAAAACTTTTTTACGCAACATCTAGACCTAGTCTCTTAACAGAGGCTTTGACGCAGTATAAGCATAATCTCATCATAGAATTGTGCATCCACAAGGATTCGTTTTACAGCCCGGCGATTCACTAGACCGTGTGACGTCAGACAAGTCCCCCCAACCCACCACTATAAAGCACCTCTTGTCTCCCGTTAATCACACAATCAAGACTGATGGGAAAAGTAAATGTAAACCGTATTAATAATATTTTACCTCAATTTAGTTAAGATGTAGGCCTATCTTAATTTTATTGCACGGTAATTCTTCACAGATGAAGAAGCATTGTAATTTTGAGATAGAAGTATTAAATAAGGATGATAATCCGCAGCATAGGGCCCAGTGGCCGCGCGACGTCCTTTTGCCTACATCTGCCTTTAAATCCCCAGCACCGTGATCACTGTCAGTGTAACATGTAGGCAAGCTTACAGAAGCAGCAATACAATAAAGTTAAAGACTTTCCCATGCTTTTCTCCTCGACGTTTCAACTAAGATTGGTCTATAATCTCCCGTTCTGATGATGATATATTTTAATATGATAATGACACACCCGGGGCGGGTTACGTTTGTAGACTGATTTGATGTTAAATGTCTCAGGCTCACTTAGTCTTGTAGCTCTTAATTTATATCTGTTTTTTCTATTGACCCTCAAAGGTCACACAAGCAATTCTTTTTTAAACGCATGATTAATTTCACAGTAGGGCGACCGCTCACAAAGATGACGTCTAATGCATTATGGAGACGTGGAATTTTGAATGTGTGCCCTCGTATTGTCTAACCTTACATCTAAGGTATTGTGTTAGCCCGCCTGTCTGTTCTCCCTCCATCTGAACCTGCACCAGATGAGTTTGCATAGCCTAATACTATTATAAAATAGTTATTTTATAGGCCACAGAAACGGTCAGTGCACCCACATTTTTTCATAACATGCCGTCTATATCATTTTAATTAATCAAATGAGAAGTGTAGACCTATCTTATTCAATTTGAATTAATGTTGCAACGTTGCAATGTTTAAGGACCAAACAGACACGTAAATTCGAATGTTTCGAGAACAGTATAGGCCTACTAAATACATTTTGATCGTTCGTTATTTCCGGGACTCTTGTGATATTCTGCATTTCCATTGCAGTTTGTTATTGTCCTCTTTGAAAGCAGAATGATAGCGAGCGCCTTTCCATATACATCTATAGTGTTCTTATGCCATTGCCACTGCGGAGCCGCGAGACAAAAGCGCGAGCAGTGACATCTAAATTGGTTTAAAGACAAGCAGATGGGGCTCGAGCTCACTGCTGTCACAAGCCGCTCAGGTTTTGTCCAAAAGGGACCCTTTTATATTTATTGACGTAATTACAGGGAGAAATATTATAAATACAATATAATCCTTAAAACGATAAAAAAAATACAAATAAATGAAAATGGCAGACTGTTGTTTTAACGTTGTAGTGTCACCCAAATAAAAATACGGAGTTTTGGTTGAACAAACTATAGATAAAAAATGTAATTTTTGTTGTTCTGAAATTTGAACATATAGGCCTATGAAACCCATAATATAAACATTGACAAACCCTTCATTGATCAATTCACGGCCATGTCTAAAAAGCCTGCTCTGGATTCAATTAATTTCAATACAATTTTTTCCCCTTTTCAATGCAATAAAGTTATATGCCATAACCCGGGTGCAGCTTACGTCAATACGGGACGGTTACGGTAATTGACGAGTCGTTCTGTCTGCAAACCTGTCATCCGTTTCAGATGATCCGTTTAACACCTCCGTTTTCGATCCCAGCTGATGGGGAACATATGCTGCCCCGGTAATGATGAAGAAATAGCGGCCCGTTATTGCCTCTCGCTGCAGGAGACACCGCAGATCGAATTTGGGACTGAGAGCGTTTAATACTCAATTGTTTTCATTCAGTAGAACGACTATATGCAAATATTCACGGTACAGCTTGGCCTAAGGACTGACAACATGATCATGATAATGTGATTGTCATTGTTCTAACGACATTTGGTATCGTTTGGTAACAATTTCCACCACAATTCCTACCTGCCTTGACGTTATACGGACTGTGTCAACGTTTATTTGGCAGGGATCCTTAAAAAATAAGTTCAGGTTCGACTAATGACAGTTTTATTGTCACTAATAGGCCTACATAGACAATTTATTTCTCAGATGTTGGAATATAGCCCTTATTTGTAAACTGAGAAAAAGTGAGACAAAGCTTTCAACTCAATTCAGATTTACACCTGTTATTTAAATTGTTTATGACAATCTTATAACTGATGATAGCCTATTCTTTAAATATTTTAGGTAAACTATAGGCTGATGTGGGCCAAACTATTCTTTATATTTCAATAAATATCAGAAGCTATATTGGTATGTCAGATTTTGATTTGTATTCGAGTTGTTCGTAAATCAAGCTCACATCCATGCGGCGTGTGTTTGTGTGTGTTTCTATCTGTACACCCCTGCCGTAGCCCCGGGCCAGGCTCGTGCGCTAGTCTCTCTTCAGAGTGTTGAGTGGCAGTTAGTGAGACGTCATTGGCTGCTCGCGGAAAGTCTTCTGAGCTGTGGCACGAGAAGAGGGGCAGAGCTACGCCAATCAAGTCCCGTCCGACACCGGCGGCAAAGCACGCGGCACGTCTTTTAAAGGGACTAAAGCCGGCGAGCGCTACGCAGTTACTCACAACTCACCAACCGTTAACTTCCTCGGACTGAACTTCGCGGAGTGTCGCCTTCTGAATCAAAATTCGTAGTAATTAATGCAAAATATAGGCTCTTGTAGTTAAGGTGTTTTGGGCTTAATTGATTTTTCTGCGAGTACAGGGATGTGTTTTATTATTTTTTAACATTGGGATTTCTCTTAATCTTTACAAGGTAAGAAGCTATATTCTGTAAACTCTTATTTGTTACAAATTAATACAATCAGGTAATAAATCCTAAAGTTATAAAACAAAATAAGAATGATAAAAGTCACATTTAGTCTATAGGCTACCTCCTTTAGTTCTTTTATAGCAAATATCAGTTGTCACTGATATGGCCATTAGGCCCTATATTGTTGATGGCAGGCTATACAAAAAATAGTACAACTATGTTTATCTGTAACTATGTATGATTATACTAATGTTGTATATAGCTATAGGTATTCGCATAGGCTATATTAATAGTATATAGCTTTCGTGTTGTTGCAGAGAAGGCTTAGTATTTCTGAAAGACAAGGCTTTTTGGTACAGTGTAGTTTCACATTTTAACGTGTCTCGCTTCGTCTCAATATGTAAAATAATTTGCCGGTGTTAGTCGTGCAAATTGTTCACCTCTCCACCATCAGGTTAACTTCACTTTCGGAATTCTCTTATAAACTTGCCTTTCTGAAGCTGTCAAACCACAAACTGATGTTGCTCCATAACTGTTTTAGGTTACCTGAATGACAAAGATACGGCTACGGTAGAGGATCTAAAAGGCCTCTGATTATCCAACATGCCATGCTTAATAACCTTTGAACGCGGTGCGACAAAATAGTGCGACAATATAGGCTAATCAGATGACAAAACAATATCTTAGAAGGTAAATGCATTGACCATATTGTAAATGTAATCGCAAACAAACTCTGAGCCGACGATCAGTTGATGAATATTAGACCAGTATGTCCGCGCCTCTTTCCACATTTAAAACGTTTGCCCTATAGTTCTCTTTTAGATCCAGCCTCGTCAGTAAAAAGATGCACGTCCTCCACAATAATGTGTTAAATAAGACAAATAACATTAAATTCTAGTCAATACGAATATGATGTTTCCGAATTATAAACAGAGAAATACAACAATGTAAATCCCAAAAAATATCTTATGACAGCCTTTAAATATTCCTGTTTTTGTACAGTTGTTTGAATTTTTGTCAAAAGAGTCTTTCTCTGTCCATGTTGCCAACGGTTCAGCTGGTAAAGGTTTGGAATTCTGTGTGCTTAATACTTTGCTTTGTCGTTTGCCAGCAGGAAGTCACTGAGAGTTTCCTGTCTGCAGTGGACCCCACTGGCATGGACACACCCCTCCTACCCAGACCCAACAACATCACCATGACGACCCCACCCAGCTCCTTCCAGCCAGAGCCCCTGACCCCCCCTAGACCTCCCCACGGGGCCCCCTCCCCTTCCTCCTCCTCCCTGAAGCCCAACCAGGTGGGTCAGGTGGTGCTGTATGGGGTGCCCTATCGTCTCCCTGGTAATAGACCACCAGGAGCGCCTGTGCCTGGCTCAGATCTCCAACACGCTCCTGAAAAACTACAGCTACAACGAAATACACAACCGCCGCGTCGCGCTGGGCATCACGTGCGTGCAGTGCACCCCGGTCCAGCTGGAGATCCTGCGGCGTGCGGGCGCCATGCCCATCTCCTCGCGACGCTGCGGCATGATCACCAAGCGCGAGGCCGAGCGCCTGTGCAAGTCCTTCCTGGGGGAGAACTCGCCCCCCAAGCTGCCCGATAACTTTGCCTTCGACGTGTCTCACGAGTGCGCTTGGGGTTGCCGCGGTAACTTCATCCCGGCGCGCTACAACAGCTCGCGGGCCAAGTGCATCAAGTGCTCGTACTGTAACATGTACTTCTCGCCCAACAAGTTCATCTTCCACTCCCACCGCACGCCCGAGGCCAAGTACACGCAGCCCGACGCCGCCAACTTCAACTCCTGGCGCCGCCACCTCAAACTGTCCGACAAGACCCCGCCCGACCACCTGGCGTTCGCGTGGGAGGACGTGAAGGCCATGTTTAACGGGGGCAGCCGAAAGCGTGCCCTGCCCTCCTCCCACTGCCCCCCCATGGGACAGATGAAGGGCATGGGCTCCGTCCTGCCCCACATGATGTCATCCCCGGAGCTGGGGGGCCAGAAGAGGGGCCGCTTTGAGGAGGACGAGGACCTGGATGTGAACAGCCTCTCTCCCAGGAAGGCCCCACGCAGCTACCCCCTCATCCCCGTGCCCTAGTAAGAGCTTTGGCATGCTGCACAAGTTCCCCCCCCACCTCTCTGTTCCCCAACCCTTACTCCTTCCCCACCTTCGGCCTCTGCCCCCAGAAGAAGGATGACAGCGACGCTCCTAACAGCCAGAAACCCGCCGGTCTGTCTGGGCTGCTGTGGCCGGGGCGTAAGGACACCTTCTACCCCCCCTTCTGCATGTTCTGGCCCCCCAGAGCCACCGGTGGCATCCCAGTGCCCACCTACCTGCAGCACCAGCCCAGCGCCCTCTCTTCCCTGGCAGAGAGCCCTTCCCTCAGGCAAGCCTTCCTGGACCTGTCGGAGCACACTGAGCCCGGGGCAGGAGTGGGCGCGGGCATGGGCAACAACCCCAGGTCAGGCCTGTTTGAACCGGAGTGTCCGACGGTGACCCCTGACCTTCGACCTGTGACTTCAGAGGGCTGGCTGAAGCTGCTCGACCACGCCCCTTCCCTCCAGGCTAGGAAAAGCAGCTACCACTCCGCCTTCCGGCCTGTCGTCAAGGACGCGGAGAGCATCGCCAAGCTCCACGGCAACGCGATGGAAGAGTTCGGATCGGACCGCCACCTGTCTCCCACCAGCAGCTGCAGCTACGGCAGCGAGAGTGGGGGAGAGGGGGAGGGTAGACGGGCCGGAGAGCGAGGAGGAGGGGGAGGTGGACGTGGAGACCAAGCAGGACGAGGAGGACAGCTTCAGCAGCAGTCTACACCTCAGAGGATTGGGCAAGGGGGGGGAGGAGAGAGGGAGGGACAGCGGAGACTACCCCGGCACCACCCCCAGCCCCCAGCCAGGACCCCCCCCAGTCTGCCGGCCTCTCCCCCCGCCAGCCTGGCCGTCCCCAGTCCCAGCTCCAGCCCTCCACACCCTCCACTGGAGGAGGCCACCTACAAAAACGTAAATATTCCCTCAAGGCACTTTAGCTAATTATTATTTAAATGGATGCGCTGGCAGGCCTGATCTGATCTGCATAACCAGATTGATAGCAGCAGCTCCCTGTAGAAATGAGATATTCACAGTGTTGTGATCCCTGCTAATGGCCCCAGTCATGTATTGTTTAATAGCGACATTCTATTTGTTCTCTCTTTGTCATGCCTGCCTGTTAGCCTGCTTAATCTTTAACCTGTCGAGTCCACATTAGCCCTGGCTGCCAGGGGGAAAGAGAGAGAGGGAGAGAGATGCAGAGAGAGAGATATAGAGCCATAGAAAGATAGAGAGCGAGAGAAAGATAGAGAGCGAGAGAAAGATAGAGGGAAAGAGAAATAAAAGGGCTGAGGGGTTGTACCCTGGGTTAATGAGGAGCTAGCAAAAAGTTCAGGACCATTAGTAACTGTGCACACACACACACACACGCTACGCTAGTATTATCCAGTTCCAGAACCCTAGACAACTCGATTTTTCACATCCTTTTCAATGTTGAGCTGTGCTGTACGTGGAATAACCAACCCTCTTTTGGTCCTCTGCTCCTCTTTCAGCTCCACAAAAACAGAGAGGAAGGACTGCCTGCCTACGCCACCAAAGACAACGCCAGCCACGCTGGTGAGTTTCCTAACAGCTAAAACCTGTGTTACCTTCTAGTGTTTATTTTCTACTAGTACATGTGTTTTTCCTACACGTAAGTGCATGTTTCTTAGTAGTGAGTGTGTGTTGGTCATCTGGCGGTAATGTTGGCTTGACGTCCCATTGCTTCTCCTCGCCGATTCTCCTCTCAGAGAGGCAATGTTCTCTGTAGTTCCACAGTTACCCCCCTTCACGACTCCAGATGAGGTAGAGTAATGGTGCCTGCTCTGTTTGTCCCTCTCCTCCCTCCCTCCGTCTGTCTGTCTTCTAGATGACAACAAAGAACAGAGCAACTTCTTTCCTGTCAGAGAGTGAGGCCTCAGGACCGGAGTATTGGAGGGAGACTCCAGGTAAACACGCACACACACACACACACACACACACACACACACACACACACACCACACACACACACACACCACACACAGGGTGTAGGTTTGGTTGGAACAATATCATTATTTTGGGGGGAGTTGTTTCCACAGTATCTTGACTTTGGTACAGACATTTCCCTACTGTCTGCCCCTAAACTTATGCCTATCCACACACACACACACACACACACACAAAAACAAAGTTGGAGTTAAAAAGCCACTTCACCGAGCCTTACATCTTCCTCTGAAGGGACTGGTAGTCAGCTGTCCCAGACCGGCAGTTTAGGGATTAATATAACTGCACAAACAGATGAAACACGAGATAACGCAGGCTACCTCAAAAATGGAGCAGCGCCTCATAATGTTCAGGAAGTATTCTAGTGGGAGCCATCACAGTTCAACAGACTATCGTCTCCACGGAGACGAGGTGGCAGCCTCCATCCTCACATTATCGCAGGGATATAATTGCCTTTTTCTCTGCCAAGCCCTCCATCCCCGAGATCAGAGCTTCTCTATCTGTCAGGGAGACATTCCCAGTGTTTTATGACATCTATGCCAACATTTATATTATCTATCCCATAATGATCTCCTCACATAATGTATAATGTATTTC
This sequence comes from Mallotus villosus, assembly GCA_903064625.1. Lineage (NCBI taxonomy): Eukaryota > Metazoa > Chordata > Actinopteri > Osmeriformes > Salangidae > Mallotus > Mallotus villosus. The sequence continues at coordinate 23,775 of CAEFZP010001526.1, forward strand.
AAAAAATTACACGAAACAAATTAAATGAAACCACCTTTGCCTGATTGCGCCATGTCTCCCAGGGCTGCAAGCGGACGTGATTAGGAGCTCTGATTCCACCGCGGCCGAGGCGCCGCCTTAAAGAGACTTCTGTTTCTTGGGAGAAAAATAATCTAATTTTCCATTTATGTAATGCAAACTGCCTTGGCTTTGACTATTCACGGTTAATTGACTGTCAAACGAGGTTGTTATCCTCAGGCACTGTCTGCAAATGTGCTTGTCAAATGAGACAGAGAGAGTGGAGCAGCGGGCTGAATGGGACCAGCACTGGGAGGCTTAAGGAGGGAGGACGGGAGAGAGGGAGAGGCGGGAGAGAGAGAGAGAGGCGAAAGAGGAAGGAAGATTATACACACACAAAATGGACCAGATCGCTTCATTTAAGGCATTCGATTTGCCTCATTGTCACAGCTCATACTTTGGTGCACACGCACACACACACGTGCTTCCAAACACACACACACGGGCTTCCAAACACACACACGCGTGCTTCCAAACACACACACGGGCTCGCACACAGACACGTACATTTTCCAGGTTTGTAAATTCATGGGAGAAGGCTTGGCGTGATGAGAAAACGGTGGATATTAGGGAGGCAGTGGGGTGTTGGAGGGAATATGATTAGTGTGGTTTAGAAGGCCCAGGGCACGGACGCACAATCAGGCCTAACGGCAGCCTATAGACTTCAGGCAGCACTCATACAAATCTGTATGATGATGAGAATACTGTTTGGTATGGATGTTGGCTACTAAATCCTCTGTACGGCCCACGATTTGTTGGCCAGGGTTTTGTGTTGTCTAAAATTCAGGTTTTACATATTGACTGGTGAAAATTACAGTTTTCAATTCCAATCAAAAAGACAATTGTTATTGCTGAATCTAATGCAATAACTACAAGTGTGTAAAGTTAATCCTTGATTAATTCCTGTGTGAGAAAACAAGATTTGTAGTAGTCTGGAAACATGTACTGAGACTGACATCTAGAGGACGAGGGGAGTACTTCAGGCCCCCTGTGACTCACTGTTTAAAAAGCAGTGCTTTTAAAAATGGTTTTGAGCTTCACCTAGTCCTAGATGATTCTAACAATCGTTTCGTATAGCTTATCATAGTAAAACTTTATCGTAATCAAAACGCCTTGTGTATTTTATGTTAGGTGACCAAACGCAAGAAACACCATCCCCTGTGTCACTGAAGAAGGATGTCGAGAACATGGAGAAAGGTGCAAACAGTCAATTATTATTATTAAAATTCTTGTGTTCTAACGATATTGGGTCTTGATGTGTGTTCTTGTGGATCTACTGTTACTAATGTTCTAATGTTGTCTATCTGTTCCACAGAGGAGCTGCAGAAGGTTCTGCTGGAGCAGATAGACCTGAGGAGACGACTAGAACAGGAATTCCACGCTCTGAAAGGCAGCTCACCCTTCCCTGTGTTCCGTAAGTCTTCTCTCTTCTCCACTTCCCTCCTCCTCTCGCTTCCTCCTCACCAGTCCTCATCCTCGACTACTTTCTCCTCATTTACCATTGACTCCTCTGTTTGTTCCTTTGGAATTTTTGAGTTTCATTACAATCAATGATCATTTTGAAACATGTTTCGATTGGGTTCTTTTCCAGATAACTTCCAGGACCAGATGAAGAGAGAGCTGGCCTACAGAGAGGAGATGGTGCAGCAACTACAAATGGTAAGATCCCTGCAGACATCCTCTAGATTACCTCACACCACACACACACACACACACACACACACACACCACACACACACACACCACTAATACAAACACCCACAAGCACACACACAGAGTATATGAAAGCAACTCATTTTTCTGTTTTGCCTCATTCTCAGATTCCCTATGCGAACATGATACGAAAAGAAAAAATAGGGACACATCTCAACAAAAGCTAAGTGGTGAGTATACAGTGTAGTATATTGTATGGCAGTGTTTATGTGGTGATATATATACAGGTGCAGGATAGAGGTGGACCAGGACTCTGAAGTGTTTGTGTTTCCCCCCCCAGGTCTCATCACTGAGTTTCTGTGAACCTGTGCAGTCTGGAAGAAAGAGACAGAAGGCACAGCACTTCCTCGAACCCTCTGACACAGTTCTGCTTCAAAGATCGGACACTTTTTTGTACTTCTACAACAAACGTGACCTCGTCTCCCCAGAGAGAGACCGACGGAGCCAGTGACGTACGGACCTGCCTACACCCCTACACCCCCCTGCTCTCCTCAGCTCCTTCTGGACCAAAAACGAGACAGTGTTAAAGACTAGACGGCTGTGTGTCTAAACATGAACTGTCCTAGACCCCCTCCACCCCCGTCCCCCCCCCGCCCTGGACCAACACAGACACACACCTCGGCTGTCTGATGTCTCTCCTACATGATAATGATGATAATGATGTTTCTGTACAGTGATGCCCCCACCCCCTCTCCTGTGTGTGGTGTGTGTGTGTGTGTGTGTGTGTGTGTGTGTGTGTGTGTGTGTGTGGTGTGTGTGTGTGTGTGTGTGTGTGTGTGGTGTGTGTGTGTGTGTGTGTGCGTGTGTGTGTGTATGTGCGCGTGTGTGCGTGTATTTGTCTCAGTCTGACTGAACCAGCCTCCTGGTTGTTGTCTCACAGTATGTACCGAATGTATATAAGAAAACGATGCGTTGAATTGATGTTTCAGAGCGTTGAAGCTCAAGCTCTTATGTCTCCCAGTTTAGAGGATGTAAATGGAGAAATTAACATGAAACACAAAATCAATAATGCTATTATTACAAAAAGGTTAATGCAAATGTATTGAAATATGTTCTTGTAGTTTCTCTACTATTTATGTGGATAAATAAAAAAGTCTATATAATATTTGAACGCATGTGCTTCATTACATAAAATAAAACGCAGTCAGGGAATAATGGACCTGAAACAGGCCCCAAAATTGTGTCATCTATGTTCTGAAAAAATAAACTAATAAAAATGCAATTCAACTCGGGGCGCACACAATTGTCGTCACCAGATGCTCCAGTTGTCAGAGCGTCTATAAAGTTGCCAGCATGGCGTTTACACTCTATGCTCTCATCCAAACGGCTATTCTCTGTGTCAATGCTGTTGCAGTGTTACATGAAGAAAGGTTCCTTAGCAAAAGTAAGCGAGTTTGTAAACGTGAGAAGTGTGTTAGTAAGGTGTTTTGTTGCATTTGCCATCAAAACCGTAGATATAGCTTGTAAAAGCTGACAGAGAATGCATCCTTGTTTACCGCTAGCTATAGAGATGTAGCTGGATATAGAGCCTTTCTGGGCTGTAAGGAAAACATAGATATTAGCTTTGTACAGTTATCCTGCAGATTTCCTTAAAATGCATTGAATGAAAAACTCGGAAACCCTGCGTTGCATGTAAGTTAGCAAGGTTTAAATGTGCCACGTCCTAGACACAGACAGTCTTGTTGTTAGACCTAACTGAGCCTTCTCTGTCTTTAGTTGGGTGGAGCGCGCAACATGGCACCGGAGGGTTTGGCGATGACCCAACGATAAACGCTCAACTTCTGGTCCTGATTCGTTCTGTCAAAACTGTTATGAGAGGTATGATAAATTTGTCAACGTCAAGGTTTTCACTTCTAACGGCAATATCATCTGCACAACAAAGCAGACTGGTTATTCTAAATGTTCTGTGTCTGATTTCAGTGCCGCTGATTTTAGTGAATTCAGTCTGCATCGTTCTTCTGCTGCTGTTCGGCTGATCCTTACAGCCATGGACTCGGACACCTTCCAAGAGCCGAAATCCAAGCCACTCTGACATAAACTGGCCCAGTTTTTCTGACAGAACTAACCGAGACTGAGGAGAAAACACTGATATTATAGCCGGACACACCGGTGTTTACACACCTCCGAGATAGGAGCATCACAATACTGATCACGATTATGCCAATGCAACATAAAGATTAGGCTACTCATAAAGCACTATAATGGGAAACTACACACCTTTTTTAAGCGTTTTGTATTTGTAGGATATTTAACTCTACATATTATAGTATTATGTGTAAATGAATGGGACAAGTATGCTCTGTTAAACTGGTCTGAATATTCTGATACCATCTCCCGCATGGAGTAGGCCAACATAACATCATGCTTGGGAAAGTGAAATGGTTATTAGTAGGTATAAGCATTGGCAACTAAATGTTTTAAATGTTTTATACTTGTTTGTATGCAATAAACTATTCTGAAAGGACCAACGCTTTAATTCACAATCCTTGCCACATCTCATGTTTGTCTGAAACAGTTCATAAATTGGACAATAATCTATAACAAGAACCTACTTAAATGTTCTGCCAATCTGCAGTACTGTACATGACAGAGTTTGGAAAGTGAAGTGTGTATTAAGCAGCATTGCTACTAAATGTTTTTATACGTGTTTATTGTTTGTCGGCCTATGTGCAGTAAACACGTCTGTGAGCAGAAAGGACCAGCGCTTTAATTCCTTCATGATCCACATCATATACAATGTTTGTCTGAAACAAACTTGTCTGTATTTATTTCAACCAGGGGATACGTGGCACAGACAAACTACCCCTTCTCATAATCTCCACTGGTGCCCGTATTAGAGGCAGTGTTTGTCAGTGGTCCTGGGAAAACGTTTTTATTAACGGTAGTTTGGAGCTAAATACACGAAGTAAGGGATATTTTGGACAGAATTAATACCATATGTTTATCGGTGGGATTAATGGTATAAAGCCGTTTTAGTTTAGATTAGCGTGACTTAATCTTAGCTCAAGATAGTGTGACTTTAAGTGATGATGGGGCATTAGGGAGACTTCACACGAGGAGAGAGATGGAAGGCCTTCCCTACAGTACAAGGGGCACTTCACACAACGGGGGCAGGAGCTTATTACAGTGGACAATAGTTTGGTAACAAGTGCTAATGATTTTCATTGAATAGGCTATTGTTGGCTAGGGGTTAGGAATGTATGAGTATAATATTTGTATCACAGCAAAACATCAGATAATAATATTTAGCAATAGCCTACTGTTATTTTGATGTAGAATTAGTGACTGAAAGAGGCTTTGGGTGTGGATTGGCAACGTGCGAAAGAGGTTTTTTAGCTTTGATAATACTTTCTGCCATATTAAATCGATTAATGCAAAAATACATGCAAATATGATCCATCTGTGAGTTGTTATTGAGATAGGCTACATATGTTTTTCTTTTAATGAATGATTATTCTGTAAACCGTCTTAAATGATTAATATATTGGACGAATGATGGGGAGTGTGCGTGGGTGCGTATGAAATCGTGTGCGTGTGTCACTCTCACTAAGTGACTGTAGTAGTCTACATATTTTCGCAAGTACATAGACTACGTAACCATTATTTAATTTACCATTCAAAGCTATTTCACAATTCACATTGGACGATAAGAAAACTAATAGGCATATCTACAGACAGCTTTCTCAGAAGACCCTTAACACAACAAACACCACGCCAGTTGAAGCCCCATAAGAGGTAGCTAGCAATACTGTAGCTCATTCAAATAGCCTACTTTTTCTCGGTTAGCAATTAGTCTAAATTGTCCTGGCACTTCTTGAATACTGCATGCATTAGTCGAAATATAGCTATTGTCTGTTATTTATCAGTTAGCTTGCTAGCACTGCCTGACACACTTTGCTGCAATTGATTTTGAAATGTTTCTAGCACTAGTACTGGCTCTTCCTAAATTCGGGGTTAGGTTTTACTAGTAGCCTAGGTCAGGAACGTCAGACCCTTAGTTCTAGACTATTACGTCTGGTTAACGTTGGTTCATCAAGCCTACGACTACAAACTAACTTCACATGTTCTGTCGGGGTTATGCTACAAGCTTATACGTTATACTTAAAGCTAGCATCAGCCGATGTTCTAGTTCAATGTGTTCATTGGCGATGTGTTAAGTACTTTTCTTTCATGTCCTGGCCGACTCTGATTCGGGGCTCCGATCAATCCAGACTGATACAATCTATGCCACATAACACTCCCAGTTGGCAACACTTTAACTAAAATCTCTCCAATAATGTCACGTACAGATCATGAACCAGATTTAGTGTTCAGTCGGTTGAATAAGGGTTCATAGTGCTGAGCTCAGACATTAATTGTCCCAGATTTAGGCCTATAACTACATGACAGAATCCAGCATTCATAAGTAAAAGAGCTCCGGGTATTGTAGCGTCACGCAGGGCATCGTACCAGAGATACCGCTCACCACAAATAATCCCCCTATTCCATCTCATGTGAATTATGATAAAGAAAGTGAATTATGATTATCAGAATAAAGTAGTATTTACTGTGTACTGTCAGCAGGCCTGAACCTGCTCTCAGAGCAATGAATAGCTGCCATTATCGGAGCATTCAGTGCCTATAGTAGTTAGTCTCTGTTGAATGTCTGTGGCTGGGGTTTTATATTCTAATTCTGACTGTAGGAAAGTGCTGCCATGGCGAGCAGACGGGCGTTAAAGGCGGTGCTAATTGACCTAAGCGGAACACTCCATGTAGAGGACTGTGCTGTCCCCGGGGCCCAGGAAGCCCTCCGCAGGTGACCTGGTCCTCTCCTGACCCATCCTGCCCCTAACTCCATCCTCCTGTTTTATTTTACCCTCACCATGGGCTAGTATACCCCAGGCCCCATCACTTAGCCTCTATCCTCCCCTACTACATATCCTAGCCCTGACTTCCTCTAACAGAGGCTGAGGCTGTCGCCTTCCTCTTCGTCTCTGCAGGTTACGTCAGTCCTCAGTGGCCGTGAAGTTCGTGACCAACACCACCAAGGAGTGTAGGCGGAGCCTCTTGGAGCGGCTGCAGCGGCTGAACTTTGACCTGGAGGAGCCGGAGATCTTCACCTCGCTGAGCGCGGCACGTCGCCTGCTGGAGCGGAGGAGAGAGCGCCCCCTGCTGCTCGTGGAGGACAGCGCTCTGGAGGACTTCTCAGGCGAGGGATAGGACTGGGGAGAGGAGGGCGGCAGTGTGTGTCTTAGTGGGCGTGCTAGGATACGATGTGATAACAGACATGGTGTATATTGTAGGTCTGGACACGTCCGAGCCCAACGCTGTGGTGATAGGACTAGCACCCGAACACTTCAACTACCAGACACTGAACAAGGCCTTCAGGTAACTCGAAACGATGTAGCTTACCTCACCTGATGGACTATCACAATGTTTCCTTTTTCCTCCCTCCCTCCATCTATCCACCTCTTGCTTACTCTCTCGTCTTCCCTCCCTCCCTCCTCTCATAGGCTGGTTCTGGAGGGCGCCTCCCTCATAGCCATTCACAAGGCCCGGTACTACCGCAGTCAGGACGGGCTGGCGCTGGGGCCCGGGCCCTTTGTGGCGGGGCTAGAGTACGCCACTGAGCGGCAGGCGGAGGTGGTGGGCAAACCCGAGCAGAGCTTCTTCCTGGAGGCTCTCCGAGAGCTGGGCTGCGGCCCTGAGGACGCCGTCATGATAGGAGACGTGAGTGGTCTGCAACACTGTGCCCGACCCTATAGAGGTCCAGTCACTGCACAGCTGGTCACTTCCTGTTTCTGCCTCTATAGGACGCACGGGACGATGTGGGCGGTGCCCAGAAGGCAGGCATGATGGGAATCCTAGTTAAAACTGGTGAGAGACTCTATATTCTGTGTGTTTGTGCCATGTCCTGTGACATGCACACTGTGTGACTATGAACTGTGTCTCCTCCTGCAGGTAAATACAGGGAGGGCGATGAGAAGAAGATCTCCCCTCCTCCATATCTGACCTGTGATGACTTTGTCCAGGCTGTAGACCACATCCTTCATCACCTGGTCTAGATGGCCAGCTCACTATCATCTGGTGTCATGTAAGCCTCTAACTTTCCCTCCCTTTCAACTGCTGTTCTTCCGTCCTGCTTCGAACAAGCTCACCTCTAGAATAGCCCTCCTCCATCCAGCTCACCTTCAACTCCAGAACCGCCCTCCCCAGAACCGGGTCAGTTCCTCCTTCCGGAACACTCCTTCTCCAGTCAGCTAACCTCCACTTCCAGGACACCCCATTGAGTTTTTCTGGGAGTTTTTCCTTGTCTTCCTTGAGGGTTTAGGTTGGTTGAGGGGCAGCTCTATGGGCGTATGTGAAGCCCTCTGTGACATGCTTGCGTGTAAAAAGGGCTATTCAAATACATTTTGATTTGATTTGACCCCTCCTCCGGCCAGTTGAACAGTGCGACATCTCATATAACCTGCCTCCCAGGGCAGCCAACCTGATGACTAGCTGCCAGCTTGTTCTGTTTTGTGTGTTTGTCATGAGAAATGCATGATGTCTCAAACTAGAATATAGAATCATGAACATTTTATTTTTGTGTTTTAATAAAATGACAAAACTGAGTGTTGCTCATTGTGTTTGGTTGAGCAGAGGAGGAGAACACCTTCAGTATAATTATAAATATATATACACAGAACATGAGTATATACAAGGGAGAACTCCCAGATGAACCAGGTTGGGATGCGTGTGTGTTCTGTACACGTGTGTGTATGTTCTGTACGCGCGTGTGTGTGTGTTCTGTACACGTGTGTGTGTGTTCTGTACGTGTGTTTTCAGACAGACTCGTACTCCGTCTCCCAGGCGCAGTACCTGTCAGTCAGGCTGCGGGCTGAGGGCTTGGAGTGAGTGATAACCTCCAGGAAGTCTTCCGTTGTCACGGTTTCCAACTCGATCACAGGCATGTCTGACTTTCCTGAGAGAACAGAGAACAGTCAGATAAGGCCCATCTGCTTGTCTGTCTCCCTTCCTGTCTGTCTCCCTGCTGTCTGTCTCCCTGCCTGTCTGTCTCCCTCCTGTCTGTCCCTGCCGTCTGTCGGTCTTACCCTCCTGGTGGGACTCCAGAGCATCAAAGATCTTGCGTACCGGCCTCATAGCTGCCTCTTTACACACCAGCCGAATGTCTGAACCCGAGTAGCCCTCTGTCTCCTGGAACGTAAACAGGAAGTATCCTTAAACACAGACAGGAAATACCACTGCTCAACTGGAAAGGAAACACATATGTCCTTCCAGGGATGGATCATTACATCCTCGTCTGGGATGTAGAAACAGACGGTCACTCATACCTGTGCCAGCGTCTCATAGGCCAGGGCCGTGCGTAGCTCCACCCCTCCTGTGCAGCTGACTGGCGGCAACCAATGAGAGATCATGGCCTGACGGGCTGGACAGGACGGGAAGACCAACCAGAATCCTCTTCTCTAACCGTCGCAGCATGGCATGATCTAGCTCCCTGAGAGAGAGAGAGAGAGAGAGAGAGAGAGAGAGAGAGAGAGAGAGAGGGAGGGAGAAGGACAGAGGAAAGGAAAGAGAAGTGGAGAGGTGAGAGAGAGAATAAGGGAGGAAGGTGGTAGAGAGGCGTGGGTTTCTCACCAGGGCAGGTTGGATGCAGCCAGAACAAACACCAGGTCATCAGAACGAGCCAGACCGTCCATCTGGACCAGCAGCTCTGTTTTCATCCTCCTACTGCCCTCATGCTCTCCTCTAGGAGACAGGACACAAGGATACAGGACACAAGGAGGAGGGAGACAGTAGGGAGGAGGGGAGAGGAATTAAGGAAGGGGGGGAGAGTAGGGAAGAATACTTTGGTCCATGTTCTATACCCCTCCAATCTCCCCCAGCCTCCACTCTGCATCCCCCCATATCACCTCCCTGTCTCACCCCTGTCCACTCCTCTGGCCCATAACTGACTCCAGCTCATCAAGGAAGATGGTGGAGGGGGCGTGGTACCGAGCCAGCTCAAACAGCACCTGCATGAGCACACCACAGTGTTTGTGTGAGTGTGTGTGTGTGTGTGTCCTAAACGTGGGCACAGTGCAGTCGGACGAGACCCTCACCCTGACCAGCTTCTCGGAGTCTCCTCTCCACTTGCTGACGATGCTGGAGGCGGAGATGTTGAAGAAGGTGGTGTTACACTCGGTCGCTACAGCCTTGGCCAGCAGAGTCTTCCCCGTACCTGAAGAGGAGGAGGGAGAGGAGAGAGACAGAGGTGAAGAATAGAAGAAGGAAAGGAGGTGAGGAGGAGGAAGAGGGTGGAGGGAGGAGAAGGAAGGGGAGTGTGTCTCACCTGGTGGACCGAAAAGCAGCAGACCTTTCCATGGGGACAGGATCCCTGTAAACAGCTGAGGATACTGAGGAGAGGCAGAAGGACAAAGGAGGAGACGAGGGGAGAGGAAAGGAGAGGAAAGGAAAGGAGGAGGAGAGGATTAAACAGTCACATCCTCGAAATCCTCAAATAGGGATGATCCATGTTCTAGAAGGTGGCGTTCCACCATGCATCCGTGTGTGTGTCAAGATGCGGCCCCATATTTGTCGTCATCACTGTGATGGAGGGTGTGTATTAGTTGGTGATTGGCTGGTATTCAAGTATGGATTAAGTGTCAGGTTAAGAAATGTCCCTGGCCTGGGCCTGGGTCCAGGGCGGTAGGTGAAATACCAGAGCAGGTGGAGGGGCGCTACCTTAATAGGGTAGACGACAGCCTCTTTGACTAATCGCTTGGCGGCCTCCAAGCCGATGATGTCATCCCAGTGCACGTTGGGATTGTTTAAATAGATGTCCTTCAGGAGGGCGGAGAGAGATGGAGACTTATTAGCACAGTGGGCAGGCAGGAAGGCAGACATTCACACACAAACACACACACACACACACACACTCATACAGCTTGAAGACACCATAGAGGACATTGATCGAACTACAGAGGTTCTCTGCTGCCCTCTAGTGGTAGAACTGCAGCTATGGAGCAGCACAAGTTGTGTTCTGCGGTCCAGTCACATGGGGATGGTCAGCAGCTTCCTCCTGTCTCACCCTACTGATGATGGCAGCCAGCTCCTTCATCTCACTGTTCATCCCACTGAGCGCACTGATGGGCTTCAGTAGACGCTCCTGAGGAGGAGGGAGACGGAGGGAGGAAGGGAGGGACAAAGAGATCGAAAGAGAGAGAGAGAGTTAGAGTGAGAACAATAAAGAATGGCTTGGGGGCGGGGGGGGGGCAGGGGTAGTTTTCCATGGTTACAGGGACAGATACCCTGGAGATGGGGTGGTTACCAAGGACACCGGGGTAGTTACCATGGGGTCTGGGGGGCAGGACAGGGGAGCCATGTCGGTCGCTGCTCCTTTAAGGGCGTCCTGAATCAGACCTCTGTAGTCGATCAGCTGAGCCTGAGACAGGACACACAGCACAGGGAACTTACCCACTGTCCCAGCCTCTCTGGACCTCTGTGTGTGTGAGAGGGTTTGTGTGTGTGTGTGTGTGTGTCAGCCACCTTCCGTGGCAGAGGCCCCTCCCCTGCTCCATTGCGGGGGATGGAGGAGACGTTGAGGCCGAAGTCGGAAGACTCTGGAGGAGAGTAGGGACCGTTCCCCTACACACACACACATACGACGCCAGGAGTCACACTCTCATCACATAGTTCCGTTGACTGGAGCTACAAGAACCATGGAGAACCCCCGCTGATCTAGAACATCTAGTTGTTTGGTTATTCAACGTCTTCATTTTTTAGAAGAGAAGTAGAACATACGCTAGAGGGTTTACCGGTCTCCTTGGCGACCATCTTCGACTCTGCCTTCTTAACTCCGGACTGGGGTCTTCTGGAGGAGCCTATCCTGGGGAGAGGTGGGACCACAGTACAGGGGGTTCTGACAGACGGAGAGAGACAGATTGAGAAGGAGTCAATGGTGGTGGGGTGGAGGGATGCAGGATGGGGTGGATGGATGTAGGATGGGGTGGGGGGTGGAGGGATGCAGGATGGGGTGGAGGGATGCAGGATGGGGTGGAGGGATGCAGGATGGGGTGGTGGGGTGGAGGGATGCAGGATGGGGTGGAGGGATGCAGGATGGGGTGGTGGGGTGGAGGGATGCAGGATGGGGTGGAGGGATGCAGGATGGGGTGGAGGGATGCAGGATGGGGTGGTGGGGTGGAGGGATGCAGGATGGGGGTGGTGGGGTGGAGGGATGCAGGATGGGGATGGAGGGATGCAGGATGGGGTGGTGGGGTGGAGGGATGCAGGATGGGGGTGGTGGGATGGAGGGATGTAGGAGGGGTGGTGGGGGGGAGGGATGCAGGATGGGGTGGTGGGGTGGAGGGATGCAGGATGGGGGTGGTGGGGTGGAGGGATGGGGGTGGTGGGGTGGAGGGATGCAGGATGGGGGTGGTGGGGTGGAGGGATGCAGGATGGGGGTGGTGGGGGGGGATGGGGGTGGTGGGGTGAGGGATGCAGGATGGGGGTGGGGTGGAGGGTGGGGGTGGGGGGTGGGAGATGCAGGATGGGGTGGTGGGGTGGAGGGATGCAGGTGAGTGGTGGGTGAGGGATGGATGGGGTGGAGGGATGCAGGATGGGGGTGGTGGGGTGGAGGGATGCAGGATGGGGTGGTGGGGTGGATGGATGCAGGATGGGGTGGAGGGGTGGAGGGATGCAGGATGGGGTGGAGGGGTGCAGGATGGGGTGGATGGATGCAGGATGGGGTGGTGGGGTGGAGGGATGTAGGATGGGGTGGAGGGATGCAGGATGGGGTGGTGGGGTGGAGGGATGCAGGATGGGGGTGGAGGAGTGTGATAACTCACCTCTTTTTGCCACAGCTTCTGGGCTGCCGGCTTTCAACTGCACAGAGGGAAAGAGCTGGGGTTAGAACACAGCGCTTACCACTATGCCTGTGTGTGTGTGTGTGTGTGTGTGTGTGTGTGTGTGTGTGTGACTCCACCTGGCTCAAGGACTTTCTTGGTGAGCTTAGGGTGCTTCTGGAACTTGATGTAGTAGTAGCTCTCATACTCCATGAGAACCGTCTCCAGGTCCACATTGTCACACACCTCAAACCTCCGCAGGCCCACGCTGGTCTCCTGATCCAGAGTACGGGCAGCATCCATGTACCTGACACACACACACACACACAAACAGTGATCATACCAATCTATTATACACACACACACATACACACAATTCCAGTAGATATAAATCGTGACCATCTTACCCCTGCTCTGTGAGATGGTGATAGATCAATATGAGTATATTTCTTCGCCTGGTCTCTGTTCTCAGCTCATCCTACAAAGACAAGTACTTTAATTAATGAAAGAAACCTCTCCACTAGATGGCGCCATATCTGTTCCAAACATTCCTCGGCTCTGCTGTGACATATCGCCTAGGTAACCGGTGAACGCTCATTGACTCCACACTCACTGCATCTAGTTAGCTATAGCTACAAAAAGTGTTAGCTAGCTAGCTTGCTAATGAGCTAATCGCAGTCGACATGCGTAATTTACATTACACGCAGGGCATTACCCTTTGCATTTTTTGCAACAGCTAAGCCATTCATAAAGCTTTATTAGTTCGCCGCTCTTGAAAGATAAGGTATAGCTCGCTAGTTTATTCCCCCAACTTACAGTTGCCATTATTGCACGCTCTATGTCGTTTGCAGCCGACACACGTTTAGACACAACAAAAACATTGTCGCTAATCTAGCTAGCACTTGACTATAAACGTCAATGAGTTCACTTCGTTTGATAACATCAAGCGAAAGGCGATGCTCCACTCACCGCCTCTCTAGCTTGATTTGCGGTTTTGATCGCTTGATATGAGAGCTCCATCGTGCTGTGTGAGGATTGCAGTATGCCTCTGCTGCGAGATCTACGGCAAAAGTAATTTAGACTAGCAGGGCTGCAGCACGCTAAGCTGCCAAACTCATCTCTGACTCACAAGATCCATTACAAGCTCGTCTGTTATGATTATAAACCATAACAATTCAATTTAGCTTGTGCGCATTCTATATACATTAAATAGGTACACTTTCATAAACAAACAAAAATACTTTATTCTTTAATTCACACATTATTAACAATTAGTGACGCCTAAAATAACACAAGGGCTACATTTCATACCTCAACACATGTATTGGTACGGTCTTTTTATTCGGTTCGGTATCAATTTACAATCAAGTAAAAAGTGAATTAGTGTTTACCACCTTCGTTTGACATAGGACTATGGTTCGTCAACGTGGACGGGACAAACAAACGATAACAGGACCCTATCAGACACTCCTAAACAGTGTCCAAAACTAACAACATCCAGGCCTTTCACTAAACAATGGACTGGAGCAGATAGGAGGGCAGGTTGGTTGACTGCATACAACACATTTCAGCATGTTTTCTTCCAGACAGGTGACTCCCATCTCATTCACGTATCCCTCCACAGTTCTGAGGGTGACGGAGTATTAAAACACATCCTCAGCATGGATCTGGCTCATGGAACATGTCCCAGAGGTGGTACCCCCCTGTCCCCCTCCGACCTCCCCGCCCTCAGAGAACCCCCGTCTCAGTGAGCAGGGTGCTGGCCTCCAGCAGGAGGCCCTTGGCGTACACCCGCACCGTGTAGAACATTGTGAGGAAGTCCTGGGTGCTAAAGAGAGTGTCAGCCAGGGCAAAGCCCAGCGTGGAGGGGATGAAGCCACGGCCATACTCCACCATCCAGGTGCCCCCGCTCCACTGCACTGACGTGGCCTCGCCAACGCTGTGGATGATCGTGTCACCTGGAGAGAGAGAGAGAGAGAGAGAGAGAGAGACATACTCAGTAAATAAAACAGTGTTGTTATCTGAAGAAAACTATCCACATTCATTTCAACAGTGTTGGGGAGGTCTTGTGTGACCGGAGGGGAGGAGTGTCTCCTAGCTGGTCAGTGGATCCTACCAGGGTAGTAGATCTCACTCTTGGTAGATCCCTCCTTCCACTGACGGAACGTTCCGGAGATGATGGTGTCTGAGATCTCTGCCCAGTAGCGCCCTGGGGAGGGAGAGGGCACACACACACAAACAGGTTGGTCTGGTTATGTGGTTCTGGGTATGTGGTTCTGGGGCCAAGAGAATGGCGGGCGGGCAGGGACGGTAGCAAAGTATTTCCTGTTTCCTGTCTCTACCTGAGTGTCCTCCAGTGTCTACAGCTGTGCCAAACAGCAGCACATACTCCGTCAGGGAGGCATGCAGCAGACACATGGAGCCCATCCATCCCCCAGCGTTCACAAACACCCACTGGAGGTCCTCGTCTGGCAGGATGTGACCCGGGTACTTCTTCCTCAGCTCCACAACCACCTTGGAGAAAGCCTGGTCGTGGTCCTGACCTGGAGGAGGGGGAAGAGAGAAACCGGTGGAGGCGGGGAGACATGCTTTCTTATCATTCAACTAGTTTACTACGGTATATGGCTAGTAAAGAATAGAGTCCTTCACTAGCTAGATAGTATGATAAGGATTTGCTATCCAGCTTGTGTCTGTTTCAGTGTTACAGGAATAGCTATGACATGTCACAACTGGGGCTTAGGCCTACATCCACAAACATACCCTTTTTTACTTACCTGCATACTGTTTGGCCAATTTGGCAACATCATCTTGAGTGAAAACGTACTGTTTTGTGTCCATCCAGTGCCGCAGGAATAACACTGTCAAAACCGACACTCCCGTCAGCACTATGAGTTTCAAAATGACATTGATCAAAGACATTGTTTGTAGTTATCTTGATCAGCCCCCACGCACTGACAAGCTAACATTAAGACAAGGAGAGACGACAGGTAAACACGCGCTGTAAACGGAGTAGGCGTGACACATATAACCTCAATTCCTTCCTGGTCCGACGGAGCATGTACAAAAGGGATGTAGCCAATCAGAGTGAGCGTTAATCCACACGTATCCAATCGGAATCGCGCAAAACTAAGCGACCCATATCGAAACATCGGGTACGCTTGATATGTCTACCGTGTGGATTGGGATGTATGTGGGACGTTCCGTATTCTGGTTTTAGTAGTCTCGTTTTCACTCGTATTGCTGACTAATCTAATTAATACAATTAGAGTATATATGTGAGCTATACATATTGCCAGCAGCTTTTAGCACAGTGTTTTGTACATCTCAAACACTATTGCGCGTACTAAATACGCCAAACTAGGTAGACTTCCAACTCTGGAAGTCTGGAACTCAGATCCATCGAACAGAACGATCACGCGCCTGCCAATCCATATAGCCTGACAGTTCGTCACTATGAACAGCAAAGGCGACAACTTCGACCCAAAAGGTACAGTAGGTACAATTATGAGTAGTTATGCATTAGTCTATATTATCATCGGTATTCACTCGTTGGTTAGCATGACCGAGAACCACAGTAGCCTACAGTGAACAGGACATAAGAACACTTTAAAAGCACACATTTTACATATTTTGCACAAGGAGTTCCACGTGATTTAGTTCCTGTTTGTCTGTGCGGATCCTTAAAGCAAATGGATAAGCAAGCCTCTCTTCTATGGCATGGCTGCATATTTGTAGATCAGTCATGATGCAAGTTACCAGTTGTGTTATTTAAAGTTTTGTGTTTGTTTTTTTCGGGTTTTTTTGTTTGACAAACGCCGCACAAGTAAATCAAGAAAACGGTACACAGGTCAGCAGTTAATGCAGTAGTTAGAGTGATGTGTATCTGTATGTATATTTATATTTATAATATGTGTGTGTCTGTCATCAGAACACCAGCACCTAAGGTACAACCCTCTGAAGGGCAGCTGGGTCCTAGTGTCCGCTCACCGTATGAAGCGTCCCTGGCAGGGGCAGGTGGAGAAGCCCCCCCAGGAGAACGTGCCCCGCCATGACCCCAGCAACCCCCTCTGCCCCCGCAGTATCCGTGCCAGTGGGCAGGTGAGAAGTGAGAAAAAAGGTCTCCTTCGTGGCAATCACTGTCATTTACTGTTCTCTAAAAACTTGGTGGCCATAGTTCGTCATGGCTGTTAGACATCTCTGTCATGACTACATGGCTGTTGTGTCTGTCGCAGGTGAACCCAGACTATGACAGCACCTTTGAGTTTGAAAATGACTTCCCTGCCCTGCAGCCTGATGCACCTGACCCAGGTGAGAGGATGGAAGGAGAGAGCGATAGAGATGGAAAGAGTTTAGTGTTGACACACCTTTATGAGTCCCTTTTGGGTTGGTTGGATATGACTCTATGGGACTCCATCCATAACACATCAACATGACCCAGAGAGCACAATACATCAATAACAAACACAAACTAAACCCAACACCAAAGACACATGAAGGAAACCACTGGCACTGCAGACACGCTCAGACACCCCCTCCCCGTCTCTCCAGGACTACCCCAGTTCCACTGGATGGGTCCCTCGTCCCCCAGTGGAAGGAGCGATCTACCAAGAGGGAGAGAGAGAGAGAGCGTGGTTGGGGTGATGACGACGACCGTCACAGAG
Source organism: Mallotus villosus (assembly GCA_903064625.1). Lineage (NCBI taxonomy): Eukaryota > Metazoa > Chordata > Actinopteri > Osmeriformes > Salangidae > Mallotus > Mallotus villosus. The sequence goes on from CAEFZP010001526.1 coordinate 41,008, forward strand.
ACAGCTACTTTAGCAATATTTACAAGTGTGCAATAAGAATTCTCCCCATCTCTCACGCGGACTTTTTCTCTCTTTCTCCACTCTCTCTCTCTCTTTCTCCACTCTCTTGCTATCTCTATTTCCCTCTCTCTCTCTCTCTCTCTCTCTCTCTCTCTCTCTCTCTCTCTCTCTCTCTCTCTCGCTCTCAGGTCCGATCCAGCATCCTCTGTTCCAGTCCAGGGCAGCTAGAGGAGTCTGGTGAGAACAATCAGGAGGATCTGCTTCACTGTAACACCCTTACATTATCACCCATGTAGTGCCACACTATAGCCACCAGAGGACACTGTGGGCAAGGACATGAACGTTTCCTGTCAGAAGCTCTGCTGCACAGACATTTCCTCAATGGGTGACATACACATGCACCAGTCCATGGGGGTGTGCCACACATTTGACAGGGCCGTACTTGAGGGTTGTGGCGTTTTGGAGTTGATCACACGTTCAACAAACTATTCAGCATTCAAGCATCCCTCCCCTATTGCATCCCTTTGTTGTCATGTTGGTTTACAGTTTCACGTTATCGACGCTGTTCGTCGTCTGTGGTGTTTGTATAAAGAAGGGTTATTGTATAGTCTTGTTGTATAACTCTAATAATTTTTTACAAGAAAAGGATGTGTAACACTGCAAACTGGTTTGCCAGGATCCATGTTTAGACAGCCAATCAGCCAGCCTATTTCACAGTGTGTGTGTGTGTGTGTGTGTGTGTGTGTGTTTACACAGCAAGGTGATGTGTTTCCATCCCTGGTCTGATGTTACTCTGCCACTCATGCAGCAGTCAGAGATTGTTCAGGTGATTGACAAGTGGGTGGAACTGGTGAAGGATCTGGGCTCCACCTACCCCTGGGTTCAGGTATGGGATTGGACGTCACGTTTGTCTTGTCGATCATGACCACTTCCAGCTGCACGCCAGTGATACAAGTATTTGGCTCTTAATGTGTTTTAGATATTTGAAAATAAAGGTGCCATGATGGGTTGTTCCAACCCCCACCCCCACTGTCAGGTAAGATACACACACACACTCACACTCACACTCACACTCACACACTCACACTCACACTCACACTCACACACACACACACACATGCACACACACACACACATGCACACAGGTCACTGGCTCTGTTCCACTTAGCCCCATCCTGCCAACCAGTAACAGCTCTGCTCTATGAGGTGTGTCGCCCTGCTCAGAAGAATCTTCACTCCATTTATACTTCCCTCTTCCCTGGCTGTCTCTGCAGCCCTGCCTCCCCCCTCCCTCCCTCCCTCCCCCCCCTCCCTCCCCCCCCTCCCTCTGTGTCATCACTGATGGTCTGGTAGACATTTTTTAAAAGGTCATAACTTTCATACTTTTGTGTTTGACCAAGTCTGCAGACGCCAATTAAAGAGTAAAGAGGGATACCCTCCTTTCTTCTCTTCTTCTCTCTCTTCTTATCTCCACACCTCTCTCTCTCTCTCTCTCTCTCTCTCTGACATTCTCAGAGAAGATAAGGGGTAGGAAGAGTTGGATCTGACTTTCTCGTCGCTCTAGCTGACTCTTCCACCAGATTAAAAAGTTTAGTGATTCTCAGTGATGTGCTGCTTTGGAATGTGAAGCTACCAGCAGGGGGCAGTAGGCGACTTCACCCAAGCCTCCCTATCTATCCTTCCATCTCCATCTCCACCGCTTTGGTTCCATACTCTCATGATAAGACGTCTATGTCCGTATTTAAAGTTCTCAATTATTTGTGTGTCCTCCTGGTTTAATGATGGAGGTTCGGCTTGGCCTGGGTTGACCTGGGGTTTGAATCGCATATAGGACTAATGAAGTTAGATGTGCGTGCCAGCACCCAGTCTCCACTGGTGGATTGATTCGGAGAAGAGCTGCTTATCAATACCCCCCCCGCAGGCTGGTAGGGGAGGTTCAAAGTGAGGAGTTGGGTGATCTAACGGAGCAAATATTAGCAGCAGACGTTTTAGTCTACCCTCTTCTCATCCTCCTCTTCCTATCATCTATCTTGCCCTAACTCTTGACTGGTCTGAGCTTCCCTGTCTCCTTGTCTACAGAGACTCTGCTGCCCTGTCTCCTGGTCTACAGAGACTGTGCTGCCCTGTCTCCTGGTCTACAGAGACTGTGCTGCCCTGTCTCCTGGTGTACAGAGACTGTGCTGCCCTGTCTCCTGGTCTATAGAGACTGTGCTGCCCTGTCTCCTGGTCTACAGAGACTGTGCTGCCCTGTCTCCTGGTCTACAGAGACTGTGCTGCCCTGTCTCCTGGTCTACAGAGACTGTGCTGCCCTGTCTCCTGGTGTACAGAGACTGTGCTGCCCTGTCTCCTGGTTTTACATAGACTGTGCTGCCCTGTCTCCTGGTCTACAGAGACTGTGCTGCCCTGTCTCCTGGTCTACAGAGACTGTGCTGCCCTGTCTCCTGGTCTATAGAGACTGTGCTGCCCTGTCTCCTGGTCTACAGAGACTGTGCTGCCCTGTCTCCTGGTCTACAGAGACTGTGCTGCCCTGTCTCCTGGTCTATAAAGACTACAGTGCCCTCTCTCCCGCTTTGTCGAGAGACTCTGTGGTGCCCTCTCTCTAGCTTGCTGCAGTCCCGCTCTGATTAATATTCCACCTCCCAAAATGGAAACGGTCCTTAAGGGCCCTCTCCGACATTGTTTCCCTGGCAACGGTGTCTCGGAGCATGTTTGGATAATAAGTACAAGACCACATGATCTTCCGCTAGTCCCTAGACTTGCTCAGCCAGGTCACAGCAGACCCACGTCTGGTTAGAACAGGGCACCACAGAGGACACAAGTAACACTGTATGTAGTCATACTATGTGCTATGACAGTATCGGTACTCTAATATTAGACAGTATCAGTACTACAGTATTAGAGAGTTTCAGCACTGCAGCGTTATATCGTATCAGTACTGCAGCATTAGACAGGAGCAGTATTAAAAAGGATCGATATGAGACGGCGGGTCAGGTACAGACTGAATGAGTATTGCACAGTATCGGTATGTCTGTGGGAGCGGGGTCAGTGATAGATGACAGGCTCAGTGGGAACTCAGTTCCTAGGCTGGGCTACTGAATCCTTGTGCGATGCCTGTGTGTGTGTCTGTGTGTGTGTGTGTGTCTGTGTGTGTAGGGGAGGGGACCTTTTGAGAGTAGCTCATAAACAGAGAACGAGGGCCAAAATGGCAAACTGTTCCAGGACTGAGCGTCGCTCCTGAGCAGGGCTGAGGGGAGTCGGGGGGGAGTCGGGGGGGAGTCGGGGGGGAGTCAGGGGGGAGTCAGGGGGGAGCCGCTGACACGCAGCCTGGAGAGGACAGGGAGGTTTCACGGCATAACTGAGCGAGAGTGCTCACAAAAGAGTTGAAACAGAATTGAAAGACGGGTCGTAAAGAATGGATGAAGGAATTGGGTTATGTGCCTGAAGGGACAGGACATGGAGAAGGAGCGATATCCCGAAAGATTCTCTCTGTCGCGCTCCTCGCCGTGTCTGTTTCTCTGTTGCTCTCTGTCTGTCTGCCTGTCTGTCTGTCTTTTCCCTCTCCTTCTCGACTGCTGTCTGTCTGTCTGTTTCTCTCTGTGTCTCTCTCTCCCTGCGCATCTCTTCTGGACCTTGTTCTCATTTGTCAGGAGCCACGGGGGGAGGATCCTCTCAAGGTCTATCGTGAATTTATTTTCGCTCAAGTAGGGTTTCCAACTTTTATCTCCCGGAATATATTCCGAGATGAAAAACAAGAGGGGATTAAAAATACATAGATCCGATATCCAATTGAAATGCGTCAGGTCATTTCCCCCCCCCCTCCTCCCCGACTGTGAGAAAACGGGAGAAAACACTTTTATTTGAAAGGCGAGCTCTATCTATCTATCTATCTCTCTATCCCTTCTCTTTTATGAGACAGGAGGAATGAGGGAGGACGGACAGGCGGCGAGGGTCCAGGAGCGTACGCACATCAGGCACGGAACATCACAGGGGACGCCCATGTGTGCGCACGGATCCCCTAATGGACTGACTCATGAGACCCAGCTGCAGCTGTATGGAAGCAAGGAAGGAGGGAGGGGGGAGGGGAGGGGAGGGGAGGAGGGGGAGGACGAGCAAGAGGAGGACGGAGAGTCGAGAGGAAGAAGATGGCGGGGAGGCGGGGTAGTGTGGAAGCCGAGGAGGAGCAGGCGGTAGCTGGGCTGCCACGTGTCTGTCAGCAGACGGAGCCCCGAGGAGGCCAGCTCCACACCAGGCTGTGGTCCTCAGAGCTGCTCCGTTAGAGCTGCTCTGTCAGAATGGGACCGCGAGTTAGGGGCGCTTTATCTTCTGGTCTATGAATGACATTATCCGCGGTGATAGAGACAGCCTGAGGAGGAGAGCAGGGAGTCAGGCCCGGTGTGGCCCTCCTGACAGGGAACAGGCAGCGGGTACAGGAGAGACGGCTCACATGGCACGCCTCCTCTGCCTCAGAGGCCTGTCGGTCACACACACACACCTTCCACTCCCTGCGTGTGTGTGTGTGTGTGTGTGGAGAGGAGAGCGGCAGATATTTTAGAGGGAGAAGTGTAGTCGTTGTCACAAGTCCCAAGGCTCGCTCATATGAGGTACACACACCCACACACGCTTACACACATATGGTGGTGGTAGTTTCAGGGGACAGGGGAGTGTTTACAAAGTGACGAGCCCCCCAGGCAGGGACAGGGGGGTGGCTGTTAGGGAATGAGATTAGTCTCCCCTCCTACTCTCCCTCCTCTCCTTCTCCTCTGCTCTGCTCTATCACTCCTGACAGTTAAATCAACATACGGGATACTGAGGGCCAGGCAGAGTACTCAGGGCTGGATGCAATACTGAGGAGTAGATGGAATAGTGAAAGCCATCGGAATACTAAAGAGTAGATGGAATACTGAGGACTAGATGGAATACTGAGGACTAGATGGAATACTAAAGAGTAGATGGAATACTGAGGACTAGATGGAATACTAAAGAGTAGATGGAATACTGAGGACTAGATGGAATACTAAAGAGTAGATGGAATACTGAGGACTAGATGGAATACTGAGGACTAGATGGAATACTGAGGACTAGATGGAATACTGAGGACTAGATTGAATACTGAGTAGATGGAATACTGAGGACTAGATGGAATACTGAGGACTAGATGGAATACTGAGTAGATGGAATACTGAGTAGATGGAATCCTGGAGAAGATGGAATACTGAGGACTAGATGGAATGCTGAGTAGATGGAATACTGAGGACTAGATGGAATACTGAGGACTAGATGGGATCCTGAGGGCCATACAGAGACATTGGTTAGTACTCTACCGGCTGTTCCCTGGCCTTGGCCTTTCAGACAGCCTATGCTTCAGATACACTTGAGGTTGCTGGCCCGAGGTCGTCACATCAATTCAATCATCATAAAAAGCACTCAGTGCACCAGTGAGCTAGTTCAAGTGCAACTGATGCTTTGGAGAGAGTGGAGATCTCCTGTTCGGGAGCCTGTTACCTCTCCTCCTCTCCTCTCCTGCCTTCTTCTTCCCTCTAGCCTCGCCCGGCCTCTCCTCTCCTCAGTTCACCCAGGCTCACCTTACCACCAGACCGCTCCACACCCATTAAGTGCAGACTCCGAGTGCTGTGCCTGGGCCGTACTGTGGGAGGTAATTAATTGAATTTGCAGCCAAATGGAGGGACATTCAGTCCATGTTTGAAATCTGATGAACTGGGACTAAATGTTTAATGCATAAGCACATCTTTCTGTTGTTATGCATAATTAATGTCCCTCCTCAAAGGTGAGTCAGTCCTCGCAGGGTTCTTTATAGGCCTCGCCATAATCACACACCAGCACACACACACACTATGACCACACACACGTACACACTCAGGCCTTGCCCATACCCTAGACATGCTCGGAGTGGAAGGCTAATGGATGTTCTATGACATTAGGAGTCTCCTATGGCCCGTCGTGGGGTGGTTAATGCAGCCCCCCCCCCAGTGGAAGACCTGAGGAGACCTCCTATCTGCCTTTACATGAGGGGCTCTCCTCACACACGCTATTGGCAGATCATGTGCCTCCTCCATGCTAACACGTTGCTTGGCCTGTTGGGTCGGTGCGTCCTTTGTTTACAGAGCTTTCAGTTCCGAAATTTGAGCTAAGCTAGCTGGCTGGGTCACCCAGCCACCCCAATCACCCTGCCTGTACTTGTAGGACTGGCTGGGCTCACCAGACTCCCAACACTGTTAGGATGAGCTGTGAGTCATGCTGCTGGAATGCCATTGGTTCCAGTGGAGGTGTGTGTGAATGTTTCTGTTGAGAGGGCACGTGTGTGTTTGTGGACTTTGTGTGGGTGTTTGTTTGTGTAAATATCAGGAAAATATGTTCTCACGTAGTGCACAGAGTCGATGGAGTCAAGAAAGAACTTTGTCTCACCCAATGGCATGCTGTAAAGATAAGCTTGGTGTTGCCGCCTAGAGTTCCTTTAGGGGGGCTTCCTCTTTCTGCACGCGAGGAATGCTGAACACAACAGTATACTTTTATGCAGTATAAAGGTTCCATCCTTCATTTCTCTAACAGTAAGTCTGTGTGTGTGTGTGAGAGAGAGAGAGGGGGAGAGGGGGAGAGAGAGAGAGAGTGAGAGAGAGAGAGAGAGAGAGAATATGCATGTGTGGATGTTTGGGCGTGTTTGTTGGTGTGTGTGTGTGTGTGTGTGTGTGGGTTAATGTTCCAGGGTCAGGCTTCAGGTGTGTGTAGACATGACTCACCCCGGTGATCTGGCAGGTGAACTCTGGGAAATGCGGTCTGTCTGCTCTCAAAGCTCCGGTCTGGCCTGGCCAGGTTTCTCCAGACAGGATCAGCACACACCAACACCGTGCTGCTCTCCCCCAGGAGCCTCTGGGAGGAACTGGGCAGATCTGACTTCCCAGCTTGTAAAACAGGACCTTGATATGCCCAAGTGTTATTTGATTTTTATTGCGCATAAAACCGTATGAGGAGACGGGCTCCGTGGACGTTTTCTAAAACGGAGCAACATGGCTGCTTTACTGGACTGGGTTTTACATGTAAAGTGATATGCTCCTCTCCTCGCTTTTTTCTTCTTCTTCTTCTCTTTGTGGTCCGACTCATGTTTTGCCCGTTTCTGCTGGCTCTCATCCAGACGGCCTGGTGGGAGCTGAACCGTCCCGTCTCTTCACCTCTTTCTCTCCTTCCACCCTCTCTCCTTCCCTCTCTCCCCCTCCGCTCCTCTCTCCTTGCCTCATCCGCAGACGTTTTTATTGCGTTAAACACGTTGAATTGTTAGGAGAGAAGAGTAGGGGGAGAGGGGGACCGGAGGGGGGGGAGCAGTGGATTACTGAGCCTTTTAAGGGGAGTTTTATATGGCATGAAGAGATTCTTGTAAAATATGATTCCTCTGATGAAAACATGGCAGAAGCCTGTAGGTTTTTGTCATGTAGCACACAGCTGGGGAGAGGGGTCCGGGGGCCGGGGGCGAGCTAGAAGAAAGGAGGATCAGAAAAGCAGGACGGTTCAGCAACAGGAAGAGGGGATAGAGATAATAAGATGACTGCCATTGCGTCAGACCATCTCGTGAGTTTGTGTTCTTGTTGTTGTTGTTGTTGTTAGTACAGTGAAGTTGTTATGCTGTCAGCTGGTTTGGTAATGGTTGCCAGGTTCCCTTGGGGAGGGAAGGAGGGGTGTTTCTCTTTTCTTTCCATCTCTCTCTCTCTCTCTCTCTCTCTTTCTCTTTAAAGTTCTCTTGTAAAAGCTGGCTAGCTTGCTCTTGGCCAGAGATACCTCTCTACTCCTCTCCAACTTGTGTCCCCTGTTCCTTCTCTCCCCACGATTCAGTGCTGCCGGCACAGAGAAAAATAACTTTGCTTTTCCTAAAGTTGGTGCATGGTTCATTCAACCTCGAGAGATGGAGGGATGGCCAGGCAAGTACAAACATGCAGGGAGAGAGCGAGTGATACAAGACGGATCATAAAATAGGTCCATCAGGCTGTGAGAGATCCATCCATCCGTTCACCATCCATCTCTCCATCAGTCTTTAAATCCTCTTGTCATATCCTGTCTCCCGTCCTTACTCTGATATGTTTGTCTTCCTCCTTTTGTGATGTCATAGGTGTGGGCCAGTAACTTCCTGCCTAACGAGCCTGCACTGGCCGACAGCTGTCAGAGAGAGTTTCTACAGCAACACGGAGAACCGCTACTGCTACAGTACGCCAGACTGGAGGCTGAGAAACAGGTATAAATCACACACACACACACACACACACACACACACACACTCACACACACTTAGATCTAGTACTTAGAGGACAGAGTCCTTGAGGCTTTTGATTGGCAGTTGCTTGGTCAGTATAGTAATTCTCAATGTGATTGGCTGCCGTCCCAGAGTCCCCTTAGCCTGCTGCTGTCCCCATGGCAGCTATTTCACACCTCAGCAGGTGGCAACTGGCCGTATGGCACACTCACACTCACACACACACGCACACTCACACACACACACTGAATAAAGCAGATGAAGCAGATAGAAAATAAAGCAGATCATTAGAGTGAGTGTTTGTGTGTGAGTGATTGTGTGTGTGTGTGTGTGTCTGTGCACTTAAGCTTGTGTTCGTGTGTGTGTGTGTGTGTGTGTGCAGGACTTGTGCCCGTGGTCATGCTGAGTGTGTTTGTGTCCCCCCCCAGTGTGGGACGGATACTGATCTGTCACAGAGAAGAAAGGACGAAGAGTATGTGTGTGTGTGTGTGTGCTTTTGTGTGTGTGTGTGTGGAGGGGCGGGTGATGTCATCATTTATTTTGGTTTGTGTCCGTGTGTGTGCATGAAAAGAAGACGCATCGATCACAGCATTTTTGGAGAACCCAAACAAATAAAATTCAGCCTTCACCAACACTCGACCGAGACCAAGACGTTTTCCCCCCAGCCTGGGGGTGTGGCTAGCTGACAACTACACTAACAATCCCCTCAGATGTTTCCATGGCGATGGGATGCTGATTGATTGGCAGATCATTAGCGTGTCGGAGAAGGAAGTAAGCCATGTTAGAGATCAGAGGCCGGACCAGGGAGAGGATGTGCTGAGCTGTCGCCTAGCGACCACGGCGATTAGGGTGAACAGAGAGCATTCTGATTGGTCCTGCTGGGATCGGTCCCGGTCGCTGTCTTTGTTGATGTGAGCCCCAGCAGAGTTCTAATGCGTGCCACTGACACACAATCCCTCACACAGGCACGCGCACACACTCACAAACACGTACACACGGACACACACTTTTACTAAGCCAAGACCTCCCTGTGACTGCCTGTCTGCGTAAGTGCCTTCTACACTAATGTATTCCTAATGGAGGGTTATTAACCAATCAGCCAGGTAGCTGGAACTGGAGCAGCGAGCTCAGATCACCTTGTTATTGCCAGAAAGGAAATCAAATCAGCATTGTTCCATTTCATGCAAATTAAGCGCTGTGTCCAATCCGGATCTGCCCTGCACAGCTCATTTGCATAACGCCTGTGTGTGTGTCGGGAGATGTGTGTGTTCACAGACATACATTCTCTCTCACACACACACAGAACATAAGATGAGAGGAGGTGGAAGAAGTGCTGATTAATTCGACGCTGAAAGTTTGGGATGAGTCTGGAAAAGAAAAGTTGTTGCCACGGCGACATCTAACATCCTCATCCATGGCAAGGGAAGATGATCACGATAGTGAAGATGAGGATGATGTCACTGTTCAAATTTGGTGAGATAAACAGAGGAGGAGAGCAGGGTTTGGGGGGCAGTTGGGCAGCCTAATGACTCAAACAGGAAACACACGCACACACCTACACACACACCTACACACACATGCCATCGTCCCCCTATCCAGTTGTCCTTAGTGTGACTGATATCTGTCAGCTCCGAATTGCTCCACTATCTCCACCATACTCCTCATCCATCATTATTAACGCCCAAACGGCTGCCTCTCTCTGCAGCACACTGCTGACACACACACATTCACACACACACACACCACACACACTACAGTACACTTAATGTAAGCACACATAGACAATACACTTATACACACCACAGACACATATATTCCATAACCACTCAATCTGTGGCAACTCAGTCTGTTCACACAGTAACGGACTGTATACGTGTGCACAGACACACACAACACAGACACCCCCACACGTAAACACCCACACTCACACTCTCATCCTGCCTCTGCACACTGACACAAGTGGTTAAAAAGCGTTCGATAACCTCTGATTGGTTAAACAAAGACCCTCTCGCTCTTCTCTCTCCGCAGGAGCGAGTGGTTGTGGAGAGTCCTGATTGGTTGGTAGTGGTTCCATACTGGGCCACCTGGCCATTCCAGACACTGCTGTTGCCGCGGAGACATGTCCTGCGCTTGACGGACCTGACAGTCCAGGAGAGAGAGAGTAAGGGTCATGTCCCACACCCCTCCTCCTCTCCTCCTCCTTGACCAACTTGTTCTTTCCTCCTCCATCTCCCTCTGACAGCTATGAGTGCCCCGGGCCGGCCCTGCCTGACAGACTTAATCGTCTATGTAAATAACTGTCACATTACGGAGCTACTCTGTCAAGGCCGAGGGTGCGTGTGTGTCTGGGTGTGTGTTTGTGTATGTGTTGGTCAGCTTGTCAGACAGATAACCTGCTTCAGAGCAAAGTAATTAAGGAGCAGAGCCACTCCAGACACCAAACAAAAGCAAAATACTGCCTGCCTGCCTTACCTGCCTGTCTGCCTGTCTGTCTGCCTGCATGTTCACCTGTCTGTCTGTCTGCCTGCATGTCCACCTGCCTACCTGCCTGCCTGTCTGCCTGCCTGCCTGTCTGTCTGCCTGCATGTCCACCTGCCTGCCTGTTTGTCCACCTGCCTGCCTGCCTGTTTGTCTGCATCTCCGTCTGATTCCCTTTCCTGACAGGTTGTTTTTAATAGTGTTTAAATGACAGAGGCAGCTGTTGTTTGTGTGTGGAAATGGACTTGGAGTGTTTGGATTACAGCTTCATCCTTGAAGGACAAACTTAATTCACTCCAAACACAGGCAGAAGGCCCATTTGAGGAAATGATGCTGCCATCTTGCAGTTTCTAGAAAATGCAGATGATACAACGTCTGTGTGATCAGTTTGCTACAAATGTTAATGAGGGTGCTTGTGTGTGTGTGTGTACATGTTCATGAGTGTGTATATACATATATATGTGTGTGTGTGTGTTTGTAAGGGTTATTCATTGAAGTGTTGTTTTCTTTGGCCTCAACCACAAGAGGAAAGGGCAAGTCTCCAGTGATAGACAGCTTGTGTGTGTGTGTGTGTGTGTGTGTGTGGGGTAGTGTGTGTGTGGTAACAGGAGTGTGTGTGTGGGGCATAACAGGAGTGTTTCACAAGCCACTGTTCTGTTCTTCTCCACAGGCTTGGCTGACATCATGAAAAGACTTCTGACCAAATATGACAACCTCTTTGAGATCTCCTTCCCTTATTCGATGGGCTGGCACGGTAAGACATGAGGGGGGTGCGTGGGGGGAGCAGACGAGGGAAAGAGAGAGAGAGGGAGAGAGAGGGAGAGAGAGGGAGAGAGGAGAGAGGGTAGTGTTGTAGTGTTTTGGCGATCTGTAGGGAGACATTGATTGAACAGAAAGTGTTCTAGGGTGGGGCGGAAAACCTATATTACCTGGGTACTAAAGATCTCTACAGTGTTACTTGGGTACTAAAGATCTCTACAGTGTTACTTGGGTACTAAATACCTCCATACCACCGTACCTTACCCCATCATCAGACTGGCTCTGGTTCCTTGTTAGGAGAGGCCTCACCAAGATGGAGACAGGACGGTAATGATGGACAGCAGTCATGAATAAAAGAGGGTCTCAGAAGAAGACAGACTGGGGAAGGATGTCATGAATAAAAGAAAGAAAGAGAGAGAGAGAGAGAGAGATAGAGAGGGAGGGATAGAGATTGAGATAGAGAGATATAGAGAGAGAGAGAGAGAGAGATAGAGATAGATAGGAGGAAGGAGGAAGAGGACATGGTGGCATGTAGATGCGGAGGGAGGTCATTAACGTGTGCTTGACTGGGGCTGGTGAACAGGTGCTGTGCTGTATGACAAGTTCGATGTGAGCTCTGCCTTAGGCCCTGTTAGCTGTGTCGGGTTTAGAGGAGAGCGAGGAGAGCGAGGAGATTAAACGACGAGACAGGAGAGGGGAAGAAGAGAGGAGAGGGCACGTCGGAGAAGAGGTGTGTGTGTGTGTGTGTGTGTCTGCCAGTGCAGTTTGGCCAACAGTCTCAGAGGGAGACAGGAAGTCCTCTTCTTCTAAGGCCCATGTGCTTCTGGTGTGAGAGCGGCTCGGCGAACTCATGAGGGAAATCAGCCATCAGACAAAGTGACCTGCAGGAGACCGAGGCTAGCCTGGAACGAATAAGCTTGTCAGGCAGACAGAGGGAGAGAGAGAGAGAGAGTGTGTGTGTGTGTGTGTGTGTGTAAGAGGTCTGACCAGGACTTGTCCAGACATGCTCTCTCACACATCTCTGGACCAGACCCCATACATTCATCATGTCCCACTAATGGGCCTGTAAAGCTGAAAGGCCTGGTCTGTGGCTGCCACACACACACACACAGTCACCCCCGACTTCCAGTGTAGTCCCCCCCACCACCACCACCACCATCTCCAGTGTGTAATGGTTTCTGACAGGGTGTGTGTTTGAACTCCACCTCCCCTCGCTCCACTTTGCACCAAACAGCTACCCCCCCTCTCCCATTTGAACAGGAGAACGGAATTACAGGATATCGGCAGTTTAAGGCTGGCTTTTATTACTCCCACACAGCATGTGTGTGAAGTCTACAGGATCTCTCTACTTCAGCCCCCCCTCCCCCCCCTGCACCCACACCGTGCCCCATCCACAGTTAATGAGGAGAGGAGTTTGGTGTTAACCTCATAAGAACTAAGGTTACCGAGGTTGTCGGATATATAATTGTGTGTGTGTGAGTTTATATATATAAATATCACATTCTAATGGCTCTTCTCCTTCCCTCATTGTACTTGCTGATATCAACTCCAGGTCAATTTCCCAGGATGTTCATAGCCCTCTATCCCTTTTAACCCTTCATACGCACACACACCCACACACACACGCGCACGCACACACCACACACCATTAGTAGCAGTGATTAATGGAGCAGTCCTTTATCCCTCCATCATTCACAGCTCAATAACTCAGAGGGAGAGTGAGAGAGAGAGGAAGAGAGAGAGGAGGCAGTAGGCAGGTAGAGAGAGAGAGTAGAGAGGTGGAGGAAGAAACGAGAGAGGGTGGGTAAAGAGATAAAAGGGAGAACATTTCTCCATTCATTTTAGCCTTTCATTTAACGTTCTCCCTCCTCCCTCCCTCCCCTTTCAGGGTGTAATGGAGGTGTGAATGTAAGTTC